>JAYKAV010002308.1:156330-282509 GCA_035582835.1 Phoebastria nigripes | reverse complement strand
CCCCGCCCCGCCCCGCCCGCGGCTACCCCTGCCCGGGCCGGCCCCGGGGGCTAAGCGCAGCGCGGGGGGGTCTGCGGCGGGTGTGAGCCAGTGCTTCCCGGCCGGGGTGCTTCCAGGAGACGAGGCTCTGGGCACAGGCAGGCCGGGGAAAGGGGGCGAGCGGGGTCACCCTCTGCTCACACGTCTGCGTCCCCGTGTTGTGGCAGCAGGACAGGTTGCCTGCCCTCAGAAACAACTGCACTGGGAGACACCGCCAGCAGGCTCTTGGCAGGGTATCCCCTCCCTAGAGGCTGCACAGGTGGGGTGCAGGGTCTAGCATCTGCACGCAGAGTCTTAGCCATGTGAGAAGAAAGCTGTGTGTGGTGCCCAGCTACCTGCCCCTGTTCACGTCCATCCCTGCTCTCCCATCCTCGACAGCAAGCACAAAGAGTTCCACGTTCAACACTACGTTGAGCTGTTTCATCTCTATTCCTACATTGGCACTTAAGAGCAGGGAAGGATTACCTGGAAACGTCAAATCTCAAGTGCTAGGTTGGTGGGATAATCAGGGAGTTGAAGAGACTCTCTGAACAGAGGAGCCTAAAAACCAAAATATACGTGATGCAAAGTGAGATATATTGTGGCCGGCTACTTCTTTTTCCAGAATATCACCAAGACGTTCTAGCTTGGTGATGTTCTGGCTGTTAGCTGGGAACACTGGACTTGTGTGGCCCAAGAGTCTAGCTCTCTGGTTGTCTCCGGCATGATACCCAGTCATAAACTGATCGAGATCCATTTAAAAAGCACTTACTTTCTCTGGCCTTACTATTCCCCTTGGAAAGCTGTTCCAGAATCTCATAACTCGGCTTCTTAAGATTTCCAGCCTACATTTATTAGGGGCCCGTTTATATCCATTTGTTCAGATGCCAATTTTGTCCTTGAACTTAATTAGTTCTGATATTTACTCCCCTCACAGTGTACTAATATTCCTTCTCATCATTTCTTTTGTTTAAATCAAGCTTTTCAGTCTTGTCTCATAAGATAGAATCTTCATTTCCCTGATTATCCCCATATCCTAGCAACTTATAAAAACTGGGTCGTGACCAACACCCAGAAATTACGGTTTTCAAAAGGGTTCATTATCCTATCCATTTTCAGTTTGACCAAGACACAAGTAGGGAGAATGATTAGCATAAGGTCAGACAAACCACAATTCTCCTGACTTCAAGTTCTTTCGCAATCTATCAGGGACATGAGTTCTGAAAGGCTTGTGGTTTATAACTTGGCATTACATCAATGCACATTTATATACCTATATATCATCTTCTGGAGGGGAAGAATGGCCTTGTAGTTAAGAGGGTACATTAGAAATCTGGAGATTTCACTTTGAACGCCAGGTCTGCCATAGGCAACAGGTAACTCTGGTGAGTCCTTTAGTCTTTTGCCACATTTCACCAATTTTAAAATGGGGACAGTAATACTCCTGTTCTCACCTCTTTTTCCTTCCCATATACCTGCTTGCATCATATGCTCTCAGACCAAGTGCCTCCTTTTGGGGTACTCCTGGTGCCTGGCACTCTGAAGTCCAAATGCATCTGGGACTCTTAGGCTGACAGTTAAAAATAGCCCCTACTCTTAAAAAATCTACTTTAAGGATCTATCCTAAAAGGTGTTAGTCAGTAAGCACAGTAGGAACTGGAATTCCCAAGATCTGCAGCCCATTGATTATGTTAAAAACATTCTCTGTTACTAAACTAAACTCGGGGGCCAGCAGTAAAGTCAGAGATATTTAACAGCAAAGCTGCATCCTGACTTCCGGTTTTCAAGTGTTTGCCTGGTTGAAGACCAAGTCAACGCTTTATTATTATATATTATTTAAACACGTGCACAATTTAACACCTTTTCTTTGCCAGTTTTCACTTCAGATGGCAATTTTTGATCAGCTAATATAGCACAGAAACTGGACTAAAACTGGAAGCCCTGACAGCCCCATAGCTGGAGTGGTCCTGGTAATAACAAATACTATCATTGTCCTTCCCCAGCAATCCGAGTGTAGAAGGTTGAGACTGAGCACAGAAATAGAGAGCACTCTGTTGAGCTGAGGTGAAGCAATGATATTTATGGGAGTAATTATCACAGAGAAAAACTGGAAAAATATGATTACAGCAAATTGTAACTCTCTCTGATATGTTCTTCATTGTTAGAAATAGCTCAGCTGAGACCAAACCAATATGAACAACAGACTGGGAGTGTCAGACACTGATTCTCTGGAGGCTGATATCATCAGACCCTCTGAGCAGAACAGGATCCAACTTCAGCATATTAGAGAGCTGGGTGTCAGCAGCCTGCGCCTCTTCCCAGCCATTCTTCTCGTGTAAAAACAACCTAACAAAATGAGAGCTGCTGGGGTCCCCACTGGAAAAGCTGACCTGGAGATGCTGCCCCTAAAGACCGCTGTAGGAAAGGTAGCCATCTCTCAGAGCCAGGCAGTTCCCCTACACTTTTCTATCAGCAGTTGTAGCCAATAAGTGCCGCTGGCAGAAGGTGCTTGGGTTTCAGAGCACGACTGTGTAGATGCAGTAGGGTGACGTGACCATGCACAATACCCATCACTGCACTGGTGCTGCCTTTCCATTTCATACTGTTGCTCCTCTCTTGGCTTCAGCTGCTCTGCCAAACATGTGATGCCTCTGGAGAGCTCCTGCCATGGGCACAGCCACAGACTCACCTCAGCCTGTGGGGAGCGAGGAGGAGCCTGGTCAGATGATGGGTTCTGCTGAAGGAGCCACAGCAGCCCTAAGAAAAGCATGGGGCCATAAACTCTAACAGGGTGTTGACTCTCAGGAGCTTAAAGGAAATGAAAAGGAACTGTAAGCTCTGCAAGCTTGGGGGGTTGTATGGAAGGAGAGGATACAGCTAAGAAAAGCAAGCCTCAAAAAAGACACGATTGCTTCGGCAGCAGTTCTGTTTGCCCTGCATGCAGAGGGGTCTGAACATGGCTTGTGCAGACAGGTTTTATGCCTTCATATTTACGTGATGTCTTGGCTTGATGCAAGTCTTCTGCACCAGGGCAAATGTCGTCTCTCTGAGTCAATTATATCTGGGGAGGGATTTTCACCACACTTCCATGACAGAATATTTTACATGCTTCATGCAGCTAACATCCTGCAACTGATGTTTAGAAATTTTTAGAAGCAATAACAAATATTGTGTAAAAACAAAAATATCCTTAATAAAGTAGTGAACAGTTCTCATTTAAATGTACCTACCCCATGGATCAGATGCATCAAAGAAGTTCTTCAGACAGCTCAAGAGCTCTGTAGGTATTGTTGCTGCTCTCAGTCTGTGAGAAGAATTATAAATGGTATTTACCTTTTAATTAAACAAAACATCTTGCAAATTAAACACATGCTCTTGCACATCGAAATTTAGTTAGCATCCATTTTTATTGTGCATCCTATGGCTCTCTGACAACCTATTGAGTCCACAGCCAAGTCTGAACACATATTGCTGGTTCCCTTTTCCCCTACCTTTTGGGCATCATGTGTTAGATTTTATCACATCTGAGGGGAAGAAACATTCTGTAACTGACTGCTAATACTTAAGCAGATTTCCTGCTTAATATTCTTGTTGCTTAAAAAAAACCCCAAAATATATTGGTGTGTCCTGGCAATGGCAGAGAAGCAGTTTTGGACACTTGTGTGACATATGTCTTATTATCTTACGTAGAAAATTTGACAGTGAATGACAGAACACCTTAGAGGGATTTAAGAAGATGATAAAGGCAACAGCTTTCACATGAATACAGAGTCTGGTTCCTAACAGTTACAAGCTTTTTTTACATGCATCCTTGTAATTTGACATTTATAATTCACTGTAGTGCTGAATCTCTGTCATTTTCTCACTGTCAGGTTCTCTATACATGGATGTACATGTCCTTTCTAATTAGTATATGTATTTGAACATTTAAACTCATCTTTTCTCCACCTTATTATGCAGTTACACATTGATCTGTTCTGTATCAACAAATGCTTTTGGTAAAACACATAGTTCTACGTGGCTCCTCTCTCTAAACAGGTGCCTATATCTTCTCTTTTTTTGGCTGTAAAACCATTTTAACCTAAGCAAAAGCATTAATTCACAATGGATTTAATAATAGGTAAAAATAAATATCCTGCAGAGAAACATTAACCCTTGAGATTATATTTTTATATACATACACTGTACGTCTTCTATTGTGCATAGCATCTTCCTCATAGGGAATGCCAAAGACCTTTTCGGAGGCATTGATGCCTTTGCAACACTGATAAACATTAGACTTATTTTATCCTTGAAGGAACAATACAGAAACATTGCAGAACTTGCTCAAGGTAAGCTAAGAAAACAGTGAGACAGCTGCGGACAGAGCGAGCCCCGAGGTCTCAGCACCTGACCTGAAGCCCACCGGAAAACACAATCAATATGAAAAGCAAGTTTGCATTTGCAGGCCCCAGTTCCAGGGCTAACCTTTCACTGCTCGCTCACCATTTTGCATTAGCAACTGGGGTGGTGCCATGCCATCACCTGATGTTCCTGTTTATTAGTTAACTTAGTTGAGAATTAATTCTATTTAAATGAAGGCCTTTCAGTATAATTTTGAAACAGGCAATGAAGGACACACCTTTTAGTAATTGTCATACTGATACTGAAGTCAAATAAAGTATTTATTCCAAATGTTTTAAATATTATGACTTCATATTTGAAGTAGAGGTATTCAAGTGGTTGTACTGCTTAAAGCACAGAGAAAAAAAGAATAAGTGGCTGCTGCGTATTTGTGTAGTAGAATTAAAACATCCCCTCTCCTGGTATTTACAAAGATATAGAATAGAATCATAGAATAGTTTGGGTTGGAAGGGACCTTTAAGGGTCATCTAGTCCAACCCCCCCTGCCATGGGCAGGGACATCTTCAACTAGATCAGGTTGCTCAGAGCCCCATCCAACCTGACATTGAGTGTTTCCAGGGATGGGGCATCTACCACCTCCCTGGGCAACCTGTTCCAGTGTTTCACCACCCTCAGCATAAAAAATTTCTTCCTCATATCTAGTCTGAATCTACCCTCTTTTAGTTTAAAACCATTCCCCCTTGTCCTGTCGCAACAGGCCCTGCTAAAAAGTTTGCCGCCATCTTTCTTATAAGCCCCCTTTAAGTACTGAAAGGCTGCAGTAAGGTCTCCCCAAAGCCTTCTCTTCTCCAGGCTGAACAACCCCAACTCTCTCAGCCTTTCTTCATAGGAGAGGCGTTCCATCCCCCTGATCATTTTTGTGGCCCTCCTCTGGACCCGCTCCAACAGGTCCGTGTCTTTCTTATGCTGAGGGCTCCAGAGCTGGACGCAGTACTGCAGGTGGGGTCTCACCAGAGCAGAGCAGAGCAGAGGGGCAGAATCCCCTCCCTCGACCTGCTGGCCACACTTCTTTTGATGCAGCCCAGGGTATGGTTGGCCTTCTGGGCTGCGAGTGCACATTGCTGGCTCATGTCCAGCTTTTCATCCACCAGTCCCCCCAAGTCCTTCTTGGCAGGGCTGCTCTCAATCCCTTCATCCTCCAGCCTGTATTGATACCAGGGGTTGCCCCAACCCAGGTGCAGGACCTTGCACTTGGCCTTGTTGAACCTCATGAGGTTCACACGGGCCCACTTCTTGAGCTTGTCCAGGTCCCTCTGGATGGCATCCCGTCCCTGAGGCGTGTCGACTGCACCACCACCATATCTTAGGGATGAATTCAAAGCAAACTTCTCACAGCTTTCAGCTGATCAGGGATAAATGTATTAATACAAACACTAACAGCCATTTTAAATGCTCATAACGTAACTTGTGGTTTTGACAGATACCGGGTTTACTTTGAGAAGAAAACAAAACACAGTAGCAGTACAGAAAAACTCACCTATACAGTTTAGAAGAGTGTACAATGGTGATAAAGACTATTTTAAAGAAAAAGGGAGTATGCACACGGATGTCAGTCCATTGTTCATACCGTTCAGTGGAAGAGCTGGGATCGTTACAAGCAACTATCTCTGTGCTGATGGCCTCAGACTCTGGGAACAGGGGGCAGATCCTGCACTGCCTCCTCTAAACATTTCCTGCTTTACTCACAGAGTATTTTCAATGGGGAAGAAAATGTGCTCAGGCCAACAACTTTCACAAATATTGATCTTTACTTCTGCTGATGTGTAAAGCAGATCTGGGCACTAGAAGAGATATTTTGTTTAGGTATTTTTTTTCCTTGGTCTAATTATTGATCTGTAAAGTTCCACTTGGTTTACACAAGATTAATGCAAGAAATGGAAGAAACCAAGTTTGTTTTCAGAGCTCTCTAGTCTGAGCAACTTTTTCAAATTAACTTGATGGTGCTGGTTGGAGGTTTACCTCTTTATATTGCTTCAAGTGTCTTCTAAAATATAGTCATAGTAGCACCTATTCAAAAAATTAATCTGCCCTGGAAAATATAAATAGCATCAAATGGCATCCAAATGTTCCTAAATATAAAATGGAAGGCGACTCATTTATGCATTTTAAAATAAAAACAAAATATATACATCATATTTTATATTTCTATTCTCAATATATTTTTATGCTAATCTTTAAGAAGCACAATAGAAATCTCATCTCTCTCAATTTCTGACTTGGAAAAAATTCCTATTCAGTCAGTGAGGACTTTCAGTAAGTAGAAAATGATTAAGGATTTTAGAATACATTGCCTGGGTCAGAGGTGTCCTTGGAAACAAGACAAGTCTGAATTTTCAGGATTTTTTCCATGGCAGCTGAATACGAGTTGGAGGGTTTCCAAACACAAGAAGAACAATGCATTGCCATGGCTGTGCTCACAGAAAGCCATGGCACAGCCCTGAGGAAACGGCCAGAAGGCCTACAGCTTCATTGTAAAAGTTTGGGTAGCATAACAAGTAGGGTAAAAAGTTCTTTCACAAATGTGAAATACAGTTTTTCTTTGAAGATCATCTGTTTTTTAACTAAGCGTTCATTCTATCCCGAGTCCCTGTTTTCCTGGGTTTTCTGCTCAGTCAGGTGAACTACTGCCATTTCTGAGATCTGGGAGCATGAATCTCCACTTCCAGCATCCTTAAATGCCGCGTTCTTCCAGCATTTAGTAAACCCAAGTCAGGCTGTGCAACAAAATTACCTCTCGCGTTCTGCTTTATTGCCGAGGATCTGTGCTTTGCCCGAAGGCAGGCAGGCTGCCCCCCGGGGATCAAACAGGCAGGCTTCTCAAGTGGGTGTCTTAGCTTAGGTCTGCAGTAAAATGAAGTGCACTCTGTACTTGCAAACATTTACATACAGTATACGAGGAGTGCTACAAGCAAAAGTTCACTAGTATAGGCATATGTATCATTCTCTTTGATATATATCTTCTATTTTCTGATCCCATAACTTCAGATCAGCTCTAAGTCTTATATCCAAACAGTCAGTCCAAAGGGAAAGTCCCTATTTACAGGCTGGATTAAGAGCTTTAACAAAAGGCAAGGCAGAAAGTCATTTATTTACTATATAAGAAAAAGAACTACTTTGCATTTTATCACTTGCCAGCATATTCCAAATCTTTTTCTTTTCTTCTCTTCCCCTCCAAACAGAAAGTAGAATGGGAAGTTCCCATTTCACAGCATGGATCAAGGAAAGAAAAAAGCATACTGTGCAACTTTCCCTTTTTGCCTCTAATGGGTTTACTTTTGCTTCACYCCTCAGGGCTCCTGGAAGCATATGTGTTCAGCTGAAATGCCGTGCTGCTGCCTCATTAGACCTTTTCCCAAGATTTTTCTTAAGAAGGGGGTATTTGGAGGAGAACAAGACTGGAAGGTGAGGGAAGGGCTGGAGCGGAGTTGCCCTCAACCGAGCCGAGGACCAGTCCCTCTCCACAGCACAGGTAAAGGGAAGAGATGCACCAACCACCGGTGGAGGGGGCAGGCAGTGGGCAGAGAAGCATGTAGCACAGCAGGAGCTGCAGCAAGGGAGAATGAAGCAGGTAAGTCCAAAAGGATCAATAATGCAATGCATGGAGTGAGCGTGGTAGGGACCATGACAGCCTCTTCTCTCAGGCAGCCTCCACACAGGATATCCTGCCAGGGCCTCCCTGAAGCAAGCACTGCAAGTCCCCGAAGACTCGGCAAGAGAGGGGTGAAAAAGGATTTCTCCATGTCGGATTATTTATTTTTAGGCAGATCAAACATAAAAAAACAACTAAGGGTCAATTGAAGCTAATAAAAACTTTCCATTTTTGAGATATCAGAATGTTTGCTTTAATTTTTTTTTTAATCTATTTGTTTACCATAACACTTTTTGAAACAAAATCCTTCATTTCAAAATGGCTGAAAGAGAGCATTTTGACAATTTATAGTTATAATAAGAAAAAGCTACTTTTCTAAAACAGAAAAGCTGAAATAAGCTTTCTCCTAGAAAAGTTGTTCTAAAAAAAATTAGCGGTAAGTAAAGATGAACTTTTACAAAAAAGTTCCCAATGATACACCTGAATGGGGGAAAACGGGAGGAAGGCAGAACAGAATGGAGGCAGAGGCAAAGCATCACTTTGTGAATCTTTACTCAGGCTAATTCCCACAGTCTGGCTCAGATTTGCAAGGTTTGGCCTAGGTGAGCTTATAAAATTAAAATTCTCATTAAGTTTTACTCCCTGCAATTTGCCATGAGCCAGCCCGCACCTTGATGGGCCCTCACCTGCACCAGGGGCTCCGGCCTCAGGTCCGAGGTGCTTCCTGAGCATCACACCCTTTTGCTGGCATGGCCCCAGCTGGCCCTGCAACCCCCACGAACCCTCATCTTTTGCACATACCTACTGTGTCTTCTTACAGCTCAGATTCACGGTCCTTCTCATCAACCCCAGCGCCTTTCTTCACCTTCTGGCAAAATTCCTCTGCTCCAAACTCCACCTTGGCAGGCAAACTTGGTCTGAGTCATTTCCCAGCCTAATGGCCTCTTCAGTACGTGTATTAACCCAAATCACCTGTGTAGGAGCCACCCAGGGTGAATGATCCCTCATTACCTCTGGTCTGGGAGATGGATAACACCATCCTGATAGCTCAGGGTGGGTTTCATCTATACAGACACTTTCATGATAAAACAATTAATCATGTCAACCAGCATTTTTCATTAGTATGTCAGTGTGGGCAGGATATTTTTAATAGCATTCATTTCTCATGGGTTCCTGTTTGGTTCATCCTACTTACATGCTCACGATTAACTGAATTACCAATTTCAGAGGCTGAAGGGAATTTCTTCCACATTTTTCCATTTTTCCTCAATTCATCACAACATTGACAGGGGTTCTTGAGGCATTTTGTTCTTATCTGTAACGTGGCACTCCAGCAAATTTTATTTAAGAGAATCCCTGCCCTAGTCGGAGCCTAGCACATGGATACTGACCTTGTTGCCACCTAATCTCTTTTAGTGGATCATTACTGTTGTGGCATTTGGTCTCTTGCTCTTTATCTCATTAGCTATAAGGCTCTGAGATATGTTGGAAGGCCCGTGGCATGTGTTGTTGTGTACAGTGAATATTCTGTAGACAAACACACTTGACTGCAGTGGCAGGGAATTGGCTTCATTGGCTCAGCTGGTCTCTTCTGATCAGGAGTTCCCATATAAGGTCCCCAAGGACCCCTCCCAGCTTCTAGCAGAGCTAACGCAACACCTCTTGCTTATTCCAGTAGGAGCTATACCAGTCCAAGATGAAAGCATCTCTTTCCTTCTGCTTTTCTCCATTCAAGCATGAAGAGCTACATGACCAATGTTAGCTCCTTCCCTAGAAACAATAACAGAAATCCTTCATTTTATTGTACTTTTCCCCTCAATGCAAGTTCCACTAATATGTCATATAGCTTCTTTTTTGCCTTTCTTAAGTCTCTTGCCTTTTTGCAAAACAAGAGGACTCATTAGTGCTTTTAAGTGGTCATAGGCACTGCAAAACAAGGTAGTGCATTCCACATGAAATCAACTTTATAGTGAGGGATGAATACAATCTACCCAACAGATATTTTATCGTGAAAATTATTAAAATTCGTAGCTTAGAGGTGTGAATGCTTCTTTAAGAAAGGTACTTATGTTATCCCCAAAATAGCACCAGTACCATGTGATGTTCCAGTTGCTATGGTTACCACAAATTTGTTATTTAATAGCAAAGAAAATAGATGCACAAAACATGCTAATTATAACTGGTACAAATTTTTCTAAATGTTTTATATGAATATGCATCATGTTTTATGCATAAGGAATAGGAATGCCCTTTTTCAAATAATTCTTCAAGTTTTTAGAAGCATTTTAGTAACTGGTGGGGAAGTACATTGTGTGGCTCTCAACAACACAGGGAAAAGAGACTGAAAAATTGAAGATGGGCACTTTGTCTAGAACAATGCTGTTTTCTGTTCAAATAGCAGGAGAATCCTGAAAACCCAAGATGTTTAAAATTGTCAAACCCTTGTACTTTCCAACTGCATTTGCTTTGTTTCTTCTTCTCCTCTTTGCTATGTTGAAAGGGTTCCCTCTCCGGATTGAAGTCTCTGAGAAACAATTACAGGACCGTTTGAAGTGAAGTTGCCTGTTATGAAATTACAATGTTAATATAACCCAAAAACAGAAAGCAAAGTGCTCCAGTCATGACCAGAAGCGATACTGCTCGAGACAACTACGGCCTCCGTCTGCCTGGAGCCCCAGGGCTCCTGCGTGTGTGCAGTGGTGCGCCGGCTCAGCAGGCTGGTCCCGGCCACTCCTGCTCACGCTGGCTGACTGCGGGCTGCGTTTGGGGGTGCAGCCGGAGGCCTGAGCGTGCCCCACTGGTGCAGGCTCCTGCTGCAGGGTCTCTGGGGCCTCCACAGGCTGGGAGCTCCGGTGGCACTTTGCAGAAGCACAGCCTGTGAGCACAGCATGGAAAGATGCTGCTGTTGGACTTGTGTGTATCGCAAGAAGAAATAGGGCTGGTTCCAGACATGCAGAGGAGGGATGCACCCCTGCTGGAAGGGATATGTATGAGAACAGATCTCTTATAATTCCCCTTTCCTTTCTGTTCTCCACCAGATGTTCCCAGACATAAGTCTGGGGGACACAGTGCATGCAGTACTTTAAGTGCTGGAGCTGTAAAACTCAGCAGGCCTGGCAGGGTCCTGGGGAGGAGCAGCAGAAATCTCATTCTTTTCCTTAGCCTGTCTGTGGCCATGGTGAAAAAACTCTCAAGCCTAAATTAAACAGAGATACGACTGCGAGTTGTGGGAAGAGAGCAACTGGCTCGTGGCTGGCGCAGGAGAGCTGCAGAACACTTGTGCTGGCAGCGGCACCGCGTGTGGAGCCAGCCACGGTTGGGGGTGCAGCCGGGTTGCTGCCTCACCGCCCAGTGCTGGGCAGCCCCGGCTGCTCATCCAGATTCCCGCCTCTTCCCAGTGAGAGGAGGACGATGCACGTGCCTTTGGGGCAGGAGTGTCATATGGCAGACTCTGCTGCACTTGGGGGTCATTGCTGAAAATGTCACCACTGTCACCTGAAATCAAGCCCTCTCTTCTCGTAGAGGCTTTTATCTCTTCCCTTATGAGGATGCAACAGCCGCAGGCAGAATTAAAGTCATGTGCATGTGTTTCACTGCCAAATGGCCATACTTAATGACATGGATACCAAAGGCACTTACTTATGCTGCTGGTTTCTCCCTTTCACACCCAGAGCACATGCTAGCTGGCTGCTGTATTTCAGATGTTGCAGCACATCAGTGATACTGACTGAAAAACCCTTCTCAGTATCTTGCTGTCACACCATGATTGATATCAGCTGTAACAAGATAAAATGTTATGGCACTGTAATTCTGCTTGATGCAAGGTAGTCTTTGATCTTTACCATTTTGCAAAGATTATAATATACACTTAGTTTGATAAATAATACCCTTTCACCAGAGTCACAGAAAGTGGAAGGAAAATTGGCAACTAAACTTTTGAAACTTCTCCGGCGAAGATGTTGATGTTTTTAAAGCAAAAGGCAAAATAATAGGAAAAAGGTCCCACTCACCTGCTTATAAGTAGATATAAATAATAAAAACTTACTAGATCGCCAGCCCTTTTTGGCTGGTTTCTGTGTGTGCATGGGCATCACACCAGCAGCAGGCTGGCAGAGGCACTGGAGCCATGAGAGCAGTGAGGGGGCAGGGGCGTGCTGGGGAAGCCGTAACCCCCAGCCTCACACAGAAGCAGAGGGGAATTCACTCTGGATTTTCTGACATCTCTAAACTGGATGGTTGTAGAGAAATTCACCCAGAGAAATTCAGAGCTAGGGGAGCCACACACGTAACAGCRCTTGCTCACTCGCCTGGCTATGGAATGGGCCCTTGGACAGGGGTGGAGGCTCAGCTCTTCCAGACCCCCAGGACAAACAACAGACAGCATATGACATCCCCAACACATTTTCTTCAACTTACCACTTGAGGTGAGCTGGGATTTAAGTTTCCAGGTGCCTTTCTAAAGATGCTCAGAAAGATCTAAAATTGTCATTTTATTGGTTTCGTTCTGCTTTTTAATTTGAATGGTTATTTGGATCGTGGCAAAAATGACCAAACCCCAGCACCGTAGCCATGAGAAAGTGTTCTCATCAGGTAATCATTTATTAAAACATTTTAACCAGCTGGTATAAATACGATTGTCATCAGAAAATGACAGGCAAATATGTGCTCCCATCTGCACTATTGAGTCAGGAAACAGTCCACTTTGGGAGTTTTTCTTTATTATTGTTGCACTTCCGTACACAGTGCAGTGCACCTGAGCATGACCCACCTCCCTTGGCGGGGACTTGGGATGGGAGCAGCACCCCAAAAGGGGGGACACAGCCCCATGCTCACCTCTGCTGTGTGGCTTTGCACAGCTCCGGACTGCTCATCTCRGACCATGACTCTCTCACACAGCTCAGGGGGCAGTGGGGTTTTATTTCACCCAAAGCTGTATGGCCTTTAAGGCAAACCTATTTACAGCTGAGCTCAGGTTTGCGGCAGGGGTTTGCCAGTGCTGTCTCAAGGGCATGGCCACACTGGCACCAGGGTTTAACTTCCGAGGATACTCTGCCAAATCCATGAAAGATTTTGCATGGCAAGAACGGGGTGTAACTCCAAGGCCATGATTGTTTTCCATGTAAATGTCTGTTTTGGTTTGTGCTTAAATGATTATCTGTCATTGATTTGTGTGCCTCACTACAACTGCTTCAAGCTGTTTTCAATTATTCTGTTCACAATACGATGCGATCCCAAGGATTAGCCATACCGAGTGCCACAAACCACCTTGCAGCAACAGAGTCATAAACTGAAGAGGATAGAAAGGATTTTAATGGGAGATTAAAGGGAAGAAGTGACTCACTGGATGAGAGAAAAGAGGGAGTGTGCAGGCTGTGACTGCAGGAGAGCTGCTTCGTGATGCCTCCAAGTGCACTGAAGACCCCAGGTTAATATAATAATTCTTCTTTCCTTATCATGCAGGTTTCTGGTAATGATTTCATAATTAGGGGTGTATTTTAAAAACAGGCTTGAAATGAAGCATATGTTCTGGCTTTGCACTAAGAGGAGGTGGCTAGTTGCAGTGTAACGTTGCACAGGGCTTGTTTCCTTGCCTGCTGAATTCTCTTTGTAAGTTTTGTGTGGTTTCTCTTTCTGTATTTTTAATTGAAAACCTGCACCTTTGGAGAGAAGCTGTATTTCTCCTTGGCAGTCCTCTCTTTCACCAGGACTGATATTTTAAGAGGAAACACCAAATCCTGTGTCCTGTGCAGGGGGGTAACCTGAACTCTCCCAGATCTTGCGCCTAGGTGATACACAATACTGCTTGTCATGAGCTGCTTTAAGGTTTATCAGCTAGGATCGTTAGCATGCTCCTTCAGCAATCAGGAGCTGAGAGTGCTTCAGTGCTTCTCTTTACACATACTAGTAAAAGTCTTGGACTAAGATCCTAATTGTTGCAAAGTAATTAACTATGTACACTTCTGCAGTAGCCATTTGTGACAGTATCCATCAACTGGGAAAATGTAACTTATTGAATTTCTAAGAACAGCCATTAATATTCTGACTTTAAACCAATTTAAATATTTGAACTTTCTGAGTGCACAGTTGAGATGAATAACATGGAGAAGCACACTTGGATGGATTAAATCCTCTATGGATTTTATCAATACAGAGAGTAGGAAGAGAGATAAGTTATTTGTCTGGCGCATATATATATACACACACACACTTGTAGTGGATAAAATCAAATGTGTTATCACTACCTGCACTCTGCTATGTATATTTTAAAACATTATGAGTGGATAGGTACATACACAGCACTAGTTTACGAGAGATACCATCATTAATTTCCACATAGCTATATGTTTTCATGAGCTTTTTAACCTTTTAATATTAAGTAAAATAACAACTACAGCACTATTCTATATCCTTGGGAGTATCACATTTTTAAAAGATTTCTGTTAAAAACACAGGAAATGCCACTGCAGTAAAGATCGGGAAAGCGAGGTACACGGCGTAGGAGGTTGGGGGTTGGATTCCCAGCTGATCTCCAGGAGCTGCTCAGGCTGAGCTGATGGAAGCCCCAGCGGCAAGGTACGGTGCCAGCTCCGCCACAGAGCGGGAGCCTGGACCCACTGCAGTCTGCCGGGAGGCTCTGGGCCAGGCAGGGCTCGGCCCCATCGTGCCAAAGTGCTTCGTGCGTGTGGCACTCATGGCTGCTCCTGCCCATGGTAGCGGGGGAATGTTTCTGCCTGCCCCGGCAGAGGCTTTCTGCCTGATCAGAGTTTCTGGGCATCAGGAAATCTGGTGACAGTGTGGAGTGATAACTCTTCTTCTGGAGACAGCTGGCTCACCTTATATGAGAAACCTTTTTATTTCTTTTTCTAGGCCAGCATTCAAAAATCTGTCAGATCACTTTAATCTGTTGAATTTCAAGCAAATTCAAGAAAATAAGTCTCCAAAGCAAAGCTAAACTCTAAATGCCCCAGTACTGAATCTATACGATCAATAAAAACAACAGGGATGTCTGCAGTASCTTTTGCAGAACACAAAGTAGTTGAGTCTCAGGCAAAGCTTTTATATAACTAGACTTTTCCCATGGTACACCATATCCTTGTAATCAGTCTTCAATCTGTTCTCTAACTTTCAATAATAATAAGCTGCAACGAAGCTCACCCAAATGAAAAAAAAGAAAGGATGTATGCACAAAGGACCAAGTGTCATCATGGGGCAGTGGTAGAAAACAGTGTGAGACAGGATTTCTTACCTGACACTCTCCTATTGCCATATCGTAGGGGAAGTCGACAATTATCTTCCAAAAAAGAAAGGCGGCTACCCCCAGTTGCATCTCAATTATCCTGGTTAGGTTCAACATATTGCTGGTTTTAAACTGAAAAGAAAAATGGCCTGAATTATAGAAACAATTAGTTGAAAGGACATGGTCAAATAGCTCAGGTAGATGTTGGAACTCCATTTACAAAAGTATTTTATAACCTATTGACCAATGCTCTCTGAGCTTCCATGAAGCAGGATCGGAACTTCTGTGTTTCAAACTCCCCACTCCCAGTTACCATTTAAAAGAAACAGCCTTGTTTTTACATGGTCTAAAATGTACATCGGTAAAGCAGAATTTCCTGAATGCAGATAAATAATCCCAGAGTTGTTTTGACATGACTGAAAAGGCTGGTACAGATGTAACAAAATAAGATGAAGAGATTTATCTTAGCTTGTGACTTGTACTTGCTTATTAAGAAACAGTAGAAAACCCCAGACGCAGTAAGGTCCCRGGGAGGTGTGGTGGGCGGGAGGCAGCGGCACAAACACACCCTCATGGAAAGTGGATTAGAAACATCGCTTTGAAAGGACCCAGTGAGCATGCATGTACAGCTCTTGAATCAAACCGCCGAGTACCCAGCTCACATCTGCACTGCAATAAAGCTGCTGACACCAGAGAGTGACTAAACACTGAAAGAGATGACAGACAGCAGGAAGGAACAGAAAGGGACGGGAAGGGACACTCCCGCTGGCGGCGGGAGTCCCAGCCGTCTCAGCTGTGGTTCTTGCTTATGCAAAGCTTGCAAGATGTGCATGCAGAGGCTGGTGGGAAGATGGAGACGAGCATGGCTGATTGCTACAGCACTTGAAGCGCATGGGTACTCACATAAATACAGACATAGGGCCCAGCCTGCAGTTTGGCAACCTGAAGAAATACGACTGTGAAGAGACAGCAAAAAGGAATTGCCAAAGTAGTATCACTTGTCCACGTTCTCCCCACCGATGCCAACGTTTTGAGTACTGCCAAGTTCACAACAGTAAGTGCCACTCGCGCATGCGAGGCAGCAAGCTGTGCTGCCACGGCAGGGCTGGCTCCTGCCCTCCCCGGCAGTCACACTGAGCCAGCAGCCGTCTGAGTGCCAGTGCACATCTTCCTTAAACAACACGGCTATAGAGTGCTTTGAATTGCCATAAAAACATCAGAAACGTCTCAGACTACTGCCTAAGTATATGTATTTCATAAGAATTGGGCCGTTTGCTCTTAGAGATAGAACAATAATTGTTTGAGAAAACTCTTGAATTGAATGAACAATTTATAAAGCAAGACCTTCTCTTTGTTTTACTGAGTGCTTTGTCATTGGAAAGCAATAGGGAGCCCTCACCTTATCGCAGAGCTCACCTTCAGTCACAGCCCTGGGGCTGCTAGATAGCTCATTCCTGTGATATACTTTAATGGGTGTCATTCCTTTTTAATAAGTCCAAACAAAACAGTTAATAAATCCCAAGGGCTTCCTATCATTATATCTATAATTTTTGGTTTTCACTTCTTCAGCAGTGTTGATCATCTTCTTGAAACTCAAGGCGTTCTCATAACTCTCTTTAAATAATGATCCGCGTTTCAGGCTTTGATTCAGCACTGATGTGAGTTTTCTGCATGTTTGGCTGTGCAGTGTCTGCCACTGAGTCACATCTGATTTACACCGAGATAAACTACATCATCTGGGGTAGCCTGTGACTCCGAGAGGAGCACCCACTAATCCAGATTGCCAACAGGGTTTTCTATCACTATTGGTTTGGAGGATGCCACACCAGTTTTGGTCTCCATGGAGATTGTTATGAAATGTATTAATCCATCATCTATCGGTTCCCAAAAGGATCTCTGGGAGTTCAGCACCTCTGTGCAGCTCACAGGCCCTGAAAGAGGCGATAGCTCTGGATTTCCCAGCAGGGACAGGGAGGACTCTTTAAGAAATGGTCACCTTTGCCATGGCTTAGGGGAAATCTCTGGGTGAAGATAGCTCTTACACGTGTGTACGGAGAATAAATCTTTCACAATAATTTTTCCTTTTTTTCACTGGCAATTTTTAGCACTTTTCTCCTGCTGCTTTGTGGTGATGCTGCAAAATATTCACACTAAAGTGCATTCTGTTAGCAAAGTAAAATAGCAAAATGGTGTATTTTAAGTGGAAATCTAAATGATATACTTGTAAGAGCTGGTCAAAACCCAGAAGCTGAACAACTATTGATGGGAAAGGCGGCTATTTCACACCCACCGTAAACGAGAGCATCAAGCCACATTTGAAAATGTGCCAGAAGAGAAAGAAGTTTCAAAAATTAACTTTGAACTGACTTTTTTTTTTAACAGTGCAAACCTGAGATTTCCCAAACATCCCTCGCAGCCTGCGATCTGCTCTAGGGTCATGCTAGCAACAGCCGTGGATTGCACTAGCTGGATCCACAGAGACCCTCTGTAGTCACCCTTTGCGCAGCGGGACCACCACCGCCTCGAGCTGTGGCGTGGGCCTGACTGGACCTTTCCCTCATAGCAAGCTCCCAGCGATGGCCTCTCAGCTTTAAACTCAAGTTTTGTTAGAGTAGGACAGTTTGCTTACTGAATACCGAAACTCCCAGCAGCTGGGGGGGCCAGGGAGCCTTCTGACACACCTCATGTGATGAATGAGTCTCCCCGACATATTCCATACATACATTATGCAATACAATAGCTGAACTTTTCTGTGATTTCACTTTATATTTACAATGCTCTTTATTGTGCTAGATCTTATCTTTAGGATGAAAAATTAATATTTAAAATCCTATTCTCTAGATCAAAGCATCTCTTGCTTGTTCGTAATGAAACACTTTGACTCTTACCTAAGTTTCCTGTTCCGACTGTCCAAGAATTCAAGTGTTTCATTATAACAGAAGTGAGAGATGCTTTGATCTAGAAAATAAGAGGCTTCAAATCTGTACTTAATAGCTGGCAAAGTTAATTATTCAAATAACAATAATAATATAAAAGTCGAGGACAATAAAATGGTAGAATATTAAATAAGTCATAAAAAGGTGTGAGTTGATATATGCCACGCCATATTCTCACACTAATAATATTAATAAAGAATAACAGTTTATATTATCATAATGTGTGTGTATGTGTGAGCGTATGAGTATTAACGGACTTCTACCCCATGAGACCTGATTGTAGGCTGACCCTCAAAGTGTTAGGCAAAATAGAAAGATGGTACCTGCTCCTAAAGCCTTACAACATAAGAATAAGGCAAGAGACAAAAGTGGGGCACAGAAAAATGGATGATGGCGTATAGGGGAACATAGGATGATATTGAGCAACAGGACAGGCAGCAAATGAAGAGCCTAGCAGTAGTTAGGAAAAGAAGGCACGGAGAGTTTCACTGGGGGATGGGGAGGAAGATGCGAGGCAGCTTGCGGCTGCTTGCAGGATGGTCCTCTCAAAAGCGGGAGACAGCAGGGAGGAGCTGGGGGTGCAAGTTTGGGCACCCAGCATGTGGGCGATGGGAGCTGGCATCAGGGTCACCCCAGCTGGCAGTACTAAGTAGCTGTTGATAACTGAAAGTGGAAGTGGACTGTAACAGAGCGTGAGAATGAGGACAAACAGGTAACATTTGGTGCAATACAGAAAGAGGAGATGGAGGAGGGATGGACAGAAAATGGGAGATTGATGGGCTAAGAAAAGAGTATTTCCAGTGTCATTTTAAGTGGGCAGCAAAAGGCCAATGTTGCATTTGTCAAGGCCTGATAAAAAATGTGTTGCACTAATTGAGACATAGAAGAGGCTAGACAAGGGCCTTAGCCATGGGGATGGACAGGAAAGATGACATCTTAGAGATGATAAGCAGGAGCAGTCAGTGGGATTATGCCATAGCCTGGATGTGAGGACCTGAGAAAGGGTCTGAGTCAAAGATGACACACAAATTATGGGCCTGAGTGACAGGCAGGGTGGTGAGGTTGTCCGCCGTGATCAAAGAGGGGAATAGCAGGGACGACATGAATTGGGGAAGATTAAAAGTTCTGTCTCATCCGCATTGAGTTTGAGTTGACTGACGGTCTTCTACATGAAATGACAGGGAAACAAGCCCAGAGCTGAAGTTGGCCAGAGGAGTCGGGCCGTGAGCACACAGGTAGATCTGCGAGTCGGCCATGCAGAGAGGGTAGCTGATTGTGTATTTGCAGATGAGATTACCCAGAGATGCAGAAAGGTGCAGAGAGAGAAGGCAAAGAGGACTAGGTTCTATAAAACCACTCAGAAAATAATACTGCTGGTGACATAATGTAAAATGAGGTTAAAACAATAAATACACATGAAGAATTTAATTTCAAAAGCGCTTTCAGTTTGTGATTTTATCTCGTTTTCCCAAATAGAATCTTCCAAAGGATCATTTGAAAAATACTCATTTTTTTGCAGAAATGTCATCAAAATTAATGTAATTTCACGAATATGTCAATTTTGACAAAAATCATATTTCGCAGTGGAAAAATGTTTCAACAACAAAAACAAAAATTCAGAGTGGTTTGCTTTTAGCTCTAAACATAGATCCTACTACTGTCAAGTAACATCTTTCATTATCTTCTTTATGTCTCAAACCACATTAAAAAGAGTCTAGAGGTTTTGCTGATTCTGTTGTAATCAATCCTGTCAGAGTTGTTATTGGATTTATCTTGGAATCTGAACACCAGCATTTTTCATTGTTGTTTTAGATTTTCTTCATGATTGTACAGCTAACACAGTTAAGAGTATAAGAAAATCTAAAATATGCTAAGTTGAACAAATAAAATTATTAAACGACTATAAAATTATCCATGAAGCTTTCTTGGCTCTGAATAAACATTGATGACTCTTATTTAGTGGACTTTAATGAAATGCACGTCTATCCAGGTATGAATTAATTTTAAAATTATGTCAGAGTAAAGTGGGCTCATATTTACCTGGCTTCATTTGGTATAGAGGTGTTTAAACATTTATCAAAATAAAAGCATGCAAGCATAGCAGAGCCAGGTGACACCGCGAGTGAAATCAGGCAAGATTCGAACGCTGCAGAAAAACCCACCCAAACCCAAGTACCACACGTGCCTCAGCCTTCCAGAGCCCTGTATAAAACTGCTCAGCTGATGCACAGCACTGTTTATAAATCATGCATACATCTTGTAGGCTTCAGCGCAGTATGGACAATAAAAGGGAATTAAGATGCTTAATGGGGTGAGATGCTTCCTACAAACTGGCGTCTGTCTTTCCTTCTTTCTCACAATCGTTGGGATATAATTTTCTTTCTTTTTCTTCCTATCTTTCATCATTTCTCTTGCTAACAAGGAGCCCAGCTTTTCCTACTGAAGGATATAATTAGCTACAGCATTGGGCACATACAAATCATCCATCTTCTCATTTCTAGTATGTATATGTGCCCTTCATAACATTACCACCCTCATTGTTATATACGTTAGACAGGTTTGCACAGGCTCTCTCTACTATCCGGATATTCCCCCAAAGCATAAGCAGTTGGTTAAAATTCCCTAACTAAAGTTGCCCTCCCCACATGCAGGGGACAGAAGCCGATCTGCCCAGCATTGCCCGTGGGCTTGCTGTCCCCTCATCACCTATGCATGCCATTAGACAGCGTCACATATAATATCATGTAACTTGCGTCATTAATAAAATGACAAAATAAAACTTGAATTACCACTCTCGGATGTGGTTTACTGGAGCATTAATACATTTCTTGGGCTATTGAAGTCATTCAGCCTTTGCAGTCATGGCTCACAACGCACCCGATGTATTATTAATGTCCCAGTAAAGCACACCCTGTCGTGTCTTAATGCTATGGCATAAGATGCCTGAAAAAGTAAACAGCTATGTAAAGCAGAGAGTGGTGACTGTTAGAGAGATGAATGGGGGGACATTACAGTTTCGCTCACCGTGCCCATGGCTCCAGCAGTCTCAGGGATGCCTCGGTAACATTTCACTGTGTATATTCTGCAGAGGATTTTTTCCTGAGTGTTTCTAAATGCCTATGATTTACAAACCACCACTGCTCTGCATGATGCTTCATGGGTAAGTAAAGGAAATGTTTCCTGCCCTGAGGAGCTTACATTGGCTGTTCCTGGTGCCATGGCCATGCATGGGGCCAGCTGGGCAGGCAGAGGCGCAGGCAGGGCTGCTGTCTGTCCGCAGCCCCCGGCCCCACTGTATCCACCTCCCCGCACAGCCAACGCCGGCCCCGGTAGGGAAGGTCCCAAATAAACGAAACCAGCAGTGTCACGCTGGCCTGCTGTCATTTCCATACTGCTTATGCAGAGTCTACATCTTAGATAATCTGTACCTCTCTGAAACAAGTGCTCAGATAATCTGTATCCTCATGTAATTTGCTGCTACGACTGCTGCTGCAGCTGCTGCTACACAGTTTTCTCCCTCCCAAAACAGCTGCAGATCCAGCAAATTCCTTCGGTGTTGGAAGACGGAGTCAGCGGGTGGGAGGGAGGGAGGGAGCCAGGAGGCAGAGATGAAGGGGACAGCCTAGGCGCTGTGCAGGATGGGAGGGGAGAGCAGATAGAAGGAAGGAGCTGCTGCGGGGAGGGCACTGTGTGCACTACCTGACATGCATACAACCCACATGCTGCCTGAATCAAAGCATCTTTTATAAATAACCCCTGGGAAGAAGGTTTCCACAATGACAACTGAAAAGATCCAAAGCAAAACATACACAGGCAAGGCAGTTCTGTTCCCGAATATGAGAATTTCCTTTACTTGCTTGATGATGGGTCATAGATGTCCCTAGAATGACTCAGAGAAGCCTTTTGGAGAAGTCTGAAACCCCAGACTCAGGGATTCATGAGAAACTTGGACAGCTGCCACCTCCAAGGTTGCCGATTCCCGGAGCAGGAGGAAGACCACGTCCGTGTACAAGCAGCATAGGATCGTGCCTTTGAGAAAAGCAAAGCCGTTGAGACACTGCTAATATCACTTCTCGCAAATTTTTTTTTTATATTAGTGATTTTGGCCCACTTTTTGAGTTAATGCGCAGTGCTTTGGTAAGGAGACTATAACTTTCATCTGAAGGAGTTGATCTTCTAAGAAAAAGGCAAAACACAGGGAAGGAGTGGAGACAGATGACTAAAGTTTAGGGGTCAGGCTGTGAAAGAAACAGCCAGTCTGTACATTCCGTACAGTTGGTGCATGTCACCAGTGGCTTACTGGGTGGAGCTGGGAAAATAACACAACCTTGAGTTCTGCGACTGAAAAAACCCATGGGATAAGAACAGTTCAGATCAGTCAGATCTTGTCATTCAACTCAAGAAAAAATTCTGCTTCAAGTTTGGGGTTATTTTAATCCTTATCCATAATTTTTTCCCCTCTTTCAGTTCAGTTTGGAATTGAGAAATGCATTTCAAAGCAAAGAGTCAACAGGCTTGGTTTTTTTGAAATGTCGGAGTGAATTGTCTCAAGATTTTCAAAATCTCTTGCCACCTGCCACTTCCCAGATATTTTTTCCTTGGCTGAAAATTCATTGAGTCTGATCCTAATTTGTTAACAGTTTTGATTCCCCTGAAATGCTGTTTTTCAGAAAATTTACTGTTTATCACAAAACAATGTCAATCTGCCCCCTCCTCCCCCATTCCTGCGGGCAGCTCAGTGCAGTCCCTCCATGCTCGGCTGCCCCCAGTCGCTCCCCTAAGCCCCCCCGCCAGGCAGCAGGTGTTTCAGCACTCCTGAAACTCAAGCAAAGATTTGGAGAGGGGTAAAGCTAGCAAATTTAGATATCTTTCTAGAAAGCTTTTTTGTGCTGTGCGTATTGGGGTGGGAATACTGTGGCCAAGTGTGAACAGCCATGGGGTGAATCGTAAGTCTGGGTGCTAGTGGGAAGAAGCCTCCATGGGGAACAAAGGCAAGCTGGTGGCCAGCTCATGAGGACAAGGAGGCAAGGTGGGGGGTTGGAGGCTGATTGTAGAATAGGCTTGAGGGGGACAACTGCGACAGTCACAGAGGGAAAGAGATGATGGTAGTTGAGCCAGGAGAGGATGAGAACCTGGGTAAGAGGTTTGATGGTCCGGAGAGGGACACAGAGGGGTTATAAAGGAAGATACAGTAAAGGCATGACCTGCTCAGTGAATAAAGTGTGTGGCAAGTAGACAGTCCACGCTCTATACTGTAAAAAATGTCATAAAAGAACTGCTGCATGAATGCAATGATTAAATCAATATATTCTTCTCCTATTTCTAAAGCCTTTGCTTCCAGTAGTTTTCTAGTTCAATAATGTATGTGCTGTGACAGATACAGAACAGTCAATGTTAACAGCCCCCCTCCAGCTGCAGTTACATGTATTTTAAAATCTCCACATTTTCATATATGAAGTAGATGTTTAAAATTGATCAGAGAATTCACCATATTTATATTAAAACAGATCCTGTTTTATAAGGTGGTTGAAACTGTTCTGATGGTTAGAGCCATGTCCTTTAGCTATTGATATAATTGTCCTTTGACAGGTAACTGATTGCCACGTATGCAGACTCTGCATGCAAAAAAAAGGCCTTCACTCCCTGAATATCCCCCTTCTTTTTAGCCACTTCTGCAAGAAAAGAAGCTCGCAGAGCTTCTGTATCCTGCACTCACAAAACAAAATGGCACAGTGCATCCATATAAAGGGTGAATCGGCACCTCACCTCCCTCCCTGTTGCACTGGTCGGTCCTCATCCTGACCCTTTAATAAAATACTGCTTCCAAACAGAAAGGTGCAGAATAAGTGACATCTGTTAATCTTTGCAGTGTGTTTGTGTACTGCCATAGCCTAATCTCTATGAAAATGAAAATGGTGTCATTTTTTCCTTTTCAAGTATCAATTTAGCAGGCCCTTAACTTAACTCTTCTCTCTACACTGCCCGCCCAGGGCAAGATTTCAGCACTGTCCAGGAAATCTCCGTCTGCTACTACAGATGATGGGTAACCAACTGCCTGTAACTTCCAAGTTGCCAGGACAAGTTGCAAAGATCACTAAACTCTCAGAGTGACAGGTGATCGATATGCTGAACAATTAGTATCAAATATACAGTAAATGATGCATAATATCATTGGTGAAAAATGTTCTATTTAGGCAGAATGTAGATTGATGTTAGAAAACGCTCTTTAGTGTGTGGAATAATCAAGTCAACTGCTTGATGGATGTACTATATAGTCTATTTACATAGCTTGGATTCAATACACTTACACGATATTTGCATCAGAAACATATCTATAGTCAACCAATGGGAAAGAATACATGATTTTACCAACATGCTTATACATTAATAATATTACTTGGCAATCTGATGTTTCAAGACCCAGGGTGAATTACTTATTAAAAACCCATATACAGCTATCTGTCTTTATCTTTCTTTCTGTGTGAGCCATAATGGCCCTGATTGTTTTCAAAATTACATTTGGCCAGGATATGACTGTTACATGAAACCTCTTAAACCAATATCATTTCCCTCACTGATAAAATACATTATACTGCTCAGTGCATTGAGCCAAACCATTAACGAAGGAAGCTTAACCTAACCTTTGTGCTTCTGACCAGCCGTTAGAGCAAACTAACATTTCAGAAATTGTTTAAAAAGTGGAATTGACATTATTATGAATATTTATATTAAGTTCACTCATTTCTTGGAGCTTCTCCTATCACCCTCACTTTTAATGGTCTGAATTTTGCAGGACGCTTAGTTACTTGGGAAGATACAAGGACATATACTCCATTTAACATTGTTTAGAAGTGCAGGCCTGTGATAAATTAGCTAGATAAGGTCAAATTAAGCAAGGTCAGTTTTAAAACTTGAAGTCAGGATGCATGAGAAAAATCAAATACATGTATTCAGTACAAATTTTATAAAAAGAGACATGATGTAAGTCATGGTAAAACCTCAAGCCGAATTCTTCATAATAATTGTGGTGCTATTTTAATAAACCGTCTCAAGCCGTGCCTGGCTCTAAGAAGAGGCAAGGCTCCCCAGACCTCCAAGGCCAAGATGATAGAGCTTGTCTGATAGGAAGCAAGTGATGTAACGTCAGCGAGAAACACTACTCTCACAAGGAGCTAATGAAGCCATTTTCTGAAGTTAATAATCAACTAGATCCCAGTGCTCCTTCCTCTCTCCTCAGGTCTCCATCATGACTCCTCCTCACAACAGAGAGAGGAGGCTGATCATCATTTTCATGCTCAACAAGATGAACCGCAGAGCAAAAGTAAAGGAAGGGCAAGACTTACCTGTAAACATGAACAATGCATAGCTTCTGCATAGCACTTTTTCTCTTTAGGTGACCAGTGGCTTTACGGAGTAGGTCATGGCCTGTAAGACTTTGGGGTAATGGTTGGTTCATGATGTATACCAGTGGCAGAGGTATAAGTGGATCATCTCAGGATCACTAAGCATGAGAAGGCAAAACTGGGGATCCTGGAAGAAATGCTGTGCAATTCATTGGCAGGCACCGCAGAGTAACGCAGTCTCGCCACAGGCGTCTCAGCCCACCAGTCTGAACAATTTCCAGAGGAAAACCATTTCAGAGGCTTGCTACTCTTAATTTTTTTTCTTCCCTTGTTTCTCCTATTCATCTACGCATTTGTTGTTTCTGAAAACACTGAAAGCACCAAGTATATTCCTGATGCAGGCAGATGTGAAACAGAGCGATGCACTGCTAATTGTAGGGCACGAAAGGTACACAGCAGCTTCTGTGCTTGCCAGGACAGAACTAATTTTAGTCTGTACAACTGCAGTTTTATCAGTGTAGATACCCAGTTTACAGCAAGTAAAGCACTGTGGTTGTGCCTTACTTCCTTACTCTCTGCAGGGGATCCTGCTGTAGCAGGATGGCTCTGCAAGTGTGATGGGAGGGAAAGCCGGAGAAATGAGCTAAAGGACAGCGGTGTCATACAAATACACGGCTTTAACCTGGCTGTGGATCCTCAGTCAATATCATGGTAGAAGAGGGGATCATCACCTGACATCACCTCTCCAGCAGGAGAGATCCCTGCTCCTAAGGAAGACTTATTAACCTATACAGCCACCATTTGTTGTGTTTCATGCTGCATCAGCCATCTTTGAAACTGGCAGAAAGAGGAAGGGGAGGGCCGTCTTCGGAGAGCTGCAGGAATCCCTCCCCTTCCCTGTATCACCCTTCAGGCACAGGCACCACGACGCAGCTGGGGCAAAGGTACATGGCCATGCCCATGAGCCCAGCCATCGTCCCTGTGTGGTGGCATGCCGGGACAGACAGGCCCAGGGCCAGGGAGGTGGTGGGAGGCAGCAGCGAGGAAGGAGCAGGCACCCGGGGCAGCAGGGGGTCTCTGCGCAGCCAGGGCATCGCGAGCAGCTGCCTGGCAGGCTGGAAACCAGAGGCATTCCCCATGCCACCTTTCCTCCCGTGTTCAGAGGAATTCACCTTCTTACACCGCATCAGAGCAGCACCTGATCCCCTCCCTGATCTCTTCTCCTGTCTGGAAATAATGCTCCGCATCCCAAATCTGGCTAACGGCTCCCGCTGAAATGGAGTGATGCTTCTTAGTGCTCTAGTTAGTGCCGTCAAGCAATCTGAAATGGAAGYTGGCAGTTGTCCTTCCAAACGGCTATTGCTACGTGTATCCCATAAGTGGTAAGCTAAAAAATCTTTTTGTATTTGAACTCCTTCCAATTTCATTCAGCAGGATACTGGCAGGCCACTTTCTGTGTTAATTATTTCTGTCCTGATTGCCTGGCCACACAGAGCACTGGATCGACAGTATCACACTTCACCATTTGTTAATGCTTTCAGCTGAACGCAGAAAGAAATTGAAATAAAGAAATTTCACCTAGAGACAAATCTCTGAAAGTCGGGGAAGGGGAGAGAAGGTGCCAGCGGAGTCAGAAGAACCGTCTATCTCCTGGATCTGCATGATTTTAGAAATCCTTAAGAGCAAAAGAATGACACAGTATATTTCTCATTGGAAAACACTTAATAGGTCTGATCCTGAAATGAATTACACTGGCTTAAATCTGGAATGGCTCCAACAAAGTCAGAGATTAATCAAGAAGAACTTTTAATGCCTGATTAGGAAAGACTGCCTCTGCATTGCTGGCAGGTACAAATGAGAGGACCTAGGCATAAAATTACCTCATTGCTCCCACAAATCAGTGAGCTAAATGGCTAAATCTTGACATTCGCACCAGCAGTAAATTATAGTCAGGCGCAAAAATCTGGGAACAATTAAATGTGGGTGCAAAACTGAGACTAAAAGCCAGAGGGTATTTGAATCCTGTTAACACAAATATTACCTTCTAATGCTCTCCATAGCATCATGCCTTTGGAAGAGCACAAGTGAATGCAAGGGACAACGTTGTCCAAAAAACACACCCTGGAAAACTGCTTAATAGAATTTGCACCAGGACTTTCCCGTCCTTGGCTTCTCAGGCAGTCACAGACTACTGCGATATTCCCACTAAGGAAAAAGGGAACTGGAAAGTTTTCAGCCATGGGAGCTCTCCACACGAAGAGGAGAGTCTCCCTTTCTATGGCACTCACAAGCCCAGGTTCTGACTGTACCTGCAGACCAAGGCCAGTCTGAGAACATAATTCACACATGCCACAGCTCTGACATTTTTACGGACTATACTACTGGCTGTTGAGATAGACATCACCTGAGATAAGTGTATTTCTTACGCAAGCCAGGATCACTTGTCCAAAATTAAGCAAAATTATGTAGGGTCTGTGGTGCATGCCCTGCAAAATAGCAAGCACCTATAAAAGGAAACTGAGCACCCTGTGCACACACTAAATCCATGTAGTAATGAAACTACTTAAAAAAGTGGAGGCTAATCAGCAGCATTCTGAATAAGCAAAAAAAAAGCAATTGGATCCTTTCAAAACAGACAAAATTACTGATATTCTCAATAAATTTTAAAATTACAGTTGAAAGGCTCTGGTTAGAATGACGCAGCCTCCCCCTGAAGCAAGAGCTCCTTGTTTTGACAATGCATGGAACAAAGTGGTAGTGAAGAATTCATTAACAGAGTTAGTTAAAGTAAGCCCATAGCCCTCAACTTCATTGTTTTGGGGTTAAATGGGACATTTTTGAAGAACACACCTCAGAGTCTTGAAAGAGACCTGTTCACATACAAGTCATGAATACGTTCTGGCTGAAGCCTGAAGAGTCTCTTTTGGAAAATCTAGTGGAAGTATGTTGCTGTGCTGTTGCATCAGGACTGCTGACTTCCCACACGCAGCTATTGAACTGGTGCCACTGTAGTGAGAGCTCTCCAGAAGTTAATTGGGAAAGATAAATAATAGCATGGCAAAGTGCCAGCAGCACCACAGCGTTGGGCTTCCTCACCCCCAACGCTTACATTGCCAACGCTGCCCTTTGAACCAGCGTTTCTGAAGGAGGTTTGTGCCACAAAACCAGAAACTTTCCTTCTCAGGCCCCTTCTCCTCACACAGTACTTCAGTTGAGACTGRCAATAGTAGTAATCCGGGTGATAATTAATCATGACTTTGCACACAGTTGCCAGTAAGGAGGCAGGGAACTCATTGCTGCCCCACGCAGCCCCTTCCTGCAGCCCAATCTCCCACATAGCACACAGTCGGTCCCTGCATCCCCTCTACTACCAAACCCCAATGGTCTCGGCATGGTAGCTGAACAAAGACTCATGTTTAGCTAATAATGAAGAGTGAGGCAGGTCAAGCAACAACGGCACTTACTGTGCCGGCACAGGTTTATCGGTGTCCAGCCATGGGCATACCCGGCACACTGACATGTCACCCAGCTTCCCGGTGCGCAACACCTCCCTGCAACGCACAGATGGTGTGTGTGTGTTGGCGTGTCTGTGAGATGGAGATAAGCTCGTTAACGATCATGCGATGCCCATTTTGGTTTAGGAATTTTGTGGATACTGAGGTTAGAATTTAATYTCTTTTCCCTTCATGGATTTAACTAAATCTCACCCAGGATTTTGAAACTTGCCAGGATTAGTGAACAATCTCTTTAAACATGAGCTTATTTCTTACACTGAAGCTTCTCCAGCTGGGATCAGCAATAACAGCAACAGTTTTAAGGTCTCCATCTTCATAGTGGCCAGTATAACAGGGCATACAAGCTGGGTCTGGGCAACCTGGGCTTTGACCGATGCAGGTGAGCTCTGAGTGCTCGTTGTGGTGAAAGCCAGTACTTAATTCACCTGAATCTTTGCTCCGTAAGTACAAACTGTTTGAGGAGAAACACCATCCGCTAATTAGATTGTAAGGTCCCTTCCCCAGGAAATCTTTTTTATCTCAATGCTTAGGAGTTTGGATGTAGCATGGTTTGGTTGCTATCACCTAACAAATAGGGAATGTGAGCGAAAAGTGGGTCCTGGTGGAAAACCTGTGGGCACAAACTTAAAAACACCCTTGAAAAATGTAGCCAGGATGATACAGTGTGTATTCAACTTATTACAGGAAACATGCCTTATCCATCAGGTGAAATGAAACCATAGTGTGAAACCTCACTCATGGAAAAGAAAAACAGTTGCAGCTTCACAGCTGCAAACAGCAGGTTGGAAGGTGCAGGTTACACTGGTGGTCCACATGTGCCTGGTAGCAACTGGCCTTTTGTCCCCTCTGGCTTCCAGCTACATGCTATGCCTGTCCCATCAAACTTCCTTGCAAGTACTGGCTAATTGGCACAGGAGGGTTAATTGCTACGTCTTAGTGTGTCCAACAGACCCTGCTGCGCCCGGAGAACTGCCTTGGGCACCCGAGGGCAGGAGTGCCCAACCAGGTGGTGTCTCTCCCCTCAAAAGTGACACCTTCCAGACCTTGGCTGTACCTGGAGATGCAGCCCACCTGCCTTTAGAAGAAGGAGACAATGGATTTGGCTGGGTGCAGACCCCGCAGTGCCTGGTGCTGAGGGTCTCCTGACTACCAGCTCCTTGCTGAAGAGAGGGGAAGGCTCAGGAGGTCTCACCTCATGGCAGAAGGCAAGTCCAGTCTCTCAGCACAAAAGCCTTTCTGTCCACTACCTTGCACCCTTGTTCTGCCTCCTCTGGGTCTCGGGGAAAAAAAGCTTTGGCCTGGCAGCTCCACACAGGAGGTCTGCACTTCAGCCTGGGAGAACAGGAGCAGGTAGTGCAGTACATACTGAGCCACTGAAGTCTGGTTCAAACATACTTCAAAGCTTGTGGAAGCCAACAGGGGTCTTATGTATTGCTACTGATATTCACATCAATCCAGAGCACTTTGTCCAAGTCCACACAGTGGGATCTCTACAGAGTTATAAATAGACCCCAACTCTCAGGACTCCCACTCCCCTGCTCTAAGTCCTTCTTACCGTTCCCTGGCTATACCTGACACTTGGATATTGTGTCTTACTTTTCCTCTGACTACAGTTCACTTCTCTTCTTTCTAAGGAAAAAGGAAAGAGTCATAGTTTTGCTTGGACACTGGCTCACCTTTTCATCAAGCTTACCCTTCTTTCCAAGAGCACACCAGGAAGCGGACTGTCGGACAGCTGGAGGAGAGAATCTCATCAGAACAGGGCATTGCATCTCTGAAATCTCATGGAATTTTGCTCACAGATCTTTACCAACTCATATCTGCTAGATATTGATACCCTTTTCCAGCACTCTGCATTTGTTGTTACCACAGGTTCATTTCATGTCAGCGTCATGCTGTCTGTAGACCAACACCACACACGGCCAAACCAGGCGTCTCTGTTGAACGGTCCAGGAGGCACCCTGTGGCTGGATGCCTTGGAGTCCGTAGCAAAGTTCCTATTGTTTTCAGTGAGATAAGGACAAAGCTCTATGCATTCATTATACCTAGAGCTAAGCATAAAGTCTAACAGCAGAAACAAAGCAAAAAATATAGTGCAGCCAGTTTTACCCAAATTATTGTAGGCTTTTATGGAATCACAAAGATCAGTAAAATGGTCTTTGTGTAACATACCACAACTCGAAACATAATAAAACTAAAATCAATGAACATTCTTTAAAATGAGTGAATACACCCACACAGTTCAAATTTCATTGTGTTTAGACATGCAGTAGATGTTCTGATACATCAACTTTGATTTTGCCTTCCCCTCCTCCCAGATATTCTTTTTATCAGGTTGCCTGTACGAAATGCATTGAACACAGTGGCGGGGGGTGGGGGGAAGCAGTGTTTGGTTTTAAGCATTCATTAAACATCTGTAGGAGTTAATACAAAGGAAGAGTCTTTGAATAAATCTAAAAATTAGGAAATTGTACTTCTGATCTTGACTTCATCCTTATACATCAATGAACACATTTTAATTTTGTTCATCTTCATTGTGTTTAAACCAAACACTGAAAACAACAACCCTCATCCAACTGTTATATATCATTTCTAATGACAGGGTAGCTTTTGTTCTAAATGCACATGTAAAAAGACTTTCGCTTTAATATTCCAGTTCTCAGCTCTGCAAGTTAAAATAGTGCTTTACAAGTGATCTCTACTGATAATGACATACATTTACATTAAAATTCCAACTTGATTCTCTACCTTTCATAATCTACATATATCTTTTGTTTTGTTTTAGATTCTTTTTCTTGCAGGTTATGTAGATTTGGCTGCAGTAGATTTTTCCCCCAAAGAATATCCAAAAATACATGTCTGCATAGCATAAAGTTAGAAGAACTGTTTGTCGCAGTCTGCTTAACAAAACAAGTCATTTTTCTGTTTGCAGATTATTCATGAGAAGGCATCCATGTTTTACAAATGCATTCATTTTTAGAAATCATTCTGTGAGTTTCACAATTTAGGGCCAAAAGGGACTATTAGTTCATCTAGTTTGACCTCTTGTACCGTATAGGTTACTACATTTCACCCATGCACTAAACTCAAAGACTTCATTAGACCAAAGTATTTCAAGTCCTCAGATTAAATTGTGCTCCACCGGTTGAGAACACGAAAGACAAAGCTGCCAGCAATACCTAAGCCCCCTGCAATAGCAAAGAATTATTTAGATGAGATATGCCCAGATCATCCCAGCAGGTGAGGCTTAAGTTTAATGAGCAGTAGGACCTAGACACCTGAAGAAGATCTTAGGAAAGATGATACTCTGCACCAGAGCACTCATCCACTCTGGTCCCAGGGCAACTAAGGAAGGATTTGGGTCCCTAATCATAAATGTCTAGTGCCATTTGATACTTCACGTGAGGTAGCCTGGTGTGTCTGAATGCAGGACAGCACAGCAGCAGCAGGGACCCACATTCCCGGGAGCGTCAGGTGAAGGCAGGACATGCAAGGCAGTGGCAAGTGGCAGTAGACCCTCTGTTTTACAGCTGCATTGAGTTCTGAGGATGGGATTCAGCCCCACACTAAGACACCTAAGTCTAGGTGCCCCACATGTGGCTCTGGGCTTCATTTACAGTCCGTGGGGATTTACACAATACACCAGAGGAGTCTAGCAAACTGCTCAGCCCCCCCAAATGCAGACACCAATGTTTGGTGAGCTGGCAGACTCCCTGGCCTCCTTTATCTGCTGATTAGCTCTCCGTTGCCCAAATCTCACCCTGAAAGGCTCTAGGACTTCAGAAGGACACGAGGAAACAAAGAGCCCAGCAAGATCTAGGCAGGTATGTGTGCGTGTAAAAACTGCCTTCCCAGACCATGAAGGTGCCTGACCAAATCCCTGAAGCACAAGGTTTCATTAGACACACTGTTTTAACCCAAGCAGTGGAAATGTGAAGATAATATTGACGGCAATGCTGGCAACCCCACCAAAGCCCGTGACAGGACTCACCAAAACTCACCATCCAGGCTGGCCGCCCACAGCCTCCCCCCGCAGTCTGCTTTAGCAAATGGCCTTCTGGTGAGTTATCACTCACACAGCAGGTAGTTTATCCGGTATATTGCCTGCCATAGGGCTTGCTGGGAAAGTCTTTTCCCCTCACTGTTTCCAGTGACAAGTGGAAATCTCAAATATTGCCAGTCTCCTAATTATACACCCTTAGCCTCTACCTCAGGCAGATTACAATTGGCCTTGGTAGTTTGGTCCCTGCCTCTTGTAGGCTTTGATATTTCCTTTCCCTTTCTTTTCCCATCATGCTGTCAGGGATTTGCAGACCAGGCCTGGGAGAGCACAAGAGCGTGCCCATCCCTACTTAAGAAACACTGTTTCTTCATGGCAAACAGTCAAATTTCACGTTGTCTATGAAATCCAAGAGATGTGAAAATATCGTAGTCTTGCACAGCTCTCCTCTCAGAAGTGCTAAGCAGAGAGCAGCTCCCCATAGCCCCCACAGCTATGCATTTCCATAAAAAACCGGAATCGAGGCCTTACCAAGTATTAGAGCTCTTTAAATCATAGGTAAAACTGATCTGTATTCCAATTTGAAGAAAGTCTCTGAAAGGACAAAACATGCATGTTGATGGCAGAGAAAAAAATCGTATGTCTGCTCATTGGGAAAAAAAATCCAAGAATATTTAATGTGTGAAAATAGGACTCCAGTTATGCTGTTAAGAATAATGAAATCTAGGGTGCTAAGTACTATATGTGTCGCTGTACAAGTTAAGCTGCCTGAGGCAGTTTTAATTTCTCTAGCCAATTTTTCTTAAATCTTCTTTAATTTACGCACCAAAGTATTCATCACCTGTAGAAGAGGGGGCTGGATGGGGTAAGCTGCAGAGCTCTTCCTTCCACAGCCAGAAATCCTCAACGCAGGGGCGTGCGGCACGGTGCCTGGAGTGCATGGCTGTGGGGGAGCTGGGGGCTGCTCTCCGAGCTGGGTGCCGGGAGCAGGGCTTGCCAGGGAGCCTCAAAACCAGAGTGGAGCCCAGCAGGGCGCATGCTGGCTCCTCTGAGACCTGCTGGGAGCTGCCCCATCTCTGGCGTGATGGATTTTAGTCACAGGCTCAACAATTCCTCCCCCTAAAGAGAAACGCTGTACTGGTCGCAGCAGCCCAGGAGGGAGAGGGCATGTGCCCCTCACAGAAAGAAACAGCCTTGGAGATAACCTCCAGAGCCCAGGGCTGGTACTGATACACATCCAGACACCATGAATCAAATCAGATATCATTTGTTCCCAGGGTTTGGTGGGAACAGCATGGCCGAGGGGAACAGAGAGGCTGAGGGGAAGGAGGGCAGAGCAAACCCGAGGGTGGAGCAGAGCCAACAAGCCAGCGTCAGCACTCGCTCAGGCTGCAGGATCAGCAGCTCCAGAGGTTTTTCTGGCTGCATAACCTGTACTGGGCTGACCTGAAGTGCTGTAGCCATTGTATTGAAGACCCAGAAAGGAAATACCTAGAATATTCTTAAATTGCTAATCTAGGAATTTTTATTATTGTTTTATCTTTTTTGAGGCCCTTTGGTTTAGCCTAAATGTGCCACCTTCCAACAGCACACAAATTGGCTGCTCCAGGATCTTCAGTCATTTCTCAGCAGAGTAGATGTAACATTCCTTTCTCCGGGCAAACAAGATACACTTTGATATTAACATTCTCAATAGTCTCGAAATGTAAGTAGCTTGCCATGCAATATCATGCCATTACCTTGCCGGAGCATTTCACTCCTCTTTTTTTTTTATTCCTTGTAGCTACTTTCCTTGTCAAGAACAGGCTGAAATTAACTTGTCAAAATTATTAAATTTGAGAGGCAAACATAATCCAAAATTGGATAGACACAAACAAGTGACAGCAGCAGGAGTGTGCGCTTTGGGGGACTACACCAGGCACGTTTGCATTTTACTGGTGACATATGTATTTACCTCTGCAAATCGCTGTGGGGCTTGCTGTAGTTTTACTTCCCAGGAGTCACTGAGTTTATGGCAGAAGCCTGCCTGCAGAGTCAGGTTCGCTCCGGCCTCTGCCGCAGGTGCCCTGCCAGGGCTTGGGAAAGGGTCCTCAGTCACCTTCGGTCTCCACTCCATATCTGCAGCAGGAAAATATTATTTTAGATTTGCAAAATCTTCACTGTTTGTGATCTGCTATGCTGAGCTGTCACTGGCTGGGCTTGACTCAGTACACAGATTAAAGTGAAATAGCTGTGGGACAGAGAGAGGTGTGTGCTGTGGGACAATCCACAGGTACGCCCTGGGCAGCAAAGGCTGGTAGCGGCATCCTTGCAGGGTGCTCTGTGCTGGGATCAGAGGCTTCCTGACCTGGGAAAGCACAGGGATCAGTAAGTGTCCTTGACTTTGCGACAAAGCCAGGCATGCCGCTCGCTGGGCAGGGCGCTGCCGCCACGCTGCCGTGCGCAGGCAAGGTGCAGAATGCCACGTAAGGGCCCTGTTTTACACTCCACCAGCAGCAGCAATGCTGAGGAGCATTGCTTCCCCCTGAACCCCTCTGCCATCACTGCCCACGAGTGGGGCTTTCATTCCCAGCAAGCGAGGGACAGCTACGCACAGCGTGGTCACATTAACACAGATCTCGCCCGTCAGCAGCCAAGCCTGAAAGCACCCAATGGCCTTTTACCCAGCTCTCCATATTTAACAACTGCAGGTCAACAAACTATCAGCACAGTGACTGAAAAGTCCTCCCTTTTTTCCTCCCTCCTGTGTTCAGGTTTCCCCACACATACCGTGACTTGCAGGAGTTTCGAAAGGACTGCAGGCAGCAGCCCCTGCCCGTCCCTCCTGCCCTGGCTGGGAAGGGCAGTGCAAGCATCTCCACCGAGCTTCATTTCAGACATCATTTGGGTTACAGGGCAGTGGCTCTGCTTGCTCAAGTCACTAAGCCAACCTCAGGTGGTTTGGAGATTAAGCAGGTGCCAATTTTTGTCTTGTTCTTTGAAGAAAAGGCTGCTTTTTCTGCACTGCAAAATAATGGCAGGGTCTGCGCCGTGTTTCTGATTYGCATCAGCAATCGGCAGGCTGCATCGCCAGCCGGACCCTGTGGACAGTGTGCTCTCGCCCCGTCTCGGGCACAGCACCGGGAGGCAGGTCCAGCCTCTTGCTCTTCCAGAGGGGCAAAATGCAGAACTAGCAAAGGCGAAAGCTGCTCTCTGCCCGTGCCTCCGCAGCCCCTGCCCGGACCCCTCCTGCCGCAGGGGAAGCTCCTCCCCGAGGGGGAGCACTGGGGTGGAGGTCGGACCTCAGCCCCCGAAGGTAACACCCCAAGTTATTCCCTGCCAGCCCCCGGCCACTGCCAGATGGAGGGAGGTGGCAGTGGGACAGGAGCCTAATAAGGTGCAAAACCAGGCAAGGGGACCTTCCTGGGAGGCCTCTGTTCAGCTTTGGTTTTGTGCCAGGGAAATTACTGCACTCAGCTGCCTCTGAGGACAAAATGCCTGTATCTGTATCCTTTATCTCCAAGCCTTGCACTTTGCCCAGAAGCTCTATTTGGATTTGTCTATACTCTATTTTTTGGGCACAAACCAGTGCGGAAGACCAGATTCACCACTGGCACAGTTTGGCTTTCATACTTTCTTAATTTTTTTTGCAGTTGTATCCAAATTGCAGCAAAGATGGACTTCTTCCATGTCCTCCGTTTTCCAAACACGAAACTTGGAGTGAAACGGATTGTGCATGTTTTTCTCCATTTCAGTGCAAGATCCTCTCTTCTCCCCTGCTCCCATCAGCAACCAAAAAACGTCTTCAAAACTTTGATGGAAAGATAAGACACGCAAGATAGTATATTATTCTGAATGGAGTTTCTGGAGCAGCCAAACTTTTGAGCTCATCTACTGCTCTCTCTCTAGTTTGATTCAGAATCTAATTTGTCCAAAATTTCAACCGTGATGAACTTTCCCAAAACAGAAGCAGCAAGCTGCTTCCCACCATCACATACTTGGCCTGTATCCCGTCTATCCATATGCAGCAGATGTAAATATAATTTACTGGCACAAGCAGCTTTCTGCACATGGCATCTTTCTAAGTCTTCTTTAGTATCCATGCAAAGAAAGAAATGATTTTATTGATGCACTCGGAGGCCCCCAATAACACTTCATAATGACCTATAAATGGAGGTCTTTCTTAATATGCATTGATCAATAACTCATATAATTATGTCTCGTATCATTTTGCTGAATTGTTAACAATTCTAACCAAAGCTATAATGATTCCTTATAGACAACATAAGTCTTCCAGCAGCCACATTTTGCTGGCTTCCGTATATTGTAGACCTGCACATATACAGATTTAGTGCAGGCACCAGTCGCATCAGTTAATTTAGGACATGGGCTCTTCCAGCTGTGCCCAATCATCGCAAATAAAGCTTGCAAAGTCTCCCACCACATTAAGAGGTGCTTTGGAGAGCAGATTGGAGCAAATACAGACAATATTTTTTTTTCAATCCTGTGGAAATAAAATGGTTAGTAAGATGGTACTTTAATCAGGGAGAAGACAACTATAAAGTCAGAATGAAATATTCTCGGTGGAGACAACCTGTCTGGTGGCAATGGGAAATCCTACATGTCAGCACATTCATTCTTGGCTTTATCCTTGCTCACTGGATGTGACTCAAAGGAAACGCTGGGCTTCAGTTTCTTCATCAGCAAAATGGGGATAATATTTCCACTTATGCAAGTCACTTTAAGTGGAAAGCACTGCATTCATGCAAGATAGCTTTATCGTGCCAGTACACCGCAGAGTTTTTCACTTTCTGCCTGGAACATTTCATAAAAATCCCTCCACATATGGAATAGAACAAGTATTGCAGACTGCAGAAAATGTGATTTTTAGGGAGCTGACAGTGCCACTTACATTCGTGCATTTTCGCATTTCAAATACAGTCAGGTTTGGCAACAAAATTCACGATCATCTGGTGGCTTTTATGAAACGAGCTGACCATACTGCTCCAGGTTTCGCCAGCCCCATCACAACCCCCCTCCGCACCAGCCCTGGCCCCTGCCCAGGCTGGGGCAGCACCCGCGCGGCCCCAGCTGCTGCCTGGGCAGCAGGACGTGGCTGGCAGGCGCCAAGCAAAGCCCTGAGCCTTGCACACGGGTTTTGGAGCAGAGACAGATCGTTTAGCACTTTAAATTCCCCTCAGCAAGACGGTGCTGCAGCATGGATTGTCATTCCACTGCTTGTCCACAGCGGACGGGGGAGAGYGATGCTCTAGCACCTTGCTGCTTTGCTTCACGGAAATGGTGAGACCTGGGGCTTCGGGCAAGTTGCAGGCCCTGCCCTTCATGGTGGGGCCCTGCCGTGCCCCAGCACACCCTCACCTCCCCATCGACCACGAGGGACAGTTTGCTGTCCCCGGCCAAGAGCTGCGCCGCTGAGGAAGCGCACAGCCCTGCCTAGCAACTCGCTGTCCCCTTCTGGTTTTCAGTACAGCGCTTCATTAATGTCAGAAGACTGATACATGCTTAAATAGTTCAACTTTCTGCTTTCCCTCCTATATGAGCCTGGAACAAGACTGTAGACAAGTACCATATATCGCATAGCTATCAAAGAAAGAAGAATTATACTTTAATTACTGTATTTATCTCAGAGAACACAATGATTAGTTTTTCTGATGAAAATAAATGTAATAAAGGCTAACGGACTTTTGGTGGTAGAGCCATTAAATCCTCTATCTAGATACGGTCTAGATATCTGGGGTGCAATTAGGACAGCCGCACTGAGTGCTTCTCGGGGTAAGTGTACGGATGCACTCTAACCTGAATCTAATTCTGCTCAAAGGCCAAGGCAGAGGAGCGCTATTTGTGTTGTAATGATTTAGTAGAAATGGGCAACATTACACTTCTAATGCCTTTTGGTCAACGAACAAGTTAGGACTTTCAGTGCCTGTTACTCAAGATCTAATTGCTTTTAGCAACTCTTTCACAGAAAATACATCATCACAGCAAATGCAGCGCTCATGTGAAGAAGCCAGACCCAAAGCAAAGCGGTGGCTAACAGGAGGATAGGACACACGATACAAGAGCTTTTGGAGCAAACTACAAAATTGAGACATCGGTATTAGGCCTCCACTTGTAAAAACAGAGCTGAACAAATAATTCAAAATGAATAATTTATTTGATTAATTTTGTCTTTCCTTGCTCGGGGAATATATATAAAGCCAATCACACCATCTTGAATTTATTTGTTATTCAAATATATTCAGTGACTTTCTTTTCACTATATTTTTTTACTCTATGGATTAATCAGAATATTTAAAATTAAAAATACACAGTTTTCCTGTGATTGGCCAGACGTGCCACATGACACTACTTTTCTTCCGTGAGCAAGTGAGTATGCCAGCACTTCTGGAGTAATCCTTATGCATGCAAAATTGAAAATTCAGTTTTGACAAATATTTGCATGTGCATCTTTGGAATTCACTTGCTGCCAAGAAAACTGTCAGTAAAATTCAGCACCTCTTAAATTTGTAAAATGTGAGAACTAAAACATGCATTTTAACATTTGCATTTAATTTAATTTTTTTTTCAGTTTCATCTGGAAGTTTTAGAACATGGTATTTTCCCTGAAGGGATGCAGCATTGCCTACTAGGACTGAGTTATGGTTCTGAGCCACTCGTCTTAATATCACTTGGCTCAGCCAATGGTCTGTCATCCTAAAAGCCTGCAGTTTTCTAAATGGGCACAGGCTACATGCATTGTGTGCAAGGCTTTCAAAAGTCAGGTGGTTTTGCCTTGCTGGATGATATGTGCATTATTTCTGCAACAAATAACCCCTCAATTATTGAATGATTCTTATTCTATCATTAGGAAAAAGCAGATTTGAGAACAACTCAGTGAAAGCGTAAATGATGATGTTAGCATCAAACATGGGTGAAGGGAAAAGCCAATCCACCAGAGAAAATTTTCTTCTCAACATTTTGGTTCATGAAAAGCACCTGTTGAAGGAGCCCTCATTTATCTGATGTGTTATTTTGTGCAGCACCCCTTTTCAGGGCAGAGCCCAAGTTAGGGATTCCCGGGAACCTCTTATGCTACCTCAGACCTCAACCCCATGTACCTGCAAACAATTACAAGCACACCTATGTACTTCAGGTAGCAATTGCCCAGCTCTGGTGTAACAGATACAGGGGGCCGTATGTGCATGTGTGTGTTTGCCTGAGAACTAATGTAACTCTCTGCAGAATTTATGTGTTAACATATCCCTTGGTTTATCCTTAAAGCAGCCTCTAAATGTTCATGTGCAAGGACATGCAAAAAATTTAGGGTCTGTCTAATCTTTAATTACATCTGACCCACTGTTGACTCAGGGTGGGAGTGAAACAGAATATATCCTAAATCGTGCTTTGCAGAAGTATTTAGGCGGAAACTCTGCCCGTGGAGAGATATTTGTTAAGGCATCTGTAGCAATCAACAGCAGAGCTTGGCATGGCTGCTGCTGTCCTGGCTGCATCCTGCCACCCACACAAGGCCACCGTGTCCTTTCCTACCGAGGAGAGCCAGTCCTGCCTGGCCGATGAGGCAGCTGGCACACTTTGGGGCACCGTAAAATAAAACCTAGCCCAGACAGTGGGAGGGTTATCTGCTGGTGAAGACAAGCAGGGGGACAGCCAGCTAGCTCTTTTGGGCCAGCAAGGACCACAAGTGCAACTATAGAACTATAGTGGGTAATAGGGTATTAACTCATTGAGTAAACAGAGCTGGTGCTTCAGTTACCAAACAGGATGATTTAAATGGCTTAATTTACACATCACAGCAAGCTTTTCCTACTGCAAATCAATAAATTTGCATAGGTTCTTAAAATAATCAGCAACATGCTCCTGCATATATTTTTTAAATAGGTACAAAATTCCTTAATGAAAGCCAGAATCCCATCATAAGCTCAGTTTTTAGTTCACCTGCTAGTTATATTTACGAGGAAATATGAATATATTAAGGCCTGGAGTTAAGCAGCAGCTTTGCAGCTCATTTCTGCAGACAGTAGGACTGCAGGTTCTCACGGGCCCAGGTGTAAAGCCCCCTCCTGCCACCCCACAGTGCCCCGGCGCAGGCAGAGCCTGCTGAGCACTCACGGCAGGAGCAGAGGACAAAACACAGCTGAGATATCCTCTGTGTACACCTCTGCCCAGGGGACGGGCATGCAGAGGGAAGGACGGACAGATGGACACATGTTGACTTTCAATAGTCGTATTCAATAGTCAATAGGAATAACCTTTACCCATGTCCAGCACAATTTTTCCACATCATTTCTTATTTCTTGTTCTTCTCCTCCCCTTCATTCTGGCTGGGATCAGAAGTAGAAGCTCTGAAATGCCACCAGCAAAGCTGTCCTGGCAGCGGAGGTGCGCACAGCTCCCAGGAAAGCCTATTCTCACCAAGGTACCAAAGCGATATTGCCGGTTGAAGGTTAAAAACATTTGACATAGGCATCCTGGCACTCAGGGTCTCATCTGAGCCAAAGCAAGCCTCCGATGTTGGCCAGGACAGCTGTAGGGCGGCTTTGTGCCTGCACTGGCTCTTCTGCTCCCCCCTTATTTTGGAGCCCCAATGTGTGCAGCCACAGCAAGGACTGACCCCTCCGGGGCTTGAGGAACAGGTACAAGCTAGTGCAGAAATCTTGCAGCTTTGCTGGATCGTAGAAAGACACTGTGCCAATGGGTCCGCCAGGCAGGAACAGGGCTGTCCTGGGGCATGCTGCGGCAGCGGGGAGTGCTTCCAGCAGTGGCTGTGTGCAGGCATGGTGCAGCTCAGGGTCTGACTACAGGAATACTCTGGCTCAGTCCAGTCCTTCTGTGCCCAGCTGTAAAAAAACAAACAAACAAACAAACAAAAAAAATCAAGATTGAAAAAGATTGAGAGGGAATACTTCTGTGCTTGTAGCTGTGCAATGACTAGGGGCTTTGAAGTTAATTTTTAAGCAGATTTTTTTTTCCTCTACTAAAATATAAGGCAAGGTTTTTAAACAGAGAAACAAAATGAGGGCAGAGGATTGGAAAAAACATGCATACTCATGCTAAAAGCAAGAGAAGTGTAGGCAGGGGCCCTGCTGCTTTCGCTGCTGGAGCAGGGCTGGCCTCTTGCTCTTGGGCGTGCAGGGCCAGGGGAGCGCAGGGGTTTCCCTGAGCTTGGCGTGAGCCAGCCTCAGGTACCAACCAAAATTTGAACCCCTTGGCTTGCTTTCTCCTGCTTTCCCCAGTGCGTATCGTGATGCCGTGGGTCACCACCAGGCATCTCAGGGGGAATACGAGCATCTCCTTATTCAGGTGTAGCACAAGACCTCTTCTGAATACCAAGGAAATCCTTTCTGCCCTAACAGAGTTCTGATTAGGTAGCTAAGGAGCTAGAGCAGACTCAGATGATCATCTCTCCTCTCCCCGTTGCCTCGTGCAGGACTGTTTCCAGCCTCAAATCTTGGAGCAAATGCCCCTTACTGAGCACCGCTGCAGCAGCCCTCACTGTCTCTGCCGGGAGGGGGTCGCTGCAGTTCCAATTAGCCCATGCCTTACTGGACTTGCCAGAGAGCAGGTCTGTGGGTGGAGGACCACAGAGGCACCTCTGAAGAATGGCTCAACCCTTCATCCTGCTCCCTGGCCTCCATACATGGCCCCATACAGAGCCAGACAGGCACAGCCTCCTAACTCAGACCACTGTTGCCATCTAGAAATGATGCAGACAATTAGTGGATATGGAAAAGAGGCCCCTATTATGGTCACATTTCCTGGCAAGGTACTATCCTGCTGTCCCTCACTTCTTTGCATTTCTCATACTTAATTTGTTTTTTATTTGATTGGGGTTTTTTAATATTTATTACTCATGGCTGAATGTTGGGTTATGGTGTGTCAAACTTGACAAAACTTCAAGCAGAGGAAATGATAAAAAGTATCTTGAAAATCATATTTGCCCCTTAATAATTTAATTCTGTAGAAAGGGAAATCAAAGCATCACAAATTGATTGCTGTGAAACAAATTACAATTATTTCCACACATCCAAATAAATCTACTAATTTTAGGCATCTGACTTCAGGCATTAGATGGAATATGCAAATGCACACGTTGAAATGATGGCCGCGTCTCTAGAGCTGCTCACTTATTTCTCTGTTCTTATTAGATGCTCAACAGTTTCAGACTGCTATTGAGACATGCAGTAAATTAGCTGCTCTTAAGGATCGCCTATTAAAAATATTAAAAAGCATGGCTGTAAAGCACAGCTGACAGTTTTAGGCATCCGACACTAGCTTATCCTTTCTGGAAATGCAGACTCTAATGTCCACTGTCGCTCTCCCCAAATCTGCTTCCAATTAGGTCATCCTGTTCTAGCAACCATTAACTGAAACCCTCTGCCCTGCTCTACCTTTTAGAAAGAGAGCAGCATGCAATGAAATGTCCCTGTTGAACACAAGTTTTCCACATACATTTTACAAAGTGTACTTGTTCAGCTGTCACACTGATTCACATAAGAGAAGTCATCTGATATTGTTACTGACATACTAGTCTAGTGTGGCATTTAATATTAGGCTTTATATAACTCACAAGGATGGCAGAGCAATCTCAGGTAATCAAAATAAATGAAGACAGCCTGAATAATGCATTTGTTAAATCTAAATAACATACAGTGGACACCTTTAAAGTGTTTTCCAGGAAAATGTGACTCAGGTGCAATATTGATTGAGAACATAAAGACAGGTGTTTTCAATTCCTATATTATGGAAGCAGAGAGGACTTTGATAATGTAACAATCATCTTTTGTTATTTTGCTGCAGTCCAATACAGCTAGAATCAATTTTTCATTGTACTCATTTACTGGAAAAGGGGATAATGGCAAGGACAACACAGCTTTAATAGAAAGAATAAGTCATGATTTAATTCAGATGTTGTACTACAGCTACAAGTTGGAAGATATATTTGTATATACAGAAACAGTACAAAGGAGCCTGCATGCTTTCGAACAGAAGTCATGGCTCTGCATTTCTATTCATTGGTAGTTAGGTGGAATGATGCAGCATTATCCTGACAGCAGTAARAAGCAAGAACCTTTTAAAGTGGAAAGAGATAGCTGTAGGATTATGAACAATCTTTATAGAAAAATAAAATAAAGGGCAATAGTAAGAGGGCATGTTTAGGTCTTCATTAATATTTGTATTTAAGTAAAAATGACAAGCAGAAAAATCCAAAGAAAGGCTAAGTTCACAATCAATGTAATGCTTTTCTGCACAATTGAGATCTTTCTCAAAGATCTCAAGCATTTTTGATAAATTTTGTTCTCATGGAAAGTACTCAGGATGATGATAAAATAATGATTTTTTTCTGGCAAAATAGATTGCTTCATGACTTCTTGAATGAAACACAAATCTAAGAGTGATAGTGTTTGGGGCTGGATTAGTCTCCTGGGGTTGCATCCAGTGTATGAAATTTCATAGCTTTTCCAAGGAGTTCAATAGTGCTCTGCTCTGTGGCAAGACACTCCTGAATGGCCCCTGAAAAAACACCCCACAGACCATGCTTCAAAACATTACCACCGAAAGCTGCCAGGAGTTAATTTAGCCCAAGTATAGCCCAGAAATATTCTGCGTGGCATATTTCTGAGCAGCATTCATTAGGGCAGCCTAAATCTGAATTTCAGCACAGACTTCAGAGGAAATCAGGATCCAAAGTCAAGCTTTAGAGCTGGTTTCTACCTCTGTAATAGACCTGCAGTTGAAACTCAGCCTCTCCTTTTAATGAGCATCTTCCTCAGAAAAGCAGACAAAAGGGGTAAAAGCCTTCCCTGGAATTTCAGGCTGTTCTTTAAAAAGAGTCTGGTCTAGTCCTAACTCCTTATAAGCTGAGCCCACATTCCCCTCTGAGGAGTAAAGAGAAAATGAAGAGTAAAACAAGAAAAATCAGAGAGAAAAATTAACCCCTTCCCCAGCAGCAGCAACTTCTAACCAGCATTTCCCAGTCTCTTTTTAAGCTGATGAGTGGAATCAGACTCAGCTGCATCTCAGCTGGAGCAGCTCAGGGAGGCATTTCCAGCCTCCAGAGGACACCTGGGATTTACACCAGTGACCCTGCACAGCTCCCGAGATGCTGGGAAGCCTTGGGCAAGTCCCTTTGCCCCCTGCCAAAGGAGGCATCTGCTGAGTTACTAGTTAGCAAGGTGCAGGGAGCTGCAGGGCTCTGGCCACTGGAAGACCAGGGCATTTCTGTAGGACCCGGCGAACAGAAATGCTCCATAACATGCAGAAGGTGCAACATGAGGACAGCTTGGGAGAGTCACAGATGTCCTGCCAGGCAGAAGCAGAGCCATCCCAGCTTGGCATGGCTTGCTGCTCAGGGCTGATGGGAGCACTGCACTGCAAACACCTAGGATCCCAAACATAATGAGGCTGGCCTTAGACCATAATGAGCTTGCCCTAAAACTGCTAAGATTTATAAGCAATCTAAACATGTTTTTCATTTTCTTTACACATCTGTTTCTCAGTCACTAGGCTGAGACTTCGTACTTTTCTCCCCAAGCCACGGGGCAGCTGCTGTGTGAAACCCTGACCTCTGGGACTCACCTGCACCCAGCTAATCTGACCATGCCAGAAATCTCCTAGAATGGCAAGATCCTCAAGGAAGCCACAAAAGCTTTGAGCCAAGCACCGGTGACTGCAGATCTGCTCACACTAGAGGGAGGTTAGGATAATGGTAGTAGGGTAACTGTTGTATCTGCCATGTCTTCATAGCCTTTGAGCGTGCTGCCATGGGAAGAGAAGCTATTTGATTAGGTTTTCCCTGGGCTGAGAAGAGGCAAGTATATCAACAGTCCTATACAAAAGGGCAAAAATGCAGTCTCGCTGCCTACCCCTGAACCCAGCAAGGCCTTCATCTCTGATCCTATAGCAATCCATGTTGCTAGACAATGAAGAATGGTAGCATATCTACCACCTTTTCCCTACCATCACAGTCCATGGCCGGCTGTCTCCCTGCCACATACCTGCAGGGACAGACAGCTATAGCCCCTCTTCACATGCCCTTTTCAAGGTCCCGAGGCATTTGGAGGAATGAGCTCTTGCTCACTGCCTATCCAGCAGCTACAGTAACACCTGACAACGGTGAATGACGTTTTATATATGTGATATATTCCTTTTAACAGGGAAAGAGAAAACCTGCTCTTCGTCTTCATTAGAAGGGAAATTCCAGCATTCTCCATTTCCCCATCCTTGTAGACAGAAGTGCCTTTATGGGTAAACTTCATCTCCCCTTCACTCCCTTTCCCTCTTCCTCCCCTTTATTTTTCAATTCTGTCTCCAGTGTCTGTCTTCTGGTTGAAGGTTCCTTGATACAGATGCCTACTGTTTACTTTAGAATGACATGGTCCAGGTAGGAATTCCCTGTAAAAACAGATCTTTCTTCTTGGGGAGGAGAGAGCATTCAGGTTAGTACTGATCAAATCACATGAACTCACAAGTTAAATTTTTCTCTTAGTCCTGTCTTAGTTTAGAGGAAGTATCTAACCAGCTCCAATCTAGCAACCATGTGAGCGTGGTGAAAGCCATGCCCTTCCAAACACTGCTCTGAGCTCCCAAAAGACTCTTCATGCCCTATATAACTAAGTAGAGTTAATTTTAAGATGAAACTTAACACTGTAATAGGAAGATGGGGTAAAATCATTAGCAAACTTTTCATACTTTAGTTCTGTGCCACTGTGAATGCAGTCTATGATCTGAAGCATGTTAACAGGCACACTTCTGGGCTAGAAAGAATCAAAGATTGACTTCCTTACATATATAGGTGTTTCAATTTCCTGGCAAGAAAATAAAACTGATACAAAGCACACAAAGGACCCCAATATCAGCGAGAATGTCACTAGTAGTGCAATGCATTAAAGAAGATCATTGCAACAAATCAAGTTCCTAAGCGTGACTTTCCCTTTCATGCAGAGAATGGACTGATTCGTTCCCCAAACAATGGAAAATTTTGTGGAGGCTCTGGAACAGATTGGTCTGTTTGCTCCATTACTCACAGATCAGCTTGCCACATTCAGCAACAAAGGCAAGGGCTAAACTCATCTTATTTGTTGTCCACAATTTATGAAAAAATAATCTAGCTCATAGGAAATGAGKTGCTTCAAAAACTTGCTGAAGTGAAAGCATTTCTCTGTCAGCATGGATTCAGCTTCAATATGACTCATATGATCTGTGCACTACTATTTTATGCTATGTTGATCCATCTAGGAATAATTGTGAAGACTTTACTGGATTTCTTTTACTGCTAGAAAAAACGCACTTAAGCTGTGCTGTCTGACTGTACCTTGACTTGAGTTACAGATCTCAGTAGGACACAGCCATTGCATTTTTTGGGCATGGGCAGGCCTGTTGTATGACATATGGTATCAGTAGTTCAGTGACACAGTTCTGGGTCCTGAGAGGAAAGTAACATTTCTGCGTGCATAGCATTTCCTTGCATCCATGTCATACCCATTTTTGATAAATTTTTTTGGCTGCTACCACTTGGTGCTAGTGGACCATCATCTAAACACGTAAAAGCAAATGGAACGTATCGTATGTAACCCATTCATAGATCCCACCGTGGAACCCGGCAGCCATGTAGCATGAACGTGGCTGCTGCTGCTCTGCAGGGAGAGCCCACATCAGCCCACTGCATGCAGATACTCCCACGCCAAAGGGTCTTCTTTCCACAATACCATTCACAGGGGGAGGTTTCAGGCTCCCAAAGACCAACTCCCTCTGAATCTTGTTTCAATAGCACTGGAGAGACTACAGGAAGATCAGCCGTAAGACATTGCCAATTACCCTTTCCCCAAATGATTTTAGTGAAATTTTGTGCCTAGGAAAAACTATACATATAAGGAGATCATTCTTCAACCTGCTTAGGAAATGGGCATAGAAAAATGGGATGTTCACTTTGATCAGAAGAATAAGTCTTTCAGAGACAAGTTCTGAGGCTCTTAATCATATTGAATATAGTATAATCCTATGAAAAATCCCATGGTAATCCATGTTTTTATTCAGAAAAACATTTTCATTGTTAATACATCAGATCTTGCTTTTATCTGACTTATGCTTGGTGATTATAACATAGACAGTGTTTGCATATGAAAGAGTAAGAAAGGAGTGAGTGTTATAGTCTACAGAGGAAGGATTGAGGATGGATGGATGTTTGCATTGGTAAATAGTATTAGAAGTAATTGTTTTTAAAAGCATTCAGGTGCATCTCGTTTTGCTTCCATATAACTAAAAAGGAAGCAACTGATTTGCAACTTGGGATTTGAAATAGCTGATAAAAAGCCAGAAAATCATTTTTGGTAAAGTACTTGTTCAACAGCTGCAGCGTCATGCAGTACCTGTTGGGTAAGTGCCAGGCTACCTGCTTAATGTCTGGAGATTGATAACTGTTAGGAATTTGATGAATGACAGGTTGAGAAGGTACACACAGTGCCTGGACTACAGACAGGCCTAGGGATGATATCCTTAAAACACACAAAAACACAAGTACAAGTTTTAAATTAACTTAACACTGTGATCAACAGTCTGCTGTGTTACTCATTTGTTATTTTGGGGTTTCTCTGCAAAGAAAAGGTCCTGAAGGCAGCCTGGCAAGTGCCCACTGATAGCTTTCTTGAAAAGAAAGCTTTTGTCTTTGACCAATTCTGGACAAAGTCCTTCCTGAGATATCCAGAGAAACCTGATGCATCCAAATCTCATAATAATCCCATATATCCCAGGCATCCCTCTGCTTTTTCCTGGGCATCCTAGTCATAATTCCCTGCTCAGTGACACACAGAACATTTGTGTTCTGCACAAGGACTGGAGAGGAAAGAAGAACATCACACACAAACAAAACAAAAAACCCCACCACACACACACACACAAAACTCCCTCCCTCCTTCACTTACTCTGCTCTGTGTGCAGGGTCCAGAAGCTGTCTGCTTACCAGTGTTTTTCTCTGACCCCCACATGCCAGCCCCACAGGCTCCTGTGGAACCAGCCCGGGCTGCTGCCGTCCTTCTCCGACACTTTGGACAGACAGACCTGTTCTCCACATCCCCCTCCCTGGCAACAACACAACTGTACTTTTTGCAGAGGACACTGGTGACATTAAAAACCAATAGTGCTTATTGCTCTGTGGATGGGATGAAGCAGATACAGTCACTTAATGTAAGTGCCATTTTGGGGAGACTTGGTCTCCCTAGCACRTAGTGAGCAGAGAAGGCTCCTTCCATAGGAAACTACTCTAAATTGCCTTGCAGAAGAGCTTGCATCTCTCGACTGACTCTACAGGGAGCCCAAGGAGACTAAACTCCTATTTTAGTCTGGAGTGCAGTCCTTGTATGGATGAGTTTGACTGCAGGCTTCCCGCTCAGTAGGGCTACCTAGCAAAATGAAGATATGACTGTGCGTGGATAGGCAAGCCCACGTCTACAGTAGTTGAGCTATCTCAGAACATAGCACACAGGTGTCAGAGTCATCAGCAAGGACCAGTCAAAGCACTTACCCGAGGCCCATGCGGTGTGCAGCACTAGTGCCTGTGCTACTGGGCTGCTCCTTGCTCAGCTGCAGGGGTGCTTACAGGGGTGAGGCTAACCCGAATGCTGTTGCACTTTCAATTTATCATACAGACACAAACCTGATATTATTTCATGGGAATCCTGTCTCTGCCATGAAGAAAAATGTGAGTGGGAGACTTCAAGCATTTTGCATCTGGAGCTTCACCTCAGTGTAACTCTAAAAATACAAAAAAACAACCCCAATGAATAAAAGATGGCTTTGAAATATGTATATGTTTATATACATATACGCGTTTGCACACACACAGAGCAGCTTGGGTGAAAATTTGAATCCAAAGGACTAAAGCCTCAGCACCCCTGGATTTTTCTTCTGGAGAGCACCAGCATTATTTCATCAGAACAAGCAGCCCGGGGAGAGCTGCTTGACTTTGTTGGTATTAACTCATGCTTTGCTTCCCCAATCTTTTTGTTTTCAGTATTGTCAAATAACAGATGCAGAGAGAGATGGAGAATTCTAGCCTAAAAGCCAGCTTCCTCTGTTACAGCAAGTGTTACCCCCGAGGTCAAGGATTGTCTGAATCAATAACACACCAATCTCCGTAGCCCCATTTAAATGGTGAGTCAGTTCACATAATCCAACCACATGTCAGATGAAAAAAAATGGTTTAGCAAACACTTTGCAGTCATCTGTTTTTTAGAACTTAGTAGTAGTAAATTATTGCATATCAGTCTATTGTTGCAACTATATATCTTTACACAATAGCAATTTTTCTTATAGTTTTCTCCTGCTCAGCTGCTTATTGAGTATTTTTATATACCACATATTTATTTTCAAATACCATTTTAAAATATTCACTGGAATTTTTCTATCTACAGAAGTTTTAAGGCACTAAGTCCAGCCAGAGTTCACAAGAGCATTTCCCAGGCAAGGAAAGCTGATACAAAGAATTTGGCTGCCCCACTAATTCAGAGCTCAAAATGACTTGCCTCCGGTCCAGTCCTAATTTAGGAACAGCCTTTGCCTCCCGAGCCAACTGCATTCAACTGGGCTGTCCTAGCCACGCATGCCTCTGTTGGGACTTTTAATACATACATTGGTTAAATGAAACAAAAATCATATATTAATTGGCTATTTTTTATCAGAGTAAAAAAATAACCTTACTGCATAGTTACACCTCCTCGGCACCAAGAGCAGCTGAACCCTGCTGGCTGCTGCGGCACAAGGCAGGGTGGGAGCCCCAGCAGCACCCCATGGCAAGACCTGGGGGCAGTCAGGAGGGGAACTTGCACTGGAGAGGCCCCCCCAAACACATCCTGCCCCCTAACAGGGGGAAGGGGCAAAGCCCACCCAGACACCCCCCGTCAGGCACAAACCTGCATGGCCACAGCTCCCCTCTCCCTACAGCAGCTCTGGGACATGGCTATACTTTGCCCCACAGACAGAGGTCATTTGAGGAAATTTTAATGCCTCTCAGGTGAGGAGCATGTTAAAATCAGCAGGAGGTGGGGAAGGAAACCCTAACTGTGAGATTTGGCAGGCAAAACTTTTTTCTACAGAAAAGGCCAAACTCTACCTAGTGGGCTAGAAGTCTTCTACCCCCCCAAAAAAGGCACCAAAAATGTCTAAAGCAGTACAAAAAAAAAAGTGTCTCTGGTATCATGAAAAAGAAATTATCTAAAGCTACTTTTATAACTTCCTCTTTCAGGTCTTCTTGGGGATTGCACAAAGAAGATATTGCCAATACCTCATTTATATATTCGTGGATCACACAAAGGCAGAAAAGCAGTCAGTGAACAGAATGACAATAACAAACCCTTTTTCTAGTACATTGTAACTATGTGTGGTATGTGTTTAAGGATTTGCTCTGGGATCACTCTGAAAAATACATGTGAATTTGAATAACATTACTGATGGTCTAGTATAGAAAATCCTACACTTGTGCCAGAGCGACTCTGAATCAATAGATATTACAAACACAAACATGTTTAAGATTTGGCCTTCAGCAGCCAGTGTGCTGCACCTGCATCGCCAACAAACAACGGGCAGTAAAACAAGCTCGGGGGAGAGAGCAGCTCCACGCACCCCTGTGTTCAGGGCTAGGAGCATTTGCCACTTCTGAGGAACAAAAGGCCGAACAGGGTGAACTCCTTCGTATGGCACATTTCTTACGAGGGCAGGCTTTCAGTAGGTACCATGTACAGGACAGCACGCTTTCTACTTACTTTGAGTGGTATAGGAAAACCAGATCCCTTCTTAGAATTGAAGAATTTTGGCCAGCCACCACAGAGGAGCTTTAAACAAAGGAAAAACCTAAATCAGTACTGGCTGTTAAAATACTGTCAGAGAAAASAGCAGCATCATAATGCATGTCATACAGCACTGGACATCTGAAGAAGTGCTGGGTTTTTTACAGGGATTGCCTTAGCAGTTTCATGTGAAATAGCAAGTTAAACTAATACTGCATTTTTTTTTCTAAATGGCTGATTTTACAGGAACGTGAAACTTCGTGGGAAACAGTTAGTGCCTAAGTTACTGCTTCCCTGTCGAAACTTGCCAGCAATGGAATATATTGTGACACCCTGTCTCAAGCAGACGGATACCAAAACTGACATTAAATATGATGCAGGGTCTGACTAATATTAGGTAAAACCCAACACAAACATCAGACCATGAAGATTTTCAAAGCTGGGCAGGCAATGCAAAATTTGCTAGGAATGCTGTGTCTTTAGTGTGGATATCTGTGAGCATGTGTTGCACTTGCATCACAGCCAGGTCATCGCAGCCCTGATTTCCTGCTCCTTTTCAGCATCTGTAAATCCTAGAGATTAGGAGCTGCTTGGTAAAGCTATGATTTTACCTCTCAGTTGGCTGCTGTGGAAACAGCAATTACAAGCTAAATTTCATCATGCTTAAAAATAATCCTCTATTTCCCTCTGGTCTGAGGTTACCAGTCTTAAAGGAAGGCAGCAGACAATTAGAAATGAAGGAAAGCAAAGCCTTGGGCTGGGACATACATACAGCCTCTGCTCCTCCTGCCCAGGTGTTGCCCCTTGGCTCCACCGGCATCAATAGCAACTTTGCCAGTGGCGATGGTGGAGTCACAGCTGAACCTCAAAAGTTCTCCATAGCTCCCATATGGGTCTGTACCTCCATAATGGCCAGAAATTCTCAACATTGCAGTGAATTTCTGGAAAAATGAATGTCTCGGTCACATTCCTGCTATGGCAGCCAGAAGAGCAGAGCCACTCTAAGAAGCATGTGCAGCTTGCCCCAGGGACCAAAGAGCTGATCTGCTCCAAACCAAAGCAGGCCTCAGACAGCTCTGCATGTCATGCAGAGATATTTTCTGCTGCATCATCTTTGGTTTTCAAATGTATCTAATTAAAAAAACCAAACCAGTTCTCTCCCTTCTCCCAGTTACAGGCATCAAAACTGAAAGGCACAAATGAGGACACTGGGTTGGCCTCTGGTGTTAGTAGACTGAGGAGGCTCATTGTATGGTTTGAGATCTTGCAATTCTATTCTGCTCTTCCAGAGACTTTTCTTTCCTAAAAAACAAAACGAAACTTGTAAATATATTCAAAGAACCAAAAAAATTTTTATTGTAATTTATACTTGCATTTAGGTGAGCGTATGTATGTTTATGCCTTTGTTAATAGTATTTTATCTTGCTATCACTTACAGATTTTGAAAATGAAAGAGCAATTACTTTTTGCCACAAATATTTCTGTATGGAGCAGTCTGGCAAGATGTAGGACTTCAGGCAGACAAGGAATATTCTGCATTGATCACTGAATGGGCATATGAAGGAATCCGAAAACAGGAAGAGTTTCATATATGTGGAATCAGATCATTGAAGGTGACTCTTGTTAGGGGCTTTTAGATGAATCTGCCCCATTGCTGCTTTATGTTTTCTGTCTGCTTCTTTAAATGAACACTTTCAGAAAAAAATGTGCATTACAGTTATACCATACTAATGTTTGAGGAACAGAACACAGGCACTCTTCGAGCTGGTCTCAAAGAACAAAAAAAAAACCGTAAGAACAAAAAAATCACTTAAGGAGAAAATCATTCCAGCTCTTGAGACGTATGAGTGGTGGTAAGATTGCCATCTTATATTTAAAACAACAAATTACAAATCCTGATCTTCCTTAACACCCTTGCAACTGAACTAAGGACTAACATCATCAGTGGGAATCTGAGCAGAAAGCATAAGTGCCTAGACCAAGGTAACAAAAGCAGGGTGAGGAATGCAGCCTCGTGACTTTATATTGTGTGCCAGATTACAAGCCAGCTATTTAGAGCGATATTTTCTCCTTCCATCTCGGCTAAAAACATATGTGTACAATGTAGAGTCATAGCATCCTTAATGGCTGGGCCACTTCTCTGTCTTTTATGGCATGAGAAAGTTTTTGCTTCCTTTTTGTTATTCCTAAGGCATGTTGAAATATTACAGACTCACAATTAAACTTTAAAACAAAAATATGAAGTTGTCTCAGCCTTTACAAACAACTTCACTTTTTTACTAGATTCTGTCATCTACAGATTTGCCCTGTGAAGAAAGGAAATGACATTAAAAATCATCACCACCTCTTCTGAAATCCACATGGTATAGATTATTCAACAGTCTTGCTGCTTTATCAATAATAAGAACCATTTTGGAGAACAGTATGGGGATAGCATAAAATTCTCTTGCTTTACAGACTGTGTGGTACCACGATGTCCATTGCTTCTCAGAAGCACACATCACTTCATCTCCACATCACTCTGAGAAAAAGACATAATCTGATGTTTGCTACTTGTGCATCTTGGGTCGTTGACTCTTCTCCAGCTAGACAAAACCGAGGATAAGCACATTTCACATGTGAGCTTCGTGCTCTGCAAGGAATGAAAGGTCAAAGGGTAGCAGGCAAAAGCTATTTGCCATTCAGTTCTAATTTCCCTCATAAATTATTAAACAATCCCTGATGCATTTCCATCTTCGATAGTCCTGTGGTATGAAGTGTAAGTCAATGGATAAGCTAATTGCAATAAGCAGAAGTGGTATTTAATGCACTGGACACTTTCAATAGCAAAGTAGTTCTAATTAGTGTTTCTAACTGATGTGACAGCAGTTTACAGAGCGCCAAAATAGTTCCTCATTTGTCAAGTGGGTCTGAAGCTTATGGCAGCTTTCTGATCATCTCCCTTGCCACAGGACCTGAAAGCACCTTCAAAAAGCTTTCTCTCATTGATCTTTAGTCAGATGCTGACTGAAAGGCACACAGCTTTGCCAGAAAGTAGATAGATAGATGCTGCACCAGCATGAAAATGTCACTTGCTTAATGAAAAAGGGTATCTGTTCATAACCCCTCCGTATGCATGTATATGCACACACATGCACATACACAAGCCCAAACCCAGAGAGGCTGCAATTAGAGGCAGTTTTATTAAGCATTTGAATGTGTGTGTGTAAAGTACTGTCTGCATAAACTTATAGCAGATCATATATGACATATCCTTATATATACACATATATATGCACAAATATGACATCACACAATCTATGACTGAAATGCAGAGATTTTAAAAGGTGTATTAAGCTCTTCCCTGAGACTTCATTGAGTGTTAGGCATGCAGTGCATCAGATGAACTACACCATTACTTTCAAAATGTCAGAATTTACTTTCCTTGTCTATGATTTTTTTCTTCTAATATATTGATAGTTCAGTTATTCTGCTGTTCTCTGAGGGCTGAGGGAGTAAATGATGGTATGTCAGATAAAGAGCAAGTATTTGCCAAATACAGTGTCAAGAAAGTTCAGAACAGTTTTCCCTTTGTTACACTTGTTTTATAGCCATCATTAAATAATTAAATATTGTGGTTAGTTATGGGATAAACTATGACATTTTCCTATGTAGCTCAGACAATATTTGAAAGGGCCCTAAAAGCATTTATGAGGGGGAAGGAAGGGGGACTTCTGAAAATTGTTTGTAAATCCACTGCCAAGTGGGTCTATCAAAAGCCACACTTTACTGAAATACGTGCGCTAGATACCAGGAGCTGTGCTTGAGGTGGTACGACCAGAATTTTTTTGATGGCACCGTGTGTGAACCATAACCTTACTTGGATGCTGGAGATCCACGACTGCCTGCGATGCATGTTCCACAAATCTCCCAAATCCTGAAAATGAGAAGGGGATGTGCAAAGAATTGTAACAAAACAGCTGGATGGTATAGGCACTGCCAGGCTGCCCATCTCCCCAGTGYCCTCACTGGATGGTTTCTGGCCAGGTACCTTGGCTCCCGGGGTTGTTCTGGCAGCCAAATATCTGGTGCAAAGCAGCATCCTTGCCCAGCTGTCTTTCACCAGCAGTCCTTCCTTGCTGGGTTTCTTGGGAACAGTGCTCAAAAGCCAGCAGATATTTCAGAAGTGCTGTGTGGAGCCTCCACCAGTCCATTCAGGGAGGTTTAGGACTACTTTTGGCTCCCTGCCTTAGCTTAAGTCAGACCTGAGGGATACCCTGTCCCGCTGTCCAGCCTATGTGCTTCCTTAAAACAAAAGCTGAATTGAAAATGCATTATTTGTACCATATAAGGGTCAAACCAGTAAGAAAGAAATTAAATAATAATGCAGAAAGAATAACCACAAAATCTTTTTCTTTAGAAATAAAATGTAGTAGAGAAGCTCTCTCTTCTATCTGGACTGAATCCTGAAGGGGCAACTGCTCTTTCCACAGGCAGAAGACTCAATATCTAGAAATGGAGACCAAAAGAAAAACAAACAAAACTATTTTCTTTCAGCACACCAACAAGCTTTACCTCAGTGGTTTTTCAGACTCCAAAGGTCTGGTGCAGTCAGAAGCTACTTGACTGATGTCAACTCTCCTTTCTTTCCTAAGGCTTATACCCAGCCTAAAAAAACAACCCATAGGGTAAAGATGATTTCTACGTTTTCTTGATTTCATAGAATAGTTTGGGTTGAAAGGGACCTTTAAAGGTCATCTAGTCCAACCCCCCTGCCATGGGCAGGGACATCTTCAACTAGATCAGGTTGCTCAGAGCCCCATCCAACCTGACATTGAGTGTTTCCAGGGATGGGGCATCTACCACCTCCCTGGGCAACCTGTTCCAGTGTTTCACCACCCTCAGCGTAAAAAATTTCTTCTTTATATCTAGTCTGAATCTACCCTCTTTTAGTTTAAAGCCATTCCCCCTTGTCCTGTCGCAACAGGCCCTGCTAAAAAGTTTGCCGCCATCTTTCTTATAAGCCCCCTTTAAGTACTGAAAGGCTGCAATAAGGTCTCCCCAAAGCCTTCTCTTCTCCAGGCTGAACAACCCCAACTCTCTCAGCCTTTCTTCATAGGAGAGGCGTTCCATCCCCCTGATCATTTTTGTGGCCCTCCTCTGGACCCGCTCCAACAGGTCCGTGTCTTTCTTATGCTGAGGGCTCCAGAGCTGGACGCAGTACTGCAGGTGGGGTCTCACCAGAGCAGAGGGGCAGAATCCCCTCCCTCGACCTGCTGGCCACACTTCTTTTGATGCAGCCCAGGGTACAGTCGGCCTTCTGGGCTGCGAGTGCACATTGCTGGCTCATGTCCAGCTTTTCATCCACCAGTCCCCCCAAGTCCTTCTTGGCAGGGCTGCTCTCAATCCCTTCATCCCCCAGCCTGTATTGATACCAGGGGTTGCTCCGACCCAGGTGCAGGACCTTGCACTTGGCCTTGTTGAACCTCATGAGGTTCACATGGGCCCACTTCTTGAGCTTGTCCAGGTCCCTCTGGATGGCATCCCATCCCTCAGGCATGTTGACTGCACCACTCAGCTTGGTGTCATCTGCAAACTTGCTGAGGGTGCACTTGATCCCACTATGTCACTGATAGTGGTACAGCGGTACAAACAGTACCAGTCCCAATACGGACCACTGCAGGACACCACTCGTCACCGATCTCCATCTGGACATTGAGCCATTGACCACTACCCTCTGGCTGTGGCCATCTAACCAATTCCTCACCTGCCAGACAGTCCACCCATCAAATCCATCTCTCTCCAGTTTAGAGAGAAGGATGTTGTGGGGGACAATGTCAAAGGCCTTACAGAGGTCCAGATGGACGACATCTGTAGCCCTTCCCATGTCCACTGATGTAGACATTTCTAGGTATGGCCTTATTTTAATAACTACTAGAGGCTTGCTGTTCCATTGCTACTCTGGCACTATGAACAGCTTTGAAGCGAGGATGATAGAAAAGGATGCCCAGCTGAGGATAATGCCCACTGTCCAAAGAGGTGACCACTCCCTCCCTCTGAAGTCTATCTCTGTAAATATTCCATAGTTTGTAAATTTGCAGTTTGACTAGCTGAAGTAACAGAGCCATTTCAGATCAATCATGGAGGCTGATACAGATAATTCTCTCTTCTTGCAGGAGACCACAGCTCATAAAAGTGCATGGAAGGCAATGTCACTTAGTGCAACACAGGCAATTAGGAGTATGGAAGGGACTGGGTCAGAACACAAGTCAGAAATAATAGAGAGTATGCACTAATTGGAGAAGCTTTTTATTTTATTAGTGCTTCCATGTCAAATTAGTCAAATGGCTTAGGCACTTAGAGAGTGGCAGTGAAGTATGCACACTGCGTGCCTGCCCAGCACAAAGCCGCATGCAGCTCAACATCTCTCTACCTTTGCTTTCTTCTTCCTGTGCTTTCTGGATTCAGGACCCTGGCTCTCATGCAGTTCCTGTCGGTGTCAGCCTGGTCACCTTTCAGAGCAGGTGATTAAGTTTACCTAGTTAATAAATGAGAAAAAGTTATTTGACTAAGGCACCATCTGGAACTCATTATTGAGCCAAATCATAGTGACTGAACCCCATTAGCTTTGCAGTCTGACTTCACCACAGTGCAAGGGAGGCAACACATCCTTAAGCCCATAGTGATGCAAAATCTGCCCCTCCCACTCCCAGGCTCTGCACATTCCATGACAAGAGGTGAAATCAGTAGCACTTTAATGAACAGCATCCCAACAGCCAAATTACAAGGCACAAACCTGGTCTGAGCCAAGTGCGCATGGAAAGATATTGTTCACCTCCATCACAGTACAGGCCCTTCACAGAGGCAGAAGAGCCAGTGGGGCAGTCTGTGGTTACCAAGCAAGGGCTTGCATTTGCCCTGGTTTGCGCTAATTTAAGGCATTTGCATGCTAGCTTTCAGGCTAGGCAGAGGATGATCAGTGATCCTTCCTCCCTTTGAAATTCTCATACCGATTTTCTAAAAATGATCCAGAATGCTATGCATCTTTGTTTAGATTTTAAAACATTGCCAGAAAACTTGCTTTTGTAATGGAAGTGTGCTCTCTGCTTCTTCTGATGCTTATGGCTTTGAAAAGCAAATAGACTGTGGGTGATGGAGCAGGAGAGCCTGTTTCACAGACTCCCCATTCTTGCTTATCATTTTCCAAAGAGCTTAGTATCACACAGGACAGAAGCAGCCAAAGCACCACTGGTTTACCATAGTTCAGGATACTGTTTTGGAGAGCGCCATATGTCACAGGGGCCAGTCATAGAAGCCCTGCTATATAACTTGCATTTTCCATACTTTAAAAAGTGTTATTCTCCTGTTTAGGTCTCAGACCTCCATAACAGTTGTCATCTTCCCAGCCCCTGTCTTAATTATTGCTCCGGTATTTTAGAATTTTTCCTTTTGTCATTTGATCCACTTATTGACTTTTTTCTCTGATCCCATTTTGAGTTGTCCCAGCGAGCCTCCCTATCCTTTTATCAACTAATGCCTATACTTTCACACTAATTTCTCACTAAACAATAGCTCTCCAGTTTCTTTTGTAGCTCTAGATCTGTTATGAATATTAATAGCTTCTTGCAAGCTCTATTATTTGTGGGAGAGAGTGCTAGTGTTTGATCTGTGGCTTTCTTGAATACACTAGTATCTCTGCAGTTGGGGTTTGGGTCCCTTTTATGTTTTCCTACCAGATTCCTTTCTTCATTTCCATCTTTCCCTTTTATTGCAGAGTCGGAAGCCATGGAGGACCTTTAAGCATTTTTCTTTATTAAGCAAGCCTTCTCATACTGGCACAGTCTATGGTGATTTCTACCCTCATTGTGGGCTATTTCTGTACATTCCCTAAAGGCATCAAGCCATTCAGGTGGTAGTGTGTAATTTGTTTTGTACTGTGGAATTCCTGCCATGCCTATATGTATTTAGACCACAGGCAAACCAATAAAGTTGTCATAGAAACAAAGCATTTCATGAATAAATCAATTCATAACAAACTTGTAAAATTCAAAGAACCCACTGTGCTTTAACAACACATCCATTATATATACACACTAATCATGTTTGTAATGAACAATGTACATATACTACACATGTCCATTTGTTTTGTCCTGTTGGGCATCTTATAAATATTTTTTAACACTTTCCTGCATGTTGTGCCTGTCTCCACAGTATGGAAGGACAGAATTGGATGCTTGCATGATAATGTAGCAGCAGGAATTTTTCTATTTCTTTTTTGATGTGAGAAGTGGAGGTTTGGTAAACCCTGAATGCCTTTTTTACAAGCCAGTGAGGATTGAAAGTATCAGTGCAGTAATTCTTTTTCTAGTCACAGACAACTTAATAGGACTTCATCCACTCTTCATGTAATTAGAAAAAAGCCCAGTCGATGGGATCCTGATAAAAGAAGCAGATAATATTGCTGAGAGCTGATAATACAAGCAAAAGTTCAGAGGCTGAGAAAATCCTACCTTCTTTTACTCCAGTTTAGTCTCACTGAAATATATGCATCTGAGGTGGAAATGCTGCTAGAATTGATCATAATACAGTCTTGATACTTGACCACTTTGCACATCATACTTTCACTAGCACTTGGATGAGATGGGTGCAAAATACTACCTGATCCACACAGCACTCTGCCTGGGTGGGAATGGCCAGGCCAAACAGGATGGAGATTTTGGAGTGTCTCAGTCTAACAGTCCCCAGGGTTCAAATGGATATTCATGCAGCAAGGTACTATTTGCTGTGAGTTGCACAGTGCATTTGAACTCTTAGCTATCAAAGCAAAGCCAAAGGAGAGCTTTTCAAGTGTGCCTGTGAGAAACTTGCCTACAAACAAGATGAAAGAAAAGGAGTACATGTTTCAGGATGCAGGGGGAATAGAAGAAATAATGCTCATTTTTAAAGAAGAATGGTTCGCATTCAAATTCAGGCTAGATACCTTCCCATTGATAGATACACATGATTAAGACATGGTCCCATAGAAGGACAACCTTATGGGGCCTGTCAATATGGGGGCCTAGAGGCCACAGCACCATACCTCCTCTTCAGTCCCTGCAGAAGAAAGTTCAAGCTCAGGTATCTGTTACAGGGAAACGCATATCTGCCTTCTCCATACAGCAGCACCAGTGAAAACAGATAGGAATAATGGGGTTGGTCTTAAGCATCTATCCCAGAAAATGTGTGCCTGAATAACAAATTCATAACAAATTGGTAGTGATACATCAGAGCACACRAATCTGCCAGACACAAGGTAAAGTCTCATTCTACTGATCCCAGTAATTAAACAGTAGGTTATAGTTTAATATCCCTCTATAACCCATTAATGTTATGTAAACATGGTTACAAATACCATTAACTATATACATACATCTCACTTCAAGGAGTTATTCTGGAACAGCAATGAAAACCTGAACAAATTGGAGTAATATGTTTTATAACTACAGTTCAAAAGTGTCTCTTTTCTTTGCCAGCCATTTAAGTGTTTTTTCTAGTGTCTCTAGGATATTCATTAATTGCCTGGCAGTTAAGAAAATTCCAAGTATTTACTTTGTTATATTCTGGGATATGCACAGGGAGACAAACAAAGCAAGAATTTTAAAAAGATAACTCTGCAACACATTTAGGTGGCCTGTTTCTTTGCAGAATTCTCCCCTATTCACAATGGGAAGGCTACAATAAAGAACTTAGCTCACAGACATATGCTGCAGGTTGGGTGATTTTTTTTTTTTTTTTAGTGTTGTCTACGCACAAGACAAAAGCTCTCAGTCAGTCAGTGCCATCCAGGAATATGCTATAGGGAGCAGAACTCAAAAGCAAAAATTGTCTGCTTTCGAATTCACAGTGCCTTCTTTTAATTACATATTTTACAGATATGTTATTTCCATAGAACAATACATTACCCAGTAATTAGGTTCATTTATGGAATCAAATCAAGGCTGTCTACATTTCTGCTGGGTAATGTTCTTCACAAACAATCCTCTCTCCTGGCTCCTCTGATTATTTTATGATTCCTCTTGCTTCTTGTCAGTACAGATTAAAGGTAACACATACTGCTGGGAACAAACATAATTTTCCAGCAGTAGCATTTTGTTTTCCTTAATAATTAACAAGTGCTGCTGACTAACCTTCCAGTATAAAATGTGCACCTTATAGAAAGGGAGCGGACACAGGTTAGAACAGCTCACTTGGGATATCAAAATAAGAAGTGTGATTAAAGCATTAAAGATTTAGAGGTTGACATTAAGGGATGAAAGGTGGAATTACTGTAAATATAAAACTGTTCAGCATTAAATGGAATGTGTTGCAGTTGAAACAGTCTTTCAAAGTGCTAACATTTCAGTGTTAATTATTAATAGAAACTGACAGCTCATTTTTAATTTGAGCCTAATGACAAGGTTCCTTAAGAGATAAATACAACACACTGGCTCGGAGGGTTTGTGGATCTTTTGAAAGGCTCTCTAGGTTGTCTAGGCCTTAATCTGCAAATTCCTTAAAATAACATGCTGTCCTCAGAGGTAAACACACCCCCGGTGAGCACCAGCCTGCCTGCTGGCTGGGGACACGGCAGCACCTCTGCAGGGTGCCGCTGGCAGCATGCCTCCCCTCCGCTGCTGATCCAGATGGACCTGGAGAAGGTCCCAAGGGCGCAGCGCCAGCCTCTCCTCACCCCCTTCCCMGCCAGACAAGAGCTTTGGGAAACATGTATCTAGTCTTCTGAGTGCTTTCTTATCAGACCACAAATACCGTGTTCACCCACCACTAATCACCTAATGTCTTTAGGGCAACTACCCATCTCCTTTTCCTATTTGTCATCATTTTGAGTTGTGTCACCAAAACAATGAGTTTTAGGACTCAGTTCTGATCCCACCTCAGACGCCATCACTCAGGGGTAAAGCCACTGCCATCAGGGACACGATGAGGACATACACCAAAAAGAAAGGATAGGACTCCAGGGTCAGGCTGGGTAGACACACCTTTGCTAAGAACTGCTGTTGCTGCATTTCCTCCATTGGTCAGAATAAACTTTTGAAGTGTCAACTATCAATAAAAATAGCATTATTTTACTTCTGCTATTGAAACTTTTATGAATATATTCAATGCAAAAAAAAATGCAATTTAGATATGAAATAGAACAATATAAATATACTCAATCATATCTACATTATATAGAGAAAAGCATATTAAATGGATTTTTTGTTAATAGAAATATTTATAGTAAAGCCTCAGATGCTCCTTTGGGACATTAAATCTGCTAGGAGTGTGAAGTTCTAAATAACCAGCCAGAATGAGGGTCAAACTTAGCTCATTAGCTTTGGCAGGTGTAAAGGCTCATGAGTGACAGTGTACTTTTCCTTCCAGCCATGCAAACAAATTGCAGCAAGGAGACTAAGTGAAGATATATGGCCATTGCATCCCTACAGGGGAGATGAGAAATGGGGAAGATGGAAAGAAATTGGATGGGGCAAGGAGTGGGGGAAAATAAAATGAAAGAAAACGCCCCATGTTTTAGGATATGGTTGAGAAAAATGTTCAAAGGTAAGAAAACAGAAGGAACATGCTGATGGTTTTATCTGTTCTTACTGACACATTCAGAATTCCTCAGGGGCTGGAAAGAAATGAGGCAGTTTGCAAGCTGGGCTTTCACTGTGCTCAACCCTGTCGCACAATACGACAGGAATTAACTTGTGTCTATGAAAAAGCAATATTTGGTGAAGAAGGGCACTGAGGCCATGAGGCTGTCAAATTAAAGGACATTCAGAGAAGAAAAGCACTTGTATACTGGTTTAATTCAACCATCAGGGTAAATGAAGAATAAATAAGGGTAATAAGAGAAGGAAGTAAGAGAAATCATGGCTTGAAAATACATCATGATTTCACTGGAAACCCTGCTGATGTGAATCTTTTGGGGCTTGGCTTTTCTGTTTACTTAGTGCTTTTGTACTGCATCAAAGGAATTTGTGCTAGAAGTAGCATGTAAGGAGTATCAGAGTTACAAGATGACTTTTGGGAAAAACATTTAGCTAAAATACTTCACTTCTGGAACTTCACTTCTGGTGCTATCTTGGAGTTAGTGTTCACTCAGTTCCTTTTTGGCACATGCAGCTCCTCTTCAATAGCTTATAGGAAACCTGATGAAATCAGATGCTTTCCTCATTAGTGCCTGCTACTTCTACCTGCTCATGGTAATGTCTAGGTACAGTGTCTCTGGAGTAATTAAAAACATAATTTGGGAAGCAAGTATTTTTGGTTTTGTTAAAGTGTCTTACAGAGAATGTTCCTATGTGTGATCTCACTCAACTAAACACCTGTATTCTGGCAAGTGGAAAAGCTGAGCTAAGAAAAGCTTTTTGGTTGATATACAAAATAAAACTGCTAAATTCACCTAAATGAACCATTTAAAGCAATTTGCTTTCCCAGATATTACTCGGGACTCTTTGCCATTTAGGAGTTGTTAGAAAAGTATGAAATATGCCTAATGAAATACACAGCTATACAAAAGTCAAGGCTTTTTTTATAAGTCATTCTTTAATGAAAGATGAGGCATTTTCTTGTAAAAATGTTGCCAGTGTATATATTTCTAAAGCATATTAAGAAATGTACAATCAGAAGCAGCATGCTGTTCTATCTTCTGCTCATTTCCTTGAAAAAGTTACTGTCACAAATAGAAATGGTATCTGAAAAGACTCAGTGAGCGCATCTTTTCTAGGAAAAATAAAAGATTTCCTCTTCATTTGAAGATTTGATTCCAGGGATGACAAGGCAGTTTGCAATTTCAGCATGTCTCCTGATTTTTATAAAAGACAGGAACAACAGCTTCAAAGGCCCAGCTCCCAAGTACAAAATCCTTTTGTAAATTTGCCTCTTAGCTCCTAAATGTCTGCTTTAATAAGCTAGTTTCAATGCATACATGTTGCTTGCAACATGAGGATTCACATACAGGCTGGATAGTTGTTCTGACAGCCTCATCCCATTTCAGTTTTCTGAGAGCCTTCTGGGTTCCCCCCATCATGTTCTACACATACATCAATCACAAACCTAGACTGCAGGTTTCCTACATCCCAACACAAAGGCACCTCCCCTACATAATGGGAACACACATGTGCTATGCCATGTTCGAAGGCTGCTCATACTACAGCATGTGTCAGTATATTCACTTGCTACAAGGCAGGATTTAATCTGTATTTTGGCCACATAACAGATGCATACCAGGAAAAGGGCCATAATATACTACCTACACGTATCTCTTGGAGGCTACACAGCCTGCTCCTGCATAAAGTATAGACATCCCATCTTTATGACATTTTAAATAAGGGCAGCAAGTGTTGATTTTGCACATATCTTACTACATCAGAGCCCTGCAACATCCTCTTGAGGGCTTTTAAACTAGTAACGCATACTGTAAGTGATCTGCCTTGCATGCAGACTAGAAAATATTCCACATTTCTCACCTCTCCTTCCCTCTTCCTAACCTCACAACCACCTCAACTGAACTTCTATAGAAGACAATGTGACTTTGAACAGACAAAAGGAACGGCAAACTTTACTGTCTCGGGAACTGCAACAAACCTTAGCTGGCAGAGACTTGAGCTCCTTCCTGACTTTTCCACTACACAGGACAGACTACCACCAGCAAATCTCATGTATACTTACAGGGTAATGTCTCACACTAGGATTTAGAAGACAGCAGCAGCTCTAAGCTCATGGGCAACAGTATTTTATTTTTCTATCAATAAAACAAATATGAAGGGTAGTTCTGAAAACACAAAGCATTGTGCCCAGATTTCTCACTTCTTTTCAGCAAGATCCTCTCTCGTGTTGCTTCTATATCAGCAGAGGGTTTCCATGAGAGGTAAAATGGCCTCATTAGCTATCTCCTTGCTTACATTAAGCAGTCCCCCCACAAGGCCAGACCTTCAGCCAGCACAGACCCAGGCCACATCCCTTGATGTTACTGGAGCTTTTCTGATGTGCTGCAGATGGGGATTTGGCTCCTGCAGCTCTGGTGTACGTGATAGCCTTTTTCAGTACACGATGCTTTATGGAGGCAGCATTAATGCAGACACGACTCCCTGCTCTTTGAAAGGCAGACATCTCCTACAATCTGACTCCAACAATTTATACACCTGAAGGGACTCAACTGAAATGGCAACAGGAACCTTTTTTATTATTATTTCATCTTGTCAACATTAGAAGATTAGAAGGTGTGCATTTCTCTGTAGCAGTGGGAGTTTAAGAGGCTCTGCCAAGGAAGGAGAATGCAAACTGCATGTTTGAGGCACTTGGCAATAGGCTATGCAAGTCTCTAGGAAGTGGCAACACATGGGGAGGGAGAAGGAGATGAAACCAAGGCATCACAAGACAAGTCTGAGCTCTAGAGACAGGCAGGGAGAGGCACAGGATATTAGCCTGGGAGGAAAGGCAAGAAGCTGAGTCCCAGTCTGTGGCATTGGAGGGCAAGGGGACATCAATGTGGAGATGGCTGGGAGACAGCTGAAGACCTGAAGATTTGGGGTGGAGTAAAGAATAAATCGATTGAGTTGGGAGCTGTCAAATAGGGGCAGCAGGTTAAATCACATAAGAGGAGCTGGTAGGGAGAGAAATGGTCCTGTAAACCACAAGAATCAATAAAATAAAGTTTAAAAGGGAAGATGCTGCTTATAGCAATGCTGACTAATAAAAATTGAATGGGACAATGAAAACTAAGACAGAGCAAAGCAAATACAAATCACTGCATAAATAGGAAGTTCTAGTACATACCTTCTTGGTCTCCACTGTACCCCAGTGCTTTAACTATCTCATGTCAGATGTGCAGGCATACAAGGCTACCACAGTGGTCTTCCCCCCAACCTTAAGAAGTGTCCATAAATTGTATCTGAGGTAGGCGGTACAAGAGGAGAAAAATATTCATATTGACTTTTATCCGTTACTGAGACATGCTCCCATAAAGAAAAAACTAAGGAGGTTTATTGTGTAATTGTTCAACAAAATGATTTACAGTGCAATACAGCAAAGCTTATCATGTAACTTCATTGTGAAACTCCTTGATTTACTGTGAACACAGAAGAGCTTATCACGATGTAACTGTTCTGTGGGAAAGACTTGGCACTAACTCGGGATAGGGTTTCACAGACTATTAATGATGACTGACAGGTTCATTTCAAATGAGTTATAAAAGAGTTCACTGTACAAAATCATTATGCTGTCTGTGTGATATTCAGATATTTTAACTTCAGTGCTGTATAAACACTCCTTACCACCAAGAAATTTCCAAACAAGCACATGTATTACGATACTGGATTGGTTTACATTTCTCTTGTGTTTTATATATTATTGTTAGAGTCAGCTTTCACATTTTCACGGTCTATACATGAAAAATTGAAACATTTCACTTTTCCTTCAGATTGGACTGGGTGAGATATGTACAACCCTCCAACCCAATTATGAAATGTTAAATGCTCTCAGCTTGGGTAAAATATTTTCAAAATCATAAATCTGCATTTTTGAAGGTTGGGAGACGTGTCTGTAAAATATAAAGTGGGTGTCTGACAAGTCAGATAAAGCCCAGCATAAAAATAATGTAAACACCATTTAGCTAACTGTTCACCTGTTTTCCTTTTGCTTGGCTGGGCTTAGCAGTGTTGCACATTAAAACATGGACAAATGCGATAAAACCCTGATCTTTGTGGAACTCCTATGCTTGAGGTGTCCTGCCAATAAAATTGGAGTCAGATACTGACTGCTGCAGGTAAGAGGGGAGACATCATCAGATTTGGGTGGCTCTCAGCCAGTGCCATGCTAGAACTACACAGAAATAACAAGCCTTTTTATAGAAAGCACCAAAAAAGAATGGATGAAAATACCACTTGAATTACATGGACAATGTTGAATGTTAAATGCAAAATTGAAGTGGTCATCCAGCAGCTACCACCAGGTCAAGCCCATTCACTGCCAAATCTCGCATACAACACAAGGAGAAAAGACTGAATGCTTGCTGAAACAGTCTGCAGAGGCCTATAGCTGTTTTAAATACTCATTTCCCCCCTCCCCACTTTGTAAACAGTAGCTTGGGCTTTACACAGGATCAGTTCTTCATCTCATTTGGCCACACTATGAACTGTGCATTATTCTACAGTGGAAGAGCTCACACATTAATCTTGCTAGCATGAGTAAAAGGAAGATCAGAAAATGCCTAATGCAAAGTTTACTTCCAACAGCCCAGTGCACATCTTTGTATAGCACAACCATTGGATCTTTTCTTCTGTTGTTCAGACAGGTGGATGCTAAGATTTGCTTTCCTTATTCTGGACAAAAGCCAGACCTGTTGCAGGTCATCAGATGCTCTCAGTGCACACTGCACTGCTAAGGATGCCCATCTCTGAGACCCCATGTATCTGGGCAGGCTGCCTTTCCCACTGCTCTGAGCTCAGAGCAGCCTTATGGGAGCAAGGTACAACCTAGAGAACAAATCAAATGCCCCCACAAGATAGGTCTGAGCAAAACGCCCACTCCTAAAGGCTGCTCAGTGCTGATATGAAAAAGTTACAAGCACAGCCCTGGGTTTTATACCTGGTCTTTTCATGCTGCCATAGCTGTGACCATCCATATTCAGTCAGGTCTGAACTTGGTAAATGGATATGGGCTGTAAAAACTGCAGCTGAAAATGGCAGCTTGCGCGCATCTCCAAAAACTCTGTGCTTTTGTAGAAGAGTTCAGCTTAAGGCAGCCCCATAAAATACCCCACAGCTGATTAGTCAATGTGATGAGAGGCACAGAAAAAGCATGCTACTGGCATGGACACCCTCACACAACCCCAAGACCATGGTGAAAAGTAGGTTTGCTTTACAAACAAGCTAAATACACTATTAAAGTGTTTCCAGATCACACTACACTAGCCACAAGAGAAGTCTTAAAGCAATTTGTTTCTAAAAAAAAAAAACAACCCAGTTTTCATTGTTCCCGTTGTGAAAAGGCATTAAAACAAGCCTTGCACTGTTACAAGTAAAGAGCAGTGAGCCAGCAGAGCCACAGAACTGCCCAGGCTTTCTTTTTTCAAGGAATCAGTGATTTAACTTCCTTATTTACACTGGAAAACAGCAGGATTTCTAACCCCTGCAATTATCTTTCAACACTGTATAAGGCTGAGCACCTGATTCCTCTGACTACAAAGGGGACCGAGGAGCATGCTTCATTCAGTTTAAGCACATGACAGACTGTTCCAAGAAATCGGGGCCAAGGAAGTGTGCAGCAATGTCTGCTGCAGGTGCTTCCACAGCATCATTTGCCCTCCAGCTTCCTCATCTGCTAACATGATTCACTGCTATTTTGCCACTGGACTGGCTGACCTATTAAAAATGTATCTGGACATACAGCTGTACCCTGTGATGTACAGTTAACTCTGTTCCGTCAGAGTGATTTAGGGAACAGGAATATGCTTATCTGGAAAGGTAAAAATCACAAGGCAGGAAAGGAACAGCTGGCAAGTCTTAAAGACAAAGGGGAGGCTCTCTTCAGACACTTTTCTTGTATAATTTATGCTGTAGACATTTTACTCTGTCTAATTGCCCCATTTCAATCTAATGTCAGTTAATCAATGACTTCTACATAGCATGGAGGTGAACTCTGGATGCAGAACAAATGCATAAATTTGGTCTGCCTTTTTGCAGGCTCTACTTACAGAGCTTCATCTTTTGCATTTGCTTTCTGGAGCTGAAATTTCTTCTCTTTTGACTCATCCCCTCACACCCACGCTCTCCCTCTTTTGAGTCACAGTGTTTTTGTATTTTTAAATCATGATTACACTTCTGTAAAATGTAGATTTTTGAAGTACCTCAACATTGCTTTTTACTATTATTGTTTTATTATCCTGCTATTTTTATTTGGAAGGTCTGCTTCTCAAGCCTACCCAGGTGGTAAGATCCCAGATGTATCATGAAACGAACATTGTGACTTTTTGCCTTGCTTCCAAAGTCTTGTTTCCATGCCTGCCTTTCCCTTACTCAATATATTCAACAGTACTTTTAAAATGAGAATATATTATCCCAAGTGCTTGGAGGGACCCACAGGTTTTTTTTAATCTGCTAGGCTAATCTATGTAGAGCAGTTGGAAACAAAAAAACATTTAGCAATAATGCCAATTAACCCCACACATAAAGGATCTGATTTGGCAGGTGTTCCAGGCTACAGCTTTGTGGGATGAGGCCCATATTCTTCTATTACCTTCACACTAACACTACATTTAAACAGACACATCCAAATTCACTTGTAGATACCCTGAAGGACACTGCACCTATCCCAGATGGGCAGACACTTGCCTCTCCCTCAAACTCACCCTATCAGAATCTGGCAAAAATAGAGATTTTTTCACAGTTCCTGAGAAGTCAAAACTTTTTGGAGGAAATTTGGAAAATCTGACAGAGCAATCGTTTAACTGAGTGTGATCCTTGAGACCAATAGGCAGTTTTCCTTTGTCTTCCTCTGGAGGCTAGATCAAGCCCAGCATGGAGTTGGACAAAAGGAGATACTTTAGAGTATAGGAGAAACAGTTAGATGACACTGTTGTCCATATTTCTTCCAACTGGTGGGGAAACTCAACAGAAGGTGTTTTTTTCTTCCATTTCTTTAAACAGCCTACATATTTGAGTTGTTCTGCTCAATGTCTGAAATAGTGCCACAGGTTTCTGAAGAGCTGGATATTTATTGAGGAGAGGTATTTAGGGGAATTTTAAGCTGATCCATTCCACTACAGATCACTGTAGTTCTTCTCTTGAGACACTCCATGGGATTTGGATCAACTCATCACCTAACACACTGTCCTGAAAAGAACAAATTGAGACAAACCATCCAGCTTCTTCTCAGCTCTCAACCACCACCTCGCAACTGCAACACCATCTCTTTTACCATGACCAGCACAGGAGACATGGACGCCAGGAGGCTCATGTTTTGATTTATGAAATTCCTGAACAATAACTTGGGTTTGCACACAGAGCAGGTAGACAGAAGTCAAGCAGGTGAGCAAGCAGATCAGCACTGACTACCACAGAAACCCCTTGACCACACAGGAGACCAACAGAGATCACGAGCTCAGCAGCAACTCTGCATCAACTCAAGCTTCAGCCAGCTGCTTCCCTGGAGGAACTGCAGCTCCTGTCCCCATGTTTCTGGGGCTCAAAAAGTCCTGAAAACTAGATATGGAAAACTAGCTCATGTTCACATGAACTGACTTGGACACAGCAATTGCCCTGGATATTAAATCTAGCTGCTTTTTTATTCTCCTAAGAAAGTTCAGCCTTCTAATATAAAACAGGGGATAGAGACATGAGGCAGGGCAGGTTCCTCCAGGTTAAGTAAACTCTATTAACAGATTTATTTACCTTGACTAATCCATGTCTTCTTCTAGCAGGACAGGGAGGCAGGAGCCGAGGGCAGTATCAGGGCCAGTCCCACAGTAGCTGACAAGGAGAGCAGGGCAGCTTCAACCATGAGCCCCCAACATCAGGCAAGTTCATGGTGATGACACAGGTCTGAGGCCAAGCTTGGTGGTCAATCCACAGGTCAGGATCAGACACATTCCAGAGACTGCCAGACAGGTCCACGGTGACAGGACAGGTCTGCCGCCAAGCCAGGAGGTCCRTACACAGGCCAGAGTCTAGATCAGCAGGGTGCATAGACAGGGAGCTGGAGACCAGCACCCCTACAGCATTGCTCAAAAAGGGGCTGGTGGCCCAGGGCTGAGCTTAAATAGTGCTCCTGGGCCCATGGGTGGGGTGGGAGGCCCCAGGCGAGGCTGATCAGGGCCATTAACACCTATCAGTGCCTCAGGGCACCTGACACCTGATTTATTGTTTCATTTCATTTCTGTGCACATTTACAGCACAGTGGGGGTTTAGACTGCATTATACCACACGCCTAAAAAGAAAAAAACACCAAAAAACACCAAAACAAACCCCAGGTACCCTAGTGAAATTATTGAGAGAGGCCTCTGTTAAAAATTCCAGCTGTGATATGGAGCCTCAGATGGGATTTGAAGTTTTATTCAATATTTCCTAGTCAAACTCAGCATTCTGCTCGGGGAGCTACAGTAGCGCACGATCAAAACCTCCTCTTATTTACCACAACAGACTATTGTACTGCGTCACTTTGTTGCTGGTACAGAAAATATTTAATATCAGTTTTGTAGTTGTAAATTACAGCTCCAAAATTTTCCATATGCTTTATCCAATACACATCAAACTGTTATGTTCATTGTTCCAAAATAGGTGGAATTTGCCATAAAAGGTCTGATCAAGATCCCACTAACTTAAAACTGCCTTTTTCTTCTGTGTGAACAGAATAGGACTACCTGGGGATATTTTTTCCACTGCCAAAAGGGAGAATCAGACCGATGATAGTTTGGCTCATCAGGAAGACGTATAATGTATTTTATCTTCAGTTTTTGAGAAAACCTTGTGTCAGAAACGTGTGTTGTAGGTGGAATAAATTCACTGCTGTATAAAATTAGAAATCATTCTGAGATCACATGTAAAACAAACATGGTCAACAATAAGGTTGTTTTAAAAGCTATTGGATTTGTGGTAATATTCCTCTTTGAATACGCTATCATTAGTATTTTATTGATCTAAAAGTTCTCGGTATTTCAAAGACTCTGATTACAATTTTCTCAAAATATGAGGAAAAAATGTATTGTACCAATTACACGAGCAATCTGAAGTCTGTAGTGTGCATTGCCTTTACAGGACAAAACAGTAGCAAAAGGAAATAAAAGCCAGTGTCAATCTTCAATGAAATTAACACAATTTAAAGCTGCTCCAGGCAAAACAATGAAATCTGTAATTTATCAGCACTGGATAACATCACCAGGGGAATTATTTAATGATTAACTACAGTGGGCTGGAGCCTGGGGTGAGGCGTGGTGGCTTACGGCTGCACTTGCAGTGTGTTCTGCCTCAGAGCCGAAACGGCCATCCATGTCCCTGGGAGAACAAACCCCAGCAAGGGCTGTCACTAAACCCTAGCTGTCCCTCTGCATGGGACGAGTCTGGGGTGAGGGAAGTGTGGAGATGAGCTCTTTGTGAGTGTACAAGTGCTCTGGATTGGCAATGAAAGCACTGATGTATTGGAATAGCTTTAAATGCAAAACCAATAAAACTGCTCACCATAGGAAGGGCAGAAGCTGCTCTGTCGCTGATGCAGATTTTATCATCGACCCTTGTAGAGGCAGGATTTCACACCAAGTATTTTTTGCTATAAAGAACTGAAAAGGTGAAAGAACTACATGCTAGTATTTAATATCGTAGTGTAAGTACTGGCAAATTACAATTCTGCGCTTCATGGAAGCAATCTGCTTCTGTGACTAAACAGATTTCTGTGGCAGAGCTTAATGACGGGGCTCAGAGTGACCGGGGGAAGCCACGGGGAGAGGTGCCACGTTTGTCAGCCTCCCACGGCGCGCAGAAACACAGACCGGTGTTCCAGAGCTGGAGACCAACAGCCTGTCTGTACCCTCGGAAATAAGGAAAATGGGACTAACTATTAAGCTACTGGATCACAGACAGGCAAAACTGATGTAACCAAGAGCAGGCAGCCTTGGGAATGATCTAACATCTTTTGCGAGCACACACGCACACTGCCCTCTTCTCGCCCTTGCAAGCGGCTGGGTAGCTCGGCCTTGGTGGCTGCTGCTGGGCACTCGCCTTCCACCTTCTCCCTGTGTGTTTCACTGCACTGTGTGGGGAGGCTGAGCTGGCCCAGCAGTGTGGGAGACCCGCAACCAGCACCCTGTGGGGCCACCCATGCCCCAGCCAACCCCAGTACCGGCTTGCTGCTGCCTTGGAGCACAGTGTCCCCAGGGGCTCGCATGGAGGGCTCACCTCTGCTGGGCAAGGCAGAGAGTCTGGGGGGCAGCTGGTGTGACATTTTTTGCAGCAGGTTAGATCACTGCAGACCTGAAAGAGATTAATTCTAAGCAGTATTTGGGAAACTGAAAGAGCTGTTGGCTTTTCCACGTGGCTGAACTGCTCCCAGCTGAAGTCTGAGCTCCAGGCTTGGCCCTGGCACTGTTACTGTGGTTTGGCTGCAGGGCCACCTGCGCTTGCCCAAGGCTGCTGGCTTAGTCCTGGCATCTCCCTCGTCACACAGCTTTAGGATGGGGATTCTGATTGTAGGTGTGTGGGAGACTCCACCAGGATGGAGCCACAAAGCTTTGGAGGAAGTGTATTTCCTCTCCTGGGAGCAGCACTCTGCTTGTGAAGCTACGCCTCTGCATGGCTTTCTACAGCAGATGAGCAAGGGAGACACCTAATTCCCTTTATTATGTTTCGTAGCCTGAAAACAGTGGAAGTGTTGAGCCAGAAATCTCCTAGATCAACTTCTCCATCGTGGTAATCAAATAGTGCATGGGTTGTTGATTTATTAATGCATTTTTGCTATAGAGATACTAAGAGTGTGTAAAGTATCTCCATTTTTAAGTATTATCATAGAATCATAGAATCATTAAGGTTGGAAAAGACCTCTAAGATCATCGAGTCCAACCGAGATCATCGAGTCCAACTGTAATTATAGTAATTATAATCCATTGGGATGTTAACTGTGTTGCCTTGATCATTTTGTGTCTGGGTTCTCTTCAAACTTGTCATTTTTATGCATCCTCAGAAAGGCCTTCATATTGGCAGATCCTTTGTCATCGTAACTGCTGTGATGAACACCAACAAAGTTCTTGTTGCTACAATTAAGAAAAGTAAGGCTGTGTCCCCAAAGACTATCTACAATAATATCTACAACACAGATTGCACAATTCCCTCTAAATCTTGCTGCTGATTAACAGGGTGGGTTTTTTTCCTGAAGAATATGTTGTTTTTCTAGTTTGCTATTAGCCTCCACAAATGACTGTGTGGTGCAGTTTTGTGTCTCCAAGCCTACAGTAAATGAGAAACATTTTGTAGAATTTTCTTTTGCTCTTGAATTTTTCAACATGCACATGGGATAAGAATGTAACAAGACTCCAATAGAATTTTATAATTGGATCAAAACACCGTTCACCCACATATGAGCTGGATTAGTTGTGATAGATGTCAGGAGAAACTCTAAGGCAATACTAAAATTCTTTTATTCCATAACTGCCAAATAAAATAGTACTAGAAGCCTGTGAGCAAAAGCCTCCTGGTTTGGCTGGGTTTAAATAGGAAAAGAGCAATCAGATAGTGGATGGGGCATCAGTGAAATCAAATTATGTGAAGCCAAATGGTAAGATTGCCGTACCATCCTCCCTGCCTCCATTTCTATTTCAGTTCTGAACACATTAATCATGGCTAGATCATTTGCACCCGGAATCCAAACCTTTGGGAAGAACCAAAGGCTGAGACCTCTTTCAACTGTGCATAGTATCTGCATGCAGCTCCTCCAGCGGCCATTAAGACCGTATCAGGTCTGGTCTGCCACCCAGACGCAGGACTGGCCAGAGTATATGTGTCCTTTTGGGTTTTTTACTCTAAAGCTGAAATACTGACTTGCCTGCTTCCAAGGACCCTGCCTCGAGGGTCTATAGGAGGTTACCTGGCCCCACCAGCCTGGGCTGAGGGACCCTGCTGGCCCCACGCTGTGGAGCTGTAGTTTCCAGGGTCCCCCTGCACCAGTCCTGCCCCACGGCCAGAGCTGCTGCCCATCCCCAAGACCGCTGCCTCTCCAGCAGCCTCCTGGCACCAGAGCTCAGCCTCTTTTCTCTGCACCATGTACACCCCAACCTTGTGTGCTGCCATGTTGTCCCACACAGCCCGACCTGTCCTGAGCCAGAGCCAGGGTGGGCAACCTACAGATAACACCCCTTCCTACACTGGCAAGCCAACCGCCAGGAACTGCACACTGAGCTGCCTTCCCGGTCAGTCCAGGACCTGTCACCAGGGCATTGATCTCAGCTCCGAAAGCATCAGTGGAGTAAGTCAGCCATGACTGAAATGCTCCCACTTTTCCACGAGGCATGAGGAGAAGCTGTGCTGAAGCGCCCGTGGTCTGCAATAAAACCCCTCTGAGCAGCATCCTTGGAGGAGGCCGACACAGCGTGGTAGTGCGGGAGACGAGGATGAGCTCATGCCGTGCCGCCCGTGCTGTGCAGCAAAAGCCTCATCTGTTTGTTTTAGCCTTTCCTCAGCGGAGATGTCGTCACTCTGACCTGCAGCCCCCGAGGAAAGCAAACAAAAGCAGGGAGGGCAGAGCAATCGTCAGGTCCTGCCGAAGCCCCGATGCAGCTTACCATTATTGTGTGTGGTGCCTAGATTTTATGTCAGAGATGCAACATAATTAATTAGATTTAGACTAGATGAGAATACATTAGACACAGTGAGACGCTATCTTCCTGCCTGTCCATCCTTGGAAGAGCTGGGCACAGTTTCTTTCCTTATGCATATTCCCTTARTAATATATTTGTCACAAGGATTCTTCCTACACCCATCTGGCATATAGATATTTTTCCAAATTTGTCATTTTTTATGTTCCAAAACCTATTTTACTTCAGATGCTTTCATAATGAAGCAGCAAAAGCCTGCCATAGCTTGATATATGGAGCAGAAATCACATCTGTGCCAGCCTGTTTTCTAATCAGATAAAGCACTGAATACCTGCAGTGCTTTGTCTTCTGGCCTTTTGAGTAGAGGTACCTGAGTGACTTCCAGTGCTAGTCTAGTCTTGCATTCACAATTAAACTACAAAATACCATTCTTAATTTTAGCTTTCAGCTAATTTCAGTGCTTTTAAAGCAAAAGAAAAAGAACTTTTAGAATTGCCTAGTGGCCCCCTGCACAACACAAACCATGGAAATTCATTCTGCAACTTGGGCATCAGCCCAAAAACCTGTGCTTGAACTAGAGTGTACCTTTCAGAAGGGCATTTGCCCTCATTTCTCCTTTTAATGTTATCATTCACACCATATAATTTAGACATCTGCTACGAGTGAGCATTGGAAGTGGGCAACAGGGTGGGGACTTCAGTAAGTTTGTTCTTACCAAATTTGGGCCCCAGACAGAAGGAGAAAAAGAGTTGTGATGTCCCATTTTCATCAACACCATAAGTCTGTGGTGCAAGGGACTTCACTTAACCCAGCAGAGTCATCGGGAGGTGCTTCCGCTTCTCTCCAAGCCTTCACCTGCCCTGCTGTGGCTTGGCTCCTCGCCACTGCCTGGCTCCTTTGCATGCACACAACCATCAGGCGAGATGGATTCCACAGGAGATAATTTCATCTGAAGCCACATTAACTCCCCAGACACACTGTCTGTTCCTCATGGTACATCCCAGGAGAGGCTTCTCTGGCACAGCAGAGACAGAAAGGCTGATGGTTTGTGGCACTCCCCTATGCCAAATCCCAGGAGAGAGTTCCTCCTACTTTGAATTTCCTCTGTTCATATAAAGCAAAAGGACAATCTGAGACATTGCTCTCAGTATAGTTCAAAACACAGTTTGAAGTGTGAATTTTTCAATATTTGAAGCATTGGCTTTTATGATTTATTTATTGATATTCCAGGACAAGCATCGCAGAGTGTAGCTGGTGCCTACTCCAAATATAACAACAATCAGTGAATGAATAGCAATATTTTCATAGACATTTTGTCCATGGCTATGCAGATAAATTTTGTCTCTGTATAATAACACAAAGGTATCAGCAGATAAGACCAAGCATTTCAGAGAAACACTAAAAAAAACCCCAACTCTGAATATTAGTTCATATTGTTTCATTTCTGACAATAGTATGTACTTTATGAACAGAACCTGACTTTATACCGGGTGTGACTCAGGCGTGGGAGGTGTGCAGGGTTTGCTGTCTCTTATCCCTTGAGTCCACCTTGTAATATTGCTGGTATCCGTGTGTAACAGATAGTGTTGTGCACTGGACTGGAAGATAATAAATAGATGTGAGCTGATGATTTACAGGAGGGTGCTTGGAACTCCTTGAACCACTAGGGAAGGGAAACTGTGCCGGTACAAGGTTGTGCTGTCAACCTCGCAATAGTTTTTCCTCTCTCCTGAGGGCAATTTCTCCAAGATGTAACTTGCTTCCTGCCTCATCATCTGGAAATTCACAAATCAGAGGAATTGTGGTTAATTACTAAAATGGCTGATCCATAGATTCTTAGCTGTCAGAGCCTGGGGGGAGGGGTTTAATTGTTGTTTTTCTCTGAAAGGATTTCTCCTAAAGTGATGAAATAACTCATATTAATGAAGATTGCAAATAGAAGACTTTTGTGATTATTTCCAGTTGTTGCAAGAATTGCTTATTTAAAATGCATTGCTTTCTTATGTGAAGAAACTTATATTTCTCCAAACAGCCGGAATAAATTTAGCCCTAAAACATTCATAATGAAGGATGAATGCATATTCAGGCTAACACTGTATGTGATCTCTGATCATACAGTAGTTAAGTTATACAATCACAGTGATTTATGGTACTAAACTGTGGAGCCTCGTATCTGCAGGGGTGTGGATAAAGGGGTGGAACTCTCATCAATCAAAAGACTATACTTGTTCAGCACTGGGATAATTAAGGCAGACAGTAAAAAAGCATGAAATAATATTAAAAAAATGAAATCAGAATTTCTGTTTGCATAGTGTTATTAAGCCATACAGTGCTGAGCCACCTTTTCAAAAAGCTTGCCTAAAAATCCACTTATTACCTTGTAGTACTTGATGTATGTGTTCTTCATATTCATGCTGAGGGTATTTGCAGAGTAGTTATATAATACACATACTGTCCTCGACTTAAAAAACAGGATTACAAATAATGGCCATCTTTCCAGTTTATTCCAAGACAGAGACAAAACAAGAAGGAAAAAAACCAGAAGCAATTTTAAAGTGCAAATTTCTGAAATTTCACTCATCCTATCAATAGTGTTTTTCTTCCGATTCACCAATATCAGGTAGAGATAGTGGGGCATAATGAGGGGCTAGCACAGGGGAACTGTATTAACCAAACAATGTTCCAAAAAAAGTTTAATTAACTGCATATTTTGTAAAAGCCACATTTCATTACTGTTTGTTAGGAAGATGGAAGCATGCACTGGAAACACTAATTCTAATTATTACTTCACGTTGGAGTTTTTGGCACAAGGTCAAGGAATAATAGAAGAATGTGTGAATCTGTGCTACAGCGTAGCAGTAAGACTAATCATTTGAATAAAGCCAGTTGCTTTTTCTTGGACTGTCTGTGTGCTGTTCAATGTTCTGGATGAATCTAACACAATCAGCCTGTTCTCTGGTGTATATCCACTTCCTGCTGACTCAGGGCAGCTTGCCTCTTCTGCCATTTATTAAAATGAAACATTCCTATTAAAACACCATTTTTCAGAGAGATGACCAAATAGATATTAGTAATGACATTATTAAAACTATTTTGTTTAAAATGAACTGTCACACTTGTGTGTTGCAAAGCAACACAAACAAATCTATTTCATTTAGTGAGAGATTGCTTTGAAGAGCTGGATTTCTTTCTATTAGAAGGTATTGCAGAGGGGATGTGATGTGTGCTCCAGGAAACCGCCAGCTTTTATAGCTGTTAGAAAGGAGGAATACTGTTTCTAGTACTCTCCATAGCAAATAATGTATAATTCATGGATTTCATTAACATGCAAATATGATCCATGGTCTCCTATGTTTATATCTCCTAATAATCTATTAATGGTTTTAAAAGTAAAGGGTAATAGAAACATTTTGTATGAGCAACATTTACTCATGGTTGTCTGTGTTTTTCTCTAATTGTGTAGTATAAGCATGTATAGAATTAAAACAGAAACAATGGAAATTAATTAACCTATGATTCTCAAATAAATATTTATTGAACATAGGGTCACACGCCCAATAATTTGTGATTCTGTAATGAAAGACCCTATTATCATTAGATGACAACATGCCTTAGAAAAACCTGTGCTGGGGAAATGGAAAGGTACTTGTATCAAAACTACTGCTTGAAATGACCCCTAGATTTGGAAATAGCATTTGTATTGAGATTTCAGCTCCCCCGTCAAACATGGGTGGAACAAGAAAACAAAGAAATATCAGATTCATCTTGAAGACTTGGACTTTTTCAGTTTTCTTTGTAATAGCAGAAGGATAGGTAAGATTTCATCCTGATGCAACCTTGTCTAGCATTTTAGGATCAGCTACTCTCCACTTCCATATTCTAACTGAAACTTTAGAGTTGTCAGTCTGAAAAAATGCCAAAACCCACTTCTTGCTATTGTCAGAGCAGAGTTTATACAGCATTGGCAGGCAGATAGTTCCAGATTTTGGGTTTTTTTTCTACTCTGGGCACTTGCTGATTGCAAGTTTGCATGCTTTTCCTCCTACTCTCTGCGGTGCCATTGCACAACGCCCCATGCCCAAGTGCTGCCGCCGTGCCGCCCTCCCCTGCCGCTCCCCGTGCAGCCGGTACCCTAGTCCCATCGCCAAGCTCCTCACCTTTCCCTCCTTTCTCTCTCTGAAACTTCACAGGGGGGATCTGCCCAGCTAGTGATTTCACTTCTGTATTTATCAAAAACCACACAAAGAAAAACAGTGTAAGACATGGGCACATCTGCTCTTTGTAAAAAAATACATACAAAGCAATGGTGCTGTAGGCAACAATAAACCATTTTAATCAACTAATGGAAAGAAACATCCTGCCAAGGACAGTTTTGATGATTTTCATATTACATCCCGTAAGCACTGGACAGTATTTTAGACCAGGGTCAAGGACCTTTTCTCTGAGGCTGAAGAGTTTGTCTGAGCATAAGGAGAAAAAAATAATGTGTCAATCCCCACAGCATCTCTCTTTATTTTTAATAAAAAATGTTCCTCATGTCACATAATGATGGGAAGAATGATGGACTTTTAAACATTTATTAACAAATAAATATAGGGTCTTTTTTTAAAAAATGCATATATATTTATTTTACCAGCTATTTCCTTCTGATGATGCTGATTTCTCAGAGAAGTGAGAAAAAATTACTTCGGGCTGGGAAACACAGACTGGACTTTCACTCAGCATCCTTAGCTCACCCCTTTGCGCTCTTCTTGGTAACTCTGTGGCGTGCAGATCCTGACCTCTGTGATGACCTTTTTCAGGTTAACTGTGACTAAAAAAGTCAGTCTCTTATCCACACTCTTATATGTCACACCTCTATTACATCTTCCTTCTCTCTGAAGCATGGAAGAACACTTACGTACTTGTAACCCTTCCAGAAATTAGAATTGCCTGAAAGCTACAGCTGCATGAATTCGGGAAGCTGGGTGGTGGGTCCACCAGGAGAGAGGCAGTTCAGAAAACAGTTTATACGCTTTTCATATTGACCTATACATGTAGAAAAAAAAATGATTTGTTTAGTAGAGGCTACCTGTCAGTATAAACAAACACAATCACATTCACAATGAAAATACGCCATTTTTACACAACAAAAAAGACTGTTGGTACATGCACTTCACATTTCATTACAGATTTCTGTAATTAAATGAATGTAACAAGTTGATTAGACTTTAGAAGCTCTGAGAAAAGTCAGATCCACTTACACTGAAAAGTAGGACTCAGAAATAAATTATTCACAGTTGATTAGACTAAGACAAGCATTTCTCAAACATTTCTCAATACTTTAGAAAAAGCGACATATTGAACTCTATTTTACTGTGAGGCTCAAAATGGCAATTAACAGACCTAAGCTGCATATAAAACCCAGTATGAACCGCGTTTACAAGAACATTGTGTGTGAATCAAATTACGTTATCTTTGGTTTGAAGAACTTAGAAATAATTGCCAATAAGTATTCATGTATAGGACCAGTTTTTTGAAACAAGTTATTTTAATTACTACTAGTGTCAGGAGTACGTGTAGGCGATTTTATTAGGCTTAATGTGTTTAGTGAAGCTCCCTGAACTGTAGCTGGTTTATTTCTGTAGAGGATGAAATATTTAATATATCTTTATTATTCTTACTTTCTAATATTGTATTTATTTCTAAATGAAATCCCAACATTTGATGCTTTTGTTGCTTTCATAGAGAATACCAGTATGAAGCAGAGTGATATATTATCATCAAAAAAATCTGAACATCATGTAGACTTGGGTTTCTATATACCACACTTGTAACATAAATACCCTTCAAACTGCATGTATTTAGAGCCCTCTACATTTGTACCCACACCTGGACCCCTGACGCAGTGGTGTACGGGAGCCCTTCCATGAAAGGATGTGACTGGGAAAAAAGGGAGAGAGGGAAAAGGTCCCCAAGAGGTGAATGTCTTGGTCCTGAAAAGTGATAGAAATCCTTGCTGCTTTTGGATCATTCACTTAGCAGCTTTTTCACTTCTAGCAACATTCTTCTCAAATATGGAGTTCCTTGAACCCTCCACATCCAAATTATAAAAAAAGTTATCAAACAAATGCTATCAGCAACTCTGTCAATAAATGATGCTAAGAAGGTCATTTCAAGACATCCATACATGCAAATGATCAATTCTTAGTGCATATGTCAAGCAACCTTTCAAGTCATATGACTTGGGGATTTGCTTCCTTTTCTGTTTTTCTTAACCACCGAGGCCATACATCCACGCAATTTGAAACATTGCAGTGACAGTCAAACTGCATGGAGCAAACTGCACAGCCCATGACGTACCGATACGTTGTGCTACAGCTGGGAGATGGGCAAGGCCGCGTCCTGCCTGGCACAACAACATGCAGCGAATGACCACAGGCACAACGCCGCTGCCGCCTCCCTCACACAGGAGCAGACCTAGCCAGCCCTACACCAACAGGACTACTGAAGGAGTAAGGCAATAAAGGTGAAACGATGTGGCACTTCATGATATATATATTTTACATCACCCAGTTCCAAAGGTAGCTAATTCCTTAATATACATTATCCTGAACATGTCAATCCCATGTGAAGGTTTTACAGACATCTGCAAACATTCATACTTCAAGGAACACAATACTTATGCACTTTACTGTGTGATATAAATTAGCAGTTTCCCACTCTTCATTGCCACAATAAATCCACACAGAAAGAACTGTTGGTATACACAACATCAAAGAGCCTGAAATAGAAGTAGTGAATTGCAGTTATAAAAATAAATTTCTAAAAAGAAGAGAGAAGAGAAAAGGAGACGAATGTTCTAATCTTACCTTCATCATCATCTTATTAGCATTTCTCAGTGAGTAGTTCAAGTATCAGTCTATACTCTTATGAATCTGTCTCATAAATATGTCAAGTGCAAAGTATAGTTATTTTAATAGTCTGTGTTGGTGGGCCATCATGGATTTAATTAAGAGACAACTAGTGTATGAAATATGACACAAAAGCACCAAACTAAATGGAGAAATGTTTTACTGCAGATTTAAATCAGGGACACAGAAGTAATGATGATCTAGCCTTAGAAATCCTACTTAAATTTAATTAATGCAGACCAGCACAGACCTGTTCATATAGGAACAAAAAATAGAGGCATTAAAAATAATGATTTAAGCTATACTGTGTTATTTATAAAGACATTTGCATTATCTCCAACTGCATTATGTTATTTATAAATATGTGTGTTGGTTTGTGGCTCTTAAATTAATTTTAAAAGGCTAGAAATGCAAGTCCAGTAAAAATTGTTAAAATACTACTTTCAGCTATCCATTTTTCCAAAAAGAAGCCTTTATTAAGCTTCCTGCCTTATTCTGAAGGGTCTCAGAATGCTCAGATCATTCTGCTATGAAATTGCCAATATCCTTCTAAGGTTGTGATGAAAACTCTGTTATTTTCGACCCAGATCTGCTCTTTCTTCATCTTCCTCCATCTTCTCAAAAAGCAAGAGCATAGTCAGCACTGTGAGTATGCAGGATTAGATCTTCAAGCACTGCACAGTCCTTCCTGCGATCATTTTGGTGCACTGTTTTGACTTCATAGGAGATTTGGCAAGATACGATGTTTTTAAGAAGCAATGCAAGGGCACATATTTTCACGTTGAAATTCCTTACTACTTATATGAGTTTAACACTGTTTCAGAAAGAAAGAATCTGATAATTGCATGAAACTATTCCAATATCTCAATCCCATCTTGCAAAATCATTGACTGACAACAACCTCAGTTGCACTGAAGTTGAAAGCAAGGCTTACTATTGATTTGTAAGGACACAGAAGCAGACTCTGAAAATAGACAGTTAAGTATATGCCGGTCTGGCTGTAAGAATTGATGCCTTGGTCAACTATAGGGACTACATTTATACATGATTTTCATGTCTAAGGCTTTCCATTTTATTAATCTGATCCAGCAGGTACTAGCTATTGCATGTTAACTTTCTCAATTCAAGCGGCTTCCAGTCATTTAGATTAGAATAACCTTTAATTGGTTGGTTGCTCTAGCAGGCAGTTGAAGTATTCATGGATTTTATTAACCTTTTATTACTAAAGGAGAAGAAAAAAGGCAGTGGCCAGAAAGCATCATTAAGTGAACTTCATCCCTATTTTCAGAAAACTCAGAGCTGTGGACTCTAGCTGCTCTCCAAACACAATAATTTGGACTGCCAGGAATGTAATAAAAACTGTAAATTGACACAAAAATGAAAGTGCTTGGGAGAAATAAATTCATAACTACTTTTATTTTTTGGTGAAGAAAACATCAAAGGTTTGCAACTCAGCCTGGAAGGCAAAAATGGATAAAAGGATAGTGCCTATAGTTTCAAAATATTTTTCTCTTTAATGAACAGTTGAAAATATCCATAAATCTCTTCCAGTATCACTGTATTTAAAAAGCAGTCAAGTCTTTTGTGCCTGACATGTTTATAGTAAATCTATTCTCATCTGTCGTGTTTGCATAAATTGTCCAAAAGTTCATCCTGTCTTGGCTGTCTTTCAGTATTCATTAGTATTGAAGTCATTTTTTGAGTAAATGAAGGGAAAAAATGCCCAGAAATTGAGATAATGCATAGAAAGAAACAGACTTCTGATGACTAACAAGAACAAACACAGCTTTATTCAGCTAAATTCACAGAAATTTGTTTCTTATTGCCAGGGATGAACTAAACAGTATGAATTTTGTGTAAGTGCGTAATAAATAAATATAGGCAATCAGGATGAAATTCTGAATAATATATGATAAGGTAATAATAGAGTCCCAAATAGGTATTTATATGGACACCTAACTAATCAAATAGCTCCTGTCAGAGGTCTGCTGTGAGCCATCACCTGGATTTAGCATACCTTTGCACCTTCCTCTGGTAGTAAGAATTACAATGCAGAAACACAATGTCAACCCCAATCTTTCACCTTCTTCCTCAATTAAAGAAACATATATAACAAAAATGAAGAAAATAACATTGATGAAATACCGCCATGTGGGTACAGCCTGAAACGCGGGGCTCGCTGAAGCCCCTGGGGTGGGATGGAGGGAGGGGAGGCACTGCACATCAGAGAGCCCCCACCTTCCCATGGGACAGTGGGTTCGGGTGCCCCCAGCCTCCAGGGCTCGTCCTGGCTTGGCTATCCCCTCCATCCGGGATTTTCCCTGGCACCCAGAGCCTGGCCGTTTGCTCTCCCAGCCGCAGCGGTTGGAGGCATCCCCGTGCCCCTGCCTCGCTGTGCTCGGCTGAGCCTCATGGATGTTTGCAGGAGGCAGTGCAAGCACGGCCCCTTTCCCATGGGGGAGGCAGGAACAAACACTGAGCTTACATCTTCTCAGCAAACACTCCCAAATTCAAAAGCTTCCTCTCAGGAATAATTAGAGCCACTTTGGGAGGCATTGTAACTGGAGCATCTAAACACATTTTAGGTTACTTTTAGCACAAAATAGTCACTTGATAAGAAGGCCTGAAGATCAAGGACATCATTTGCTGAGTTACTCAAGTAATCAAGAGGTGAATAGATAAGAAACAACCATACAGCTGCACCGCAACCAAAGAAACAAGGAAAACCAGAGCTTTCCAGTCTAGACTCCTGTGGAATCAAACCTGAAGATGTGCAGGCAGAAATTTACCCCAGTCTACTCCCTGCACAACCTGATCATTACATTTTAAAATAATAGGGCACTATATCTCTTAGCCTCAGGGCACGGTTTCTGTGATTTCCATTAAAAGTCATGTTGACAGTGGGGTTTGTTCAGTGAAGTGCGAACATACAAGTTTTGCAAAGAGTTTTATAGAGTAACTTACATTGACAGAAAACTACCCACACCTCTGTATCAAAAACAATTTGCAGAATTAAATATTTCACAAACAAGTTTGAGATCTGCAGTGATTAAATTAGTGAGATAATTAGCACGATATTTAAGGTTAATGTTCACAAGTAGGTTAATTATATCCTTTCCCAAATTTCTGTTTTCATTTCGCTTGACGCATGTTGCAAAAACAGTGAAAGTGAGGCCACACTTGCAGAGATGGCAGGCGAGGCAGCACGTATCACCAAAGGTATCAGAGACTAAATGCATGCTTCTGAGGGAACTTTTCCCCAACATACAGTCTTAGAGCTTTATATTCTTCATGTCCCAGCAGTTTTCCATCTTTTAGGGTGAATTCCCTTGAATAACACTTCAGATCTGTATAAAGAAACGTTTTCTACAGGGCTTGTGGGATTCCTTAGCTTCAAGACTTCATACAGCTCTCTAATGTTAATTACAAAAGAGACAGCGTTTAATGCTTTATACTGAATTCAGTCCACATGCACAGCTCCTATGTACAAGACTGCAGACCCAAAGCAATGTAGAGAGCTGAAATTCCCTCTGATTGGACTTCAGTGAGGTTACTTCACGTTTACTCTAATGAAATTGAGAACAAAATTTGCTGCGCTCATCAGCAGGATGGTTGTAGACAATCAAGCAGGGAGTCAAGTACTACAATAAAGTTTTAAAAAAACTATTTAGTAGTTATTTGTGCAGAGGCAATAGGACATGGCATCTGGATTAACTTACATAAAGCTGTTTTGCAAACACGTCAAGCCAACATGACCATGGGCTCTGAGAAACCAGGAAGCACAGCCGTGTACATGGCGCAATGCTCCCCGGCCTAGTGTTCAGCGACAAGATAATGCTGTTTGGAGGAAACGTGCTGAAGCTTTCTAGTAGCAGAGCAAACATTTTTCAAAGCATCTGAACACTGTTCCCTCTTCTGCCTGACAGAGACTGTCCATTTGTCGTCTCCTCAGTGTACCAGAGCCCAGGGCCAAACTTCCCAAACCCTGACAGGAGGGGCTGACGGACTAAAACCCCACATACGGGGCTGAGCTTCAAAATTTCAACCTCTAAAACTGTATTTGATATACAGATCTTATTTAGACAGCATGTGTAATTTGTAATGATTACATCCACCCTAGCAAATTTTACAAGGTTTGCCCCCTTGGTAAACATATGAGGTGTAGGCCGCTAAAGGCCTCCCAGCCTAGCTGCCCTCCCCCGGCGACATGCAGCCTAGTAAAAAGTTCATATAGCCATTTTTAGCATTCTTCCATATGGAAAGGCGGCTTCATTTCACGTCAGATTCAGGGCTGCCGGAGGCGGCGACGTTGGGGCGCCCCCGCTCAGGAGCCGCGCGGGATCATGTCCCGCCCCAGACCCGCCGCCCCAGGCCCTCGGTGCGAGCGCCATCGCCTGCCACTGCACGGTGAGGGGCGATCCCTGAAGGCGTTGTGCTCTCTGCTTACCCTAACGCAATCCCTGGCGTTTTTATCCTCTAAAAGAGGGTCCGTTTCTCCCCCAGGAAGAGGGTGTTCCCTGGCTTTTAATTTACATCTGCTTTCCTTCATGTTGACTTTTGGCCCAGCCTTCCCTCACACAGACTCCGCGGGAGAGTAAACGCTGGGCAGGCAGGCCCAGCCTGTCCAGCTCCTTGTTCCCCTCTAATGTGGGGTCCTAAAGCTGTTATTGGAAAAGGAAAGCAGACTCGTCACTCTCCAGGGGAAGAGGGAAGCCATGACTGTAAGGGACAGCTGAATAAAATGGTTTGTGTCAAATTTTCTCCTGCTACCATTTTGCTGAGCGAAAGGATGGATCCGGAAGTCTTATAACTATCTACAGAGGATGTGCTTTTATATACCGCTATGACTATAAAAATCAATATTCCGAGCAAAAGGAGTCGCCTTTTAAACTAGAGCTAGCCACAACAGCTGGTTTTCAGGTTCTGCAATGTAAGAAACTCACAGCACACTATGCTGAAAATTTGAATTGTTTTCTGAATTTTTTAAGCTGCAAAATTTTACTCAGCTTTGGTAGGTTTTTTGGGGTTTGGTTTTTTTTTTTTTCAGTATGGTGCTGTTATTTGCTAAATTATTTGATCATTTTGCCACAGCATTACAAAATGCTAACTTGCTGATGCCTGCTGGACCCTGCTGATAAGGAGGCTCACAAGAAAGGAGCTGGTGAAAATCAGTCTCTGTCCTTTTGAAAAATTAGTTGAAGTAATTTCACATTTTTACTTTCCCAAAGAGACACTGCAACCATTTCTCTTCCCTTCTTACTTATTGTTCACACCACCACAACATAAACATATGCTTCTCTATCCTGCATACCTACTGCCACAGACAGAGTCCTCTTCTGTATTATTTCAGTGATGAGCACAGGGGTAGGGATGCTCTGGGCTGCACTGTATTTGCACAAGCGACTGCTGTGAGTATACATGCAAGTAGAGCAACTGATTTTTGAAAGGCAGTTAGATACCCAACCAGTAATTGTGTGCACAATTACTGTGATTACACATGTAATCATGGTCATTGTGCTTCCAAATGATGCATGTGCTATTCTAAAAATTCGCTGCTGTATTACTAAAATTAATGGGAGCTTTGCCGTCAATTTGAACTGATGGAGGATCAAGCACTACGTATTGTAGCAGTAATCTTGATAAATCCAAGAGCAAATGCAATTTTTTATCCAAAATGCTAAATTTTCAGAGTGTATTGAAACAGTAAAAGAGGGATGGAGCCATAGTTTCTTAGCATATCTAGGTATATATTCATTATGCATTCATTAATAAATGATCATTTTTGAATAGGGTTCTGGACTTGATTCAAACTCCACTGACATTAAGAGAAAACCAGGGCTCTGGATCAAGACTTCTTCCTTTAATGTTTCCAATTAGCTCGGGTTATACAGCTGTGTGTGCATTTGTTCATGGCAAAATCTTTGGCTTTTGACTGCCTTGTCTTTCAAGAGTTAAACAGATTTTGCAGAGAAGATGCTGTGCGATATAGTAGGTATGGTGATATGTAGTATTTCACATCTAGTCTTTGTCCATGTTCTAACAATGTGCATTAAATGTCTTACTATTGTCTCTTTTTCAGATTAGTTTACAGCCCTGTAGTTCCAGCTGTTTTATTCTGAAACTCTAAAACCCTATCACTAGGGAGTTCTGTGTAATTGCCCATAATATGCACCACATTATCCATTTCAGGAACTGTGCTGAAAGACAGCAGCAATAAGGGGTTTTCTAAAGGCAGTCTGGTTTACACTAATGGATCTAACAGGAAGGAAATGCAATTTGAAAGAAGCTGATGCATATGTTCTATTGTTGAATATAATGTTTGATTTAATTATTAACTGTCTGTGATGGAAAGTCAGATCCTGCTCAGTTCTGCTTACAGTTTGGTACTCTGCTACCAGTAAAAACAGACAAGATTCAGTCTGAGGATTTAAGAGTTCTTTGTAAAATACTGACATTTAATTGTGCTTTTATAAAATATCAGCTGAGGAACCTCAGTCGCATGCTTCTTCCATGCAGGCTGGCTTTCTCTTATCAAGCCAAATATACAATATAGAAGCCGACTCTCTTTCCTTTTTCACTTGCATAAATCAGGAGATTCTCAAAGTTAACGATCTGCTGTAATTATTTAAATAAATATGATCCAAATTCAGTACATATTCACTGCTGTTCATGACCTTTTTATTTTATTTTGCCTTCATTTTTATTTTATTTTGCATTTCATGTCATACACATAGCACTGCAGTCAATCTACTTCTGTGTCACTGAGGAAGTACACAATGGACCCAAGTGAATCTTTAGGAAGGAGTTAAAATGTGCTGGCATGACTTTACCTATCCTTCTTTTATGAGGGACGGAGGATTTGGCAGCCAATTTCAGTCCAATTCTATAATTGGTGTTTTGTGATTTCTAGTAAATTGTTGCATTGTGTTACAAAGGTCCCTAATTCCATGTGTGGGTGTTAACATGGTGTAAGGAATGAATTCATCATGAAGAACTCTTACCTGAAATTCCATTATCCTTTCCTCACCATGGTGACTCCTATCAAACTCATTCATATAACGTAATCTGGAAAGAAATAGGTATTGATGCTAAACTGCTGCATTTTCAGAGGAGTTTAAAGGTAAAAATCATAGCTCTCCTGCATGATTCAGACAAAAACAGTAGTTTAATACCACTAGTAAACAAAATAATTGAGCAACGTAATTTCAGTTTTGTATTTTGTATCTGTCTGGTGAGATTATCATCTTTGACACTATCTTAAGCAGATGCAGGACTGGAGTTGAAATTAAACAGTAGTAATGATATTTGGAGTGCATCCAGAATGATCTTTGTTGTTTGTGAGAGTGACTTCCACATCATTATTTCATCCATAATTTCTCATCTTCCGTTAAACATATCTTTCTACAAGTAGTGCACATAGCATTAGCTCTATGGGATGCATCTTCCTTTGCAAACTCCAAAGGGATTGGTTACTTTTGTCAGGAGGGTAATAGAAAGAAATGAAGTTCCTAGGAAATACACCGCCATGCTTCAAACACCTAGTTGATTTAGACAGCTTAAGAAAAAAGAAAAACCCCTTCCACAGCGTGTTTGCATTCTTGGTGTCAGTCAGCAGACTTCAGTCAAAGAGTGTGAAAGAGCCACTGCAGCAAAATCCATCTCAGATTTATCTGGAGACTTCTGCTTGTAATCTGTTCTCTGTTGTAAGGATCTGAGAAGATTTTAGGCTTTTTAAAAACGTCAAACATTTTGAATATTTTGGTTTAGAGAGCTCAGATCAAAATATATTCAGACTGCTTTAGCCCATGACTCCCTTCAGAGCAGATTTCTGCTGGGTCTTTCCTGGCTCAAGAGCATCATAAAACCAATCTTTCTTAGGCTGTTTCAGGACTCCTGCTTTCAGCCTTGCCAGAAACCAACAAATACCAAGGTGTGCGATTTCTTTCAAAAAGTTAACAAAAACCTGCAAAACAGGTGTGAGCCGAGGTCAGCTCTCATTTTGGCTAAAGCTTTCTCTCAGTTTCACTGTTACTCCTACTCCTAATTAAAAGTTTATTGAAGCACTTTGCATACTCTAGTGTATTGAAGAAGCAATTGTTGGAGTGAAAAGAAAAACTGTCAGTTCTGAAAATAGCTTGGACTGCTCATGTGTCATTCTCAGTATATGCTGAAATATCCAGAAGAACGTGGCTCACACTGCATCAGATACCCACACATGTATAAGCAACCCTCTCCCCGCCTTCTCCTCCTGAGGCTCACTTTTACAAAACACATGGKTAGAACTGAGCTGTGCTTTCTGCCGTTGGAGTAAGCTACAATGGAGCAGAGCACAAAGGAAATTTATTCCCCTGGAGTATGTAGGATCTGCCTGTAGAGCTCAGTGTGAGAATTAAGAGCAGACACTTATGATAACCAGCACACTGCAGGGGCTGGGGGGAAGCAGGCTGGTTCATTTTCTTGGATCCCATGACCAGACCTCAGGTAAGGCTACATATGTGCCGAGTGTCAGATCATACGCGGATCAGGAAGGCTAGCTTTTCACCCAGGTCCTGGGAGCTCATCCTCCTATCTCAGCCATGCCAGAACCCATCCGGCCTGAGCATCCCCAATGCACCTGTACAGTAAGAGTTGGTGCGACCAGTCCACCCACCCGTTCCCTTCTCCACGCGCAGCTCCCTGCACTGTTTGTGCTTTGTCTCCATCCTGAAGTACTACCCTGTGTTTGCTGGCTTAGGCATGTCCAAGAGGGAGATTGAAAAGGGTATCAGTGGCTACACAGAAGGGCAATTGAAAAAGGGTGCTGTGGAAATCATATTCATAGGGAGAAAGAACTGAACTCACGCAGGTGTTTCTCCATTTCTGCTGTGACTCCTCTAGGCAGCAAAACAGGTGAGTTTGCTGCATGCTAATCAGGAAAAAGAACATCTGAAATATGCATCTGCACATGAGCATCTGTGCAGAGTTTCTCCAAACCGGTTCTCAAGTGCATTTTTTTTCCTGYGTGGGCCTCTTTTGTACTTTGTTGTGCCAAGAGGCTTATTTTGTATAGGTGGAGAGACCCCTATCCACCAGCCATCAGGGAGTGCTATTAATATGCAACATCTTGAATGCATGAGCTGAATGACAAGCTGGCAGAGTTTGAGACTGTGTGGTCCAAGTTTATGTCTCTCCCTGAAGAGGCGAAAAGCCCCTTCCCAAACTCTCTGCCAAACTGTGCAAGAGATGAAAGAAAGGAGAATGGGCAACGTATTTTTCTGCTTCTCTCTTCCTAATATCTTAACAATATCATTTCTTTCCCCTGGCCACAGTTAATGTGAATGGCCGATTTCACATAGTTTGCTACTGAACTTCAATGTCGAAACAGAACATGATAGCAGAGCTATTGAACTTTTTATTTTTACTACTAGTGGAAGAAATCGGAAATATTTATTAGACTTTTTATACATACATCGTCTTTGGATTCATGTATCATTCTCTATCCTCTCTCTGAAATGTCCCTATAATAGTGAGTTAAATTGAGGTCCTGAATTTTAGGCATATTTGCACTTTGCTTTTGGTCACAGTGTCACCACGCAAGGCTCAACTCCGTGAGTTTTTCAGCCTGGAAAAACTCGCTGAGTTTTTTATGTGCCTGAGTAGGAAGAAAAGATACCTGTATGTCTCATTACGGACTAGTTACAGTTTGATCTGGGAAGAGTAAATGGGTGTTTCTTACTCTCCTCACCTAGAAGATGGGGAAGGATGCAGCGGGAGGAGGAGGAACCAGACAGCCACCATCCCCAGCCTCAAAACAAGCTGCTGCCTGTGGCTGTTCCCAGCCATTCGGTGGGGCTCAGGAGCTGGACTCTGCTTGTGCAAATTAGCTGTACCTGCCAAGATGTTCACCTGGGTCCTCCTGTACCAAAACACGCTGGACTTTGTTATCATATCAAACCGTGCTGTGGTTTGTTTGTGGAACTGGTGCCTTAAACATTTATCTTTRGCCTTCACCGGCTGTTCAGCTTTGGGGTGTTCAGGAAGAATTAGAGAAACAAAGAGCCACAAATTAAAAATTTCCTTCAGAGACTGGTGATAGAAGAGACAGAAGAACACAGATGGGCCCGCGCGTGTCCACCTAGCCTAGCGGCGATGTCTATCATGAGAGCAGAACTAAAACAAGCCCACCCCAGAGACCTTTCCTTGGTGCAGCCATTCCCACTGAGTCCATGCAGCCAAGCGAGGAATCGGGTTTCCACCTCTCCACGGCAGTGTGGAGTTAGGATCTGCTTTTGCTGTACTCGATCCCAACCGGTCGGGGCCTCGCAAGCCATGAGTTTCAGACCAGCAACTCCACAGCAGTATCCTTGCTAGAGCTTGGCCTAATCAGCAAACGGCTCCACCCCAGCCTCCACGCAGAGTACTAATGGGAACAGCAAACTGGGCTTTTTCAGATACCAGCTGTTACCCTGGCATCGCTGCCTCCTTCTGTGTGTGCCTTTGTCATTCCCTGAGTCTCTGCCTGCTGCACAACTCTTGGAATGAGTTAAAATGACTTTCGGGATGTTTTCCTCTTGCCTTAAAGGACTCATCTGCTTTGTTTTTCCCTCAGTCACAGCAGAACATAGAAAATGGTCTACATGGAAAATGTGAAAAATGGTTTCTGTGTAAATTGGAGGTAATGTCAGCCAAATTAATTTGTTAATTTAATGTCTAAAAATCATTTCATATTCCCCATTTACAAATTTATATTCTTTCTTATGGGAATGTATTTTCTCCGTATTCAATCCATTTTTTAACTGCCTCAACCATTTTTCACCATTCCACAAAGTGGGTTCATTTACAAATGATGCTTATCAATCACAAGGGAAATTACATCTTTTATTCCTTATTATGAGATTGAAGTCCTATCCCTTTTCTGGGAAGATTATGTAGTACCTTACCAAAAATTCCTTTTGATTCAGGGATCAGGGCCCTTAGGGAAGGTCAGACAAATGCTGCCAAAGGAGTAAAATTACTAGCCACAATGCACCAGCTTGAGGAAAAAAGTTACAGTTTGTGGAATGATGTGGAACAAGTATAAATACATACTTTTATAATGCCATAGAAAATATGACCTTGTTTAAAATTCTGTCATGCAAATGTGTTAAAATTTAGATGAGTTATTAAGAATCCCATAAAATAGACAATCTATTAATAGGATTGTCCATGCTCATGCAGGAAGGGCTAGCAACAAACTCTCAATGATACTTTAAATTTGGGAAATACTGATTTTTATCAGCTTGCCCACACAAATAGTGAACAGATTTTCCAGGATAAGAGACACCTGGGTAATTTAAACTTTCAGGCCGACACATCTCTGTTGTTGAGCGCATGTAACTTCCCCGAGATCACAGACTGGTGCTAGGCACGGGTCTTCCACAGAAGAGAAAATCAAAGCTTTGAATCATACATGCAAGGGCTTCTCACTGAGAGAGAACTGAAATAATTTTAAATAAAATTCCTAGGTATTGAATAAACACCACAGCAGCATGGATGCTGGCAGCAGAAGCTGGCGGGTACCCAGGCTGCCGCCCCAGCTCCGGCCCCGGCTCTGCGTAGCGCTGTGTCTGTGACGGGAACAATTCCAGCTGTGGCAGAGCAGGCACGGGAGCGTCCCTGCGAGCAGACGGACGAGCTGCCTCCTGCAGCAGGCAGCACCGACCTCTCCCCGCTAGAAAGGCCGTGCCTGCAACATCAAGCATCCTTTCCCCAGGCACACCATGGTGTTTGCTAATTACAACACCTCTGCGTATTGCCAATACCCTTACAAACTTCCTGTTCTTTCTGTGAGCCACAGTGGCTTTACACCAGCAGGCAGAATTGGAGAGAAAACATCTCAGAGTTAAAACGCACCATCTCAGCCTCCTGCTTGACTCTCCTGTGGGGCAGAGGCCCCCAAATGCCCACAGGAGAGCGGGCTATTTTAATGACACCAGATAGACTCCTCTTACCCTGCTGAGGGTGTCCTCTGATGCCACTACAGTGGGAAGAAACTTTCCCCTACACTAACTGTCAGCAAGACAGATGTGGATTTCCTTAAAATAATAGAGGTCTGAAAATAAAAGGATATTGATTTAGGCTATCTTGTCAATCACAGGAAAGAAGAACAGCCCAGCAGGTATAATATAASGGGAGTTTGTAACAAAATGTGCCTTTGTTTCTAAAGACCATCAGATATAGCTGGTTTTAATGAGGGTTGGACTGACTATGAGCTTCCAAAAATTTCCTCTGAGAGAAAATATTTTGCTGGAGACAAGCAAGACCAAGAGAACAAGTTTTCCACTGGACCAAAATAAAATGGTTCCACCAACAACTTCATTAGTGCATTCAAAGGCAACAGCAGGAAAAGCTGAGCAATGTGCTATGCAGCTGGACTGAGCTCGGCAGGCACCTGGTACCTCTCGGCTTGTGCAGGTCTCTCGGCCGCTGTTGGCACTCATGTATTGCCCAGGTTCCTTAGGATGCTAAACTGGTGAGATACCTGGTTGTTTTGAGATGCTACTGACACAAAAGGTCAGCAGCCTTCCACGGTTTGGATCTTGCTGTGTTCCCCCTCATTCACAGCAGGAGGGACGCTGCCAGCCTCAGTCATGCTGCATCGTGCTGCCTCCTCCAGTAGCCCCCCGGCCCCTACAGCCAGCACGGGCACTCGCTGCCAGCCCTGCAGCACTGGAAGGCAGCACAGGGGCCCACGGCACAGGGCTGCACAGACAGACCCATGGCATGAAAGACTACAGAGCCTTCATATTAAACAGAGCTTCAAAGCTGCAAAAATATTAACACCCACCAAAAAATAGAAGCATAAAGGTCTTTTAATAGCCCTATACTGCTCTTGCCACRAGCTTTAAGTGCTTAGTGAGGAAGTGACCTTTACAAAATTATTGTTTATGATCTCTCCGTGTGTGCCAGTATAGGCACAAAGAGTATTCCAATTTATTTAAAAGGTTACATATCAAAACTGAATATGCAGTACAACTGTATTATCACATTGTATAGCTTTTACACAGAAAATCCAATCCTTGGCATGTATGCCTTTGAGGCACTGGGGCTGGATTCCCTCACTATCAAAACTAGAGATGAAGAAGTAATACGTAACAAAGTCATTTATTCATCCTTCTTTTCTTGTTTATAAATTGTCTACAAATCACTTAGAAAACTCTCCAAATAATCCCTGGCTTTAAATTACTCACAAATTTCTTCCAATAAATAGTATTTTAGCTTGCAGAATATTTTAACATGGGATTCAAGGTACTCAGCATCTTTGCAAGCGAAGACTGTTCATGCTGAATAATTCAGTTGTCTCAGTTTCAGAAACCTGATCTGATTTCTTTTGATCTGTACGACCCTCTTAGGGTACCTTATGCATCATAAACAATCTCCCCCTCGCCTGCTGCTTGAGAGGCACTGGCTGTGCCTGCCGAGGGAGGCTGACCCAGCACCGCCTGTTACCTGCTCTCAAACTGACTCCAGTAACTAGGTGGGAAACCACTCCCCTGCTCCAAGGGAATACCCGTACGCTAGCGTGTACTTCAGTTCTTTGCTCCCCAAGTAAGAAAGTACCCTGAATCAGCCATAGGGAATGTGCCTTTCACTTGACAAGGTAAAAGATTAAATCAGGACACATTTGGTCCAGCAAAATAAGTGGTTAGGCTCTTGCACACAACGTCGGATAAACTCACAAAATAAAAACTAAACTAAAATTAAAAAGTGCGTTTCTAGACTGCAGTTACCGATAAGGACCTCTCCTAGCCCCYGCAAGATCAGCAGCACAGTGGGCTGGCAATTGCAGGTCCAAACCTCACCCAGGCTGTTCACCCTGAGCAGCACCTTTCCCTCGTTCAAGGTGGATGAGCTCACCTCCTCCAGGCTAGCCCAGGGGGTCCTGCGGGCACCTCTGCGGGCTGCCAGCAGCTTCTCCTCCCAGGGTCCCCGTGCATCGCAGCTCAGGCCAGAACTGATCCCGCTGGGTCCATGGAGGGGTCGGGCATCCTTCCTTCCTCTCTTTGTTTCTGGGAATACAAATGTACACGTGCCAAGCAGGCACCTTGCCTGCTGGGGTTGGTTTCTTCCCCCGCTATGGAAGATTTGCTGAACTGTTATTTCTATCGTATTCCTTAGTAAGAATACTCTATTTGGCTTCAGGTCTTCCTGCAAGTCACAACATGCTCGAGATTATGCTTTAACTTGATACACCATGAGAACTGTTTTATACAAACATCTTACCAGAGTTAGGGCTTCTTACTTGAAGTCAGCTTCTAACTGAAACCACACATCACATTTTGGAGTTCCGATGACAGTCATTGCACGTACACCACTTTTTCTAAGTTACCCCAAACTACCAGCCATTGCACTCTTATCATGATTCTTGTGTCTTAAATGGTTAAAAAAACCCCCAACCACTTTCTTAAAATTATTCTGCTTGGACATAGTCACTGAACTTGCCAGTGACAATCTCCTGACAGCACAAATGAGGAGAAATTGGCCTCTAAGATTCACTTTATGCTGAAGTACAATGTTGAATACACTAAAAAAAAAAATTCCTCAAATAGAAAATGAAAATTTGAATAGAAAATAAATTTGAAATCTGCACAGTTTCTTATTTTCTTATCTCTTCTAATTTGTTTCTGCTTCTCGACGAATCCTGCAATTCACAAGGTAAAGGTTCTCCGAAGTGCTCCATCCAGCCGAAACCTTCTTGAAGTCCTTCAGGTATGCAGTCCCATAGAATAGATYGCAAATACCAGGCAACACGATGTGAAATCCAAATCTCACAATTAAATGTATCACTGAAAATTTATTTTCTGCAAGTATCTGAAAAGTCTAATTGAAAATTTGCTTTTGCAAATATTCATGAAAGATAATTTCAAGTGCTTGTATGCTCAGAGAGCAAATTCACAGAGTCATAGACATCATCAATTTGGAGTTCATTTCTGAATTTAAATGAATATTCATAGACATTTTTAACTATTCCTTTAACTTCAATACAGACTCATCAGCACTCATTTGCACCTAGTTTTTATTAGTGCAAATCAGGATTAAAAACATTGAAATCAAAAGTTAAGCATGTCTGAAAAATGCTTAAAGAAGAACAGAATTAAGCCATCCTTTCTTATCTTCAGAATGGAATAAATCTAGCTTCCTTTTTTATTAAAATTTGAGAATAATTTGTGATCTTTTGAAGTTATTGTTCTGCTGTCAGCTAAAGCTATTTATATGCTTTGATACTAAACATTCCTTTACATAATGGTTTCTCTTCCTCCCAATCCCTTAAAAATTATTCATCTGCAATACTTTTTTTCCCATTTCCTTGGATTCAGTTTAAATGAAGTTTATAAAACTCTCATAAAATGATCTATTTCAGGCTGGTTTCAAATGCTACAAAGCTGAATATTAAAAATTTTTTCACTTATGAAAAATTTGACAATATCAAGAAGGAGGAAGATATTTTAGACAATAAATTTAAACAGTTGCAGGTCAATTAGTTATTGAAACATTTTCCTGAAGAGTAGCAATAGTCACACTTAGTTAGATTACTTATATGCTTCAAGTTGTCATGTGACTGAAGAACTCATGGGATATGATAATACAGTAAAATCACATTGTTTTGAAAAGCTTTAGCCCTGGAACTTTCTTTTCTGTACATCTTATGATTTATTCTTTCTGAGTTTGAAGCTGAAGTAATTTTATTTGACTCCAAATTTATTTGGAAACTCTGGGATGACCCCTGAAGCTGTTTGGAAAGATGGGACTGTATTAAAGGTCATATTTTCAAAGATATTCTAGGTGATTTAGAAGTATAAAGGTCTATTGACCTATAGGATTCAAAATGTCTTAGTCACTTCTAAAAAGGGCATAAATCTGGGACTATTTGGCTCTTTCAACTGTCTTCCTAACATTACCTCGTCAAAGCGATGCACAATGACATACATTGAGTTACATCACAAAAGCTAACAAAGATAATTACATTAGAGCTAATCAAGTTTGTGCACTATGATGTCAACCATAAGCCTTTTCAAAAAGCCACTGATGAACCTGATGCCCATCGTTCTTTAAGGGTAACCATTCTGTTCTTCATCCTTTCCCCTGGAAAGCTGAAGTGATGTAGAATAGCGTCTCTTAAGAATACATCCTCCAATATCACAGCACCTTCTAGAAGTTACAAATGCAATATTCGCAGTTATTGTTTGCATTTATGTGGAGCTTCTCTACAAAAGAATTTTCTGGAAACTATTGGCAACAAATGAGAAAGCTAAAAAATCCAGAATGAAGAAGAGAGAGTCTCTCCCCCCGCCCCCCCCCCCTTTTTTTGAACCATTTTTCTTAGATTATCCTAACATCCAAAATCAGTATTTTTCTCCCTATTTATTTTCTTCAGCACCCAGCTTCTGGGCATGTTTTATACAAGGCAAAGTGAAAGGCTTGGCTTTGAAGTCACAGAAAACTTACTGGCCAAGCGCATCAGCAATTCACAGAAATACACAGGAAGGCATAGAGCAGAGAATTGGTACAGATCAGAGAAACTACACAAGCTGCTGTATCAGTTCAGCTTCATTTATTAAAAGGAATTGACAAGATACTCTGTATTGGAGTCTCTGCTATATCACTTACAGAACAACACATCAAACTTTATGAGAAATTTGTTGCTGCCTTTTGCGGATGCAAAGGTCTTTACCACAGGTGGATCATTTAACTCCCCTGAGATAAGACATTCTAATTCCATCCAGCCTGATCGCTCTTCACCTTTATTTCTTAGATCATATTCACCCTTGTTGCAATAATCGCTAATTATCTACAATTCTGAAAATACAATTGAAACATGACATTTCCTTAAATCCCTTTCTATTATTAGAATACTGAGACATGCATATACCTCCTATGCTAATTGATTAGCTAAGATATGTCTTAGTGGAGGAAACTGGTTTAACATAGGTTTTAATTCAGACTGCAAAATTCTGCAGTATTCTTTCCCATTCAGTACAAACAATTTTCATCCTTGTCCTCTTTGCATCCTCATTCGCCCCACAGTCATTTACTCAACTATGGGGTTGTGAAGATTGCGGTAGCTGTTAGTCTACATGAAGAAGCTATTATGTTCACACCAAATATATGATATGCAAATATACCATTGTAATTCATCTGTTTCTTTAGGCTAATTTATATTTTAATGAATTTGGTCATTGGGAATTGAAGTACTTTAGCTTCAAAAATAGAGCTTGTTGAAAACCTTTTGCTGAAATATATAATTTTCAAGCAGGTTTTCAGCCAGCTCAAATCATTGTTGAGATCCTTTATTTAGTAAACCAACACTTCAATAAATAAGACAGAGATATGACTTTTGTATAATAGCCCATAATTTTGTATACGAGATATAGGGATAGCAGAGAAAGCCATGCACCACTGGGATAGTTAGACATGCTATTTCTGAAGTACAATGTAGTTATAAACCACGTTTTGAAAATTATTCTAAAATGACTTTGCCATTATTTTGTTGCAGGAGTAGCTTTTTTCAGAAGAGAATATAAATTCATTTAAAAGATGCCATCAAGATTTAATAGACAAGTTCTAGTCCTAACTGGGAAACACAGTTACGAGTGGCTGACATGTCAGACAGCTGCAGGAACAGACCGATGGGAACACTCACAAGGTGAAAGTGGTGGGTGTCCCAGCCTGGCGTCACAGAGCCGATCTGAGGACGACCACCTGTATCAACAGATCTGAAAGAACTGTAAATTGAGCGTAGTCCTTACATTGGCATGTAACACAGTGTTTTGGTGGGAATATCCAGAACTCACTTGGTGAAGCGAATTCAGGCATTGATGAAACCTCTTTGGGAAGGGATGTAAGCCTTGTCCACGCCGGGTGTGGCGCTGACTAGCCAGTGCCTTCTGAATTCACACAGAAGCTTAAAGGCGTTAATTTTCCCTACAGAAATCACCAAATTTGAATTTTACCTAGGTTGAATTTAGTCTGACATCTGCAAAAACTAGATTTTCCATTGGCAACATTCAGTTACAGGAAATCCAAGCTTTTAAAGAAACCCCTCACACAACGGACATTTTGGAGCTCTCGTTCATTAGCTGGGGATTACTGAGCTCGCTGCTGCTGGAAAGCCTGCACTGTCATGGTCAAGCTAGAGTCATGCGTGGTGGCAATTGTTGGCTCTTTAAATAGATTACTTCAGTTTGAATGGAAAGAACATGCAGATTCAAGATCATAATCAGGAGGATGGGGAAAGACAGAATGAGATTAAGAGAGATATCACTAACAAACCTCACACACTGAAAACAATAGCAGTAAAATCACAACGACAGAACAATCATTTATGTCATACCAGTTTGAGAGAACATCGATTTAAAAGGTGTAATCAGATCCATTTATTGCAAGGACTAAAAAAAATACGGAAACTGTGAAAGTGAATACAAATACATCCTTTGCTATATTCTAAACCAGTAGCATAGCTTTACCCAATTAGAATGAAATCCATCTTATAAGAAATATCTAATTAGATATGGTAAACTTATTTTATTTTAAAAGAAAGACATTGATGACTCCTAATTATACACATACATGTTCTCTAAGTAAATTAGTTATTGTCTAAGCCATTATGCTGAACATGTCCTTATACAACAGTGTCATCTAGTGGTCCCTGGTCAGACTCTGCTTTAGCTGGAAGAGGAAGATGGTCAAAAAGAGAAGTAGTAACGCCACCGCGTTTATTGTTTGTTTAATGGATTGCATTATTTCACATAACAAAATACTTCATGGTGTATTATGTTCATGTTAATGACAGGCCTTTCAGCATACTAGCAGGCATGAAAGGACTGATATTTGGACACTGGGAGAAGAAAGGGAAAGCCTATCAGCTGCCAGTCCAATGGAAACTAGGGCTGCGCCAGGTGCTTTCTGCCATGTTAGCAACAACGACACGTTTAGTCTCTTCCTCTGCCTCCAGATTTGTTCCCTGTAGTCCCTTTGGTCCAGATTTATAGTTCAAGTTGGGGGAAGTTTTGCTGTCGACTGCGTGTTCAGCAGGGAGCCGATCCTGGCCGGTCCACACTGCTGCACAGCCCCTGGCTGCTCCACAGCCTCACCTCGCCAACAGCAAACGGGGAACAGAAACCCCCGGCCGCCCCCTGCATGACTGAAGCAATTCAGATCAATTCATGCATTCAAGCTCGCAGTCCCTCGCATCGAGCTTTTCTGCTCAATGCCGTACGCCTCTATTGTATTCAAGAAAGCTTTCTAATACTTCGTTTCCTATCAGCCAGCTAACTGCGCACTGGGTGCGAATACAGCAAGCGTGTGCTGCCTCCGATTGCAACACTAGAGACAAAACACTCAGTGGAATAAATAATTACATTTTACAGACCTGCATCCTGGAAGTATTTGTAATTAATGGGAAACAGAAAAAAACTGATGTGATGACAACATGCCCTAAAAGCAATGCATCACCATGGCCCTGAATAACCTGCCATCAGCTGAGCCCTATATCTACCAGTAAATCTTATTTTATGAAAAAGAAGATCTCTATATTCTAGAACTAGCTGGAAGTTCTGGATAATGACATTGTGAGTGTACAGTCTTGACAGGGACACCTACCGCAGGCTTCAGTGAAAGCCATGTTTTATAAGGTATATGCCTCTGAGATGCAATACTGATCATAACAGTCAGACATGCAAACCCAGATAGTATTTCTCAGCTCCTCGCTGTTAACAGGCTACTCCTCTTTCCAGAAAAGCCTTGGGGCCTGATACCAGCAAGCTTGACAAATCAGACATCACAAAATAGTCAGGTTGGCAAACTGTGGTCTTGGAGATAACCAAATAAAATTCAGATTCCACCTCAATTCACAGGGATGCAGTACTATTTCCAAGAGTCTACGAATTCAAATGTATTCTTGGAAGGCTTGAGCCCTTATTTCTTGACAAATAAATATTGTAATTGAGATCATTAAAAGACTGGATTAAATTCAAAAGGTCTTTTTGAGTGTGTTCTACAAAAATTTCACAATACATTATACACAGATCTTCAGCATCCAGTAATTACAACTAGTATTGTCTTATATTTAATATTCCCCTGATCAATGACATCATGGAAGGAAAGAAAGAAAGAAAATCTTGTAGAAATCGGCTTCTTTGTCAAGTTTTTTTGGAGGTAAGAAATAAATCAAGGGCTGGATTTTATGCACCCAACCTGATCTCTAACCASTATGGGGTTTTCCTTACTCCCTGCTGCTGGGTCCCACTTACCCAGCTTTTTCTCTCAATCCAGCACTCCTGAGAAGGGCTGCACTAAGTCAGCACTCTTCGACTGGATTGTTCCAGTGATCAATAGAGAAAGGACAATGATTTATTTATAAAGCAGCAATGCAGCACTGCAAGAATTAGTTCTCTTCTGGAAACGTTTCCCATTTTATGCATTTCCTACATAAAATAATGCACAATAAACTTCAGCATGAATTGCAGCGCAAACCACTTTTTAACTTTACTCCTTCATTTTTTTCTCTTTTGGAAGTATTGTGTGGTTTTTTTTATTTAAAGCTTGTTGTATATTGATTTAGCAAGGAATAGGTAATAGCCATATCAATTTTCTCACAGTGAGATGTATTGGTAGAAAAACAATTGTATAACTAGAAACAGAAGTGACTGATCTATTGGCTATTATGAGCTATTCTGATTATATTATACATAGATTATATAGTTGATATATATAAATAACATAGGCAAGTTTTGTATTTTAGATATGCTTCAACTAACATAGGCAGTATTGTTAAAAGCAAGAGGTCCACGTCAGCAGTATAATACACTAGAAATTGATATTTTGCATAGGAAATGGGATATATGTCTCTGAGTTCCTTATTATGTTGATTATTACATTTGGGAGAAGTAACATTCAGTATTATTAGGGCAGTTTGAGAAATAAAAATGTATCCAAATCTGCAAAAAATACAGCTCATAACAATCTGGGCATACACTCGGTGTTTCACAAAAAGTAAATGGGATAGAAAGTATGTTTTACATATTCAAAAAGAGATTTTTTTTTCCCCCTTTCGGGTTGCATGTTTCTTCATAATCATCATTTTGCAATATAATGTCAGAATGAAGCACAAAAGGGAATTTTTTTTCCAACAATTGGAATTGCCATGGCAACACCCCAGATCTCAGATAAAGTTTGGTCCTGTACCGATAGTCACATTAGCATTTGTTTTTGTGCTAAGCGCAATACTGCATGTGAAAAGCACTTTGGTCTCTCTAGTTAAGTATAAGAAGGTGTAATTTGATTATTTCAGAAATGTGAACTATAAGATTTTGACAGCTCCATAGAAAACTTCATCTTTAAAATCACATATTTTTGAAATGACACAAATCAGCAAAAGAAAATTAGGTACAGCTATCAATACTAAGAGCAGTTGTTTGCATCTCTAGTCTCAATTATGCTGAATTTGAATAACTGTCCACTGTCCCCTTTCCAGCAGCTCTTAACTTTCCCAAAYATGTTAATCTTCAGTCTTTGTATTCACATATATGTATAAAGAAACAGATGAAATTAAGTGATGCCTTTAAGCTACTACAGAATCAAAGGAGACTATTTTTCCCAGACATCTTTATGAGGATAATTTCCTTACACTAATGCAAAGAATCAGTTGAAGGTTAAACACAGACATTTCTTTTCTGACACTCCAAAATCCTATCCAAACTATAAGGAAATTAAAATCCTTTAAATTACAAATATTCTAACCTGGCAAATCTACATATCTATAGAGCATATACGCATAAACATATTTAGGATGTGTTCAGGAGGTTTTTATCCTGCAACACTCTCTGTAGGCTTGCAGAACAACCTACCAGAAACAAAATACAGAGGGAGAATACATGACCGTTCGAGCTGAAACCCAATTCCTCCCCAAGCAGAAAACAAAACCAGAATATACTTTCTATCAAAGCAGCATACAGTTCAGATTTCAATTACTGATTTTCTCAAATAGCGTAGAGACAAAGGCTTTGTTTTCATAAAAGCACGCTGGAAATATCTATGAGATAACCATAATTGTTCCCAAATAAACTGGCTAACAAATAGACAGCGTGCCAAAGTACTTACTATGAATTTTAACAGTTCTGATGACAAAATAAATAGTACAGAATGCAAGATGAGACTGAAATTCTGTTGCAAAAATAAGAGATTTCAGAAAGATTTGATTATCCATCATTGGGCAAATCTCATGAACCATCCAAGCAAAGCAATACAAATATGTGGTCTTGGTATACTCAAGCAGGTACCACATACTCTGTAATAAATATAATGAAGAATATAATAGGCAGTGTTTCCAGGTGGAAAGGGAGTAACTCAAACGCAAGACCCGTGTCTCCCTTCTCTTTAAGGGAGAGATGGCTAAACAGCATTGGCTAGGAAAGGATCTTCCAGAAGCCTGACATTAAACAAGGCAGTCATGGCTGTCACTGGAAAGATCCTAAATTCTAACATTTTATGAGTATACAGGGTCTGCTTGAAATACATGGTGGTGTTTGAAGTGCTACTATTTTCCTGCTCATATTATAGATACAACTTCATGGGTCCAGGATGACAAGCTTAGCTCCTCAAATGAAAAAAGTGACAAGCTGCAAACTCCATTTAAGGGCAGAATGACCAAAACCAAAAGCACAAAAATATGAAAAAAAAAAAAAAAAAANAAAAAAAAAAAAAAAAAAAAAAGCCCAGGGCCAGATACTGTTAGCTGTTGTGGGGCTCAGTTTCCAAGCACCCAGCAGAACTTTAAGTCCCTATTTACTTGCCCCAAGAGGTGTGCATTGCTCTTTACTGAGAATCTCGATGCCTTGATACACTGGCATCCTACCTGAGACACACAAGTACTTAAGAGTTAGGTGAGGAATCCTTAACCACTTTTGAGATCAACAGCCTCGGCAGCTGCAAAGCCCTTGGCAGATAAATCCTGCATGTCCCAGATGATGTCCTGAGAAGCCAGCAAAATGTGCTGCATTAGAACCAACTTAAATGTGATTCATTTTTAGTATTTACAGGTGGATACTAGGAAAAGGAAGGGAACTTCTTGCTACAATTCTTCAACATTATTTAACTTTTTTCTTTATCCTATTGATTTCTATTTTGCAGAACAGGCTGCGAGCTTAACAATGCAGCAATCATCATTTGGGTTCACCCCTGCTTTAATGCACAAATTCTTAATTAAGAGACCTTTCTTATAGAAAAGGCAAAGCGTTTCTGTTAATGCACAACACCTTCCACTCTCCCAAGCAAGATGTTTACTTTGTACGGGAAATAACTGGGATCTCCTTGAAGACATAGGCATACTTCGAATCCACTTTTCCAGATTTCACACTGTTAGGCATGAATTTTTATTCCCTGTGATGTGAGGCAATAAATGAGTTGAGCTATGAAAACTTAGTACTTTGTAGATTGTAAACCAAAACAGAAGAAAAGACAGACAGCAGTGAGACTATGCCACTGAGCGTCTGGGTTTTTTTACGCCTCTCCTTGCTGCCCTACAATTTTTCTAGTAGCTCCTCTTTGAAGGGAATAATACGTAGGCAGCTGTGTCACTGGTAGCTCTATCTGCAACCATGCAGTTGTGATTTTATTATGCAGTGTTGTATTTTAATAGCCATTTGAAAGCATTATTGAAATATCTCATTGCACATTACGATGACTCTTGTACCAGTAACTAAAGATGTAGTCCCTAGGAAGTGCCATTTATTTCAGTGGAGCACAGCTGCACTTTAGGAAAAAGCCTGGGGCATCCGCAGCAGCAACAGGGAAGCAGAAGGAATCGGCAGCTTCTGTCTGATTTGAAAGAGGAAACATCTCTTAAATTATTTATTTGCAAACACCTTGCACAATTACAGACATTTCTAGAGGAGTCTCCCATTTTTTTTTATTTCTGAATTAATTTTTCTTCAGGTGTTTTGATGATTTTGCTAATCTTTTCCTTTGCAAATAAATCTATTCCTTGTAAAAAAGTCTAGCAGTTCTTTTTTTAGTATCCAACATGCCCACACATGGAGGTTACACATTGAAAAACATATGCCCCTTTTCAACTTGCGCTTGTGTGCTCTAATGGAGGAAAAGCAGCAAGTCTTTCAAATGTCTTTCTTCCTATGCAAAAATTTTGTTTTAATTTTTTCCATTTTAGAACAACATTACTGAAATGACAATTGGAAACAGTAGTTTCTGAAAACCATTTCAATGATGTTTACAATAGCCACTGTAAACAGTTATAATTATTTCTGTAGAGAAGCATAAAAAGGATAAAAATAAAACTCAAGCCAAATCCAAACCCCTCACCTTTTCCTAAAAATCAGGATTACATTTCTGATGACTCCAAATTTAGTAGGTTGGGCTGGGAATCTACTTCTCATGCTGTCAAAGTTGTGTGTTGTGATCTGGAACAGGTCACTTAATCTATATTTGCTGGTTTTCTTCTTCCTTCCTCAGCTGCCTAATTTATACAGTGAAATATCAGGACAGACTATAACACCCTGCTGCCGATACAGCACATAGAAAAATGAGGCATGATCTTTTAAATACAGTATTCATTGTAATACTGGCATTGGAAATGCTTTACTCTCTTACAATGCAAATAAGAACATCTTAGTTATGGAGGTTACATATACACATGTCACAGAAGCACATTTAAGGACAAGCAAATATATGAAAAAAACAGAAGAATCTGAACGATGATTAAATTTCATGGGGTAAAAACCTGATCATGAAGGACACTTTCTGCATAGTGCATAATGGAGGGTACGGTGTATTCATTTACGTTCCTCAAATGTGTACATTTTCAGTGTGTACAGTTTCAGTAATTAGAAAAGAAATTTGGATGCTAGAGTTTCCATAAATAACAAAAAAACCCATCAAGATGCATTTTTCTCTTGTGCATTTTTTTTCTTTTTATCTGACTTATAATTTTTTTTTATTTCCTTTATGTGATCTCAAGAGATTAAAGTCCAAACCACCTAGCTATATCACTGGCAAAATAAGTCATATGACATGCTCAATTTTTAGAGTCATTAGCTATCTGCAGACATCGTCTTAAGCAGTGGAGTTAAAAAACCTAAAGAGAAAAAGACAGAATATATCTGAGGGTAAAAAGCCTTTGTGGGTGTTGATGGAAGTATAGGGAAGAAACCAGCAAGAACAGTGGATAATGGAAGATTGCTAGTGCAGGTAGTGGGCTTATCTGTATGACAAATTGATGAAGAATGAGGAGGAAAACTATGTTGATTTAATGCTGGCAATTTGAAGCATAGGCTGCACAGCTGTTTCAGACAGAAATACCAAGATAAATTCAGAAGCAACCCCTGCTCTGACAGATTAATAAAATACCAGGAATTACTTCAGCTTCTTAGAGGAAGGGATCACTAAAGAGCCCTTCGAATACCCAAGATATTGCACATAAGAATAAAAGAATGGCTCATCCAGCCCTTGCCTGCCTGTTATCAAGAACAGGCTTTAAACTGATAGCCAAGCTTTTCTAGCAGACATGAAAAAATACATATTAGAAGTGAAAAAGTAAAAGAATAAAGTGAACACCTGCTATTGATACAATTTTAGAAAAAAACTGTCAGTGGTAGAGTCTTCAAACAGGACACCTAAGAAAGGCTTACCTAAAATAAGAAAAATATGCCATACGGGGTCTTCTGTTTCAACTTATGCTCCTTAAACTCRTTACTAGCAATAGGAACGTTTATCCAGGTAAATGGAAAATCCAGGCTTTTTACACTTCAAAAATAAGACAAACCAACTCTGTGTAAACATTTTCACCACTGCTTTAAACATGCCTGTGAATGCTGAGCCCTCCATTCTCTGATCAAATATGAAAGACCATATTTCCCTGGTTCTGTCAGGTGTTTAATATGTGGTCTGCATGCTCACTGCTAACAATGTCAGTCTACCCAGTCATTAGAAAAATATATTTTAGCACATTTTACTAAACAGCCAGCTATGTTTCTTGGCTGGATTTCTGAGAGAAAGTTTGAATTACCGGCATTTTTGTCCAGTTCCAGACAATCCAGCACTCTCAGAAAGGCTTCACTGCGTCAGCAGCTTTCCACTGCTCTGCTCCAGAACCCTTTGGAAAAATAACATGGATTAATTCACAGACCAAAAGATCAGAGCTGAGAGTTAGTTCTTTGCTGGGAGAGAAGCTTGCTATGGAATTCTTCCATAGGAAGTGGTAAGACTGCAGGGTAGCGTTAAAAAAAGTGAAAGTAAGAAAAAAAAAAATTTAAGTAGCTTTGGTATCCCTCCCCTCCTCCCCCAAAAGAAGGGAATACTTCTTTGGAATACTTCAGTGTGATGGCTCACTAATGAATTATTCACGGAAAGGTAGGACTCGCTTTCTTTCCCAGGGGTTACAGCAATGTCAAGTGAAAACATGTCAGTCTGCCAAGAAATACCAATGGTGTGGAATAATTCTACCAGAGATGACACAATCACCCCTCTAATGATATGAGCTCTTTTGATGAGTGTATCTGAACTACATTCCTACAAACAATGCCAGGCATTACCAATAATTTGATATTTAATTTTGGGAAAACTTAAAACAAGCTCCTCCGAGCAACTTTTAAAGCCATGTTTTATTTTTAATTTACCAGCATTGCCTAAACTTATTATTCATTGCACAGACCTCTTCCAGCACTATTTTTAACAGCATAAGCACTCTAAGCACTACTTTTAATACTAAGATGACCTGTGTTGTAAAAATGCTCACCACCTCCTCCTCTCAATTCTGGGAAGAACTGCTCAAGCCTCAGTCCAACGGACAGTCCCAAAGGGTGGGGAAGAGCATAGGTTGCAAAATGTGACTTGCTCTCTGATACTTGCGTTGAGCCTATTTTTCTCGCAGTCCCTGTAGAGGTAGTACAGAAATGTGGTATTTAGGATGCTTTTTGTCAGGCTGTTGGTTCTGGTCGTCAAGAAGGAAATTCCTTTATTAGGGAACCTATTGGGAAAGGTCTGTTGTGTTTTTTCACCTCATTCACAACATCATTGCTTAAATACAATTTAGAAATAAACTTAATTTTTCTGAACATATTGCAATTTACAAGTTAATTTATGCTTAGTGCTAGTGTGAGGTCTAAAGCACTTACCTTCCAGGACAAAACTTGAAATTCATCTAGTGGACTTGATTCTTATGGGAAAATCTTTGTAGACTCAAGTGTGTTCTTCACAATCTCTCTCTCTCATCCTCAAAAAGGAAGTTAAGATCATTTCAGAGTTAGCTGCATTCATAAGTCAGTTGGAGGAGAGTCTCAGAGAAACTCCATAATCTGTGTTCTGCACCTATACTTAGTTTTGGTACTTTGAGAAAGTTGTAGCCTACAACTGAAATCCATGTTTGTGCAAATCTTGATCTGCCCATTATATATCAAAATTAAGTTACAGGCAAGGAATTAAGAAGAAATGCTAGACTGACCCATGCTCAGACACTTTAGGTAATATTGGACATCTTTTTTTAAAGGTACAATTTGTTCAGGAGAAGTGATTAAGCCCGCAGGTGGGGTAAACTGGCCCCTAAGAACACCTGGTCCCTGATGAGGGTAAGTGTGTGCACACTGCCCGCAGCATGCTGCTAACACCAGCAATCCTGTGATGGTCCAACGCTTATAACCAAAGCTGGTATCAGTCAAGCATTTGCAGGTACAAGAAGGATTCCCTTCAAAATTTCTTCTAAAGCCTCAAGGTCAGACTACTGCACCTATAACCACCTGGATCATTTTTCCTTCTCCCTAATCACTGTGTATTTGCTGTCATATGGTGTCAGATAGGAGAGTTCATGAGCTGGTCTCTTTCTGGTCAGGAAACTGTTGATCACCATCCTTCACTACATCAAACTGCTTGTATCTCAGTTGCAATGATTTTTATTTTAAAGCCTGGGGACTCATTCCTACTAGGCAACCTCCATTTCCCATGACAGTCAGCAGCAGCATTTCTAATGAATACAGAATAAAGCATTTTCTTATTTTTAGGGTCATACATCTAATCTCTGAACAGTGACACCATGTTCTTCCTAGTGGTTTGTTTCTGAAACTGCTTGCTTAAGGCTGGGTAATTTTATCATGTTTAATATCCAGTGCAAGGTCTAGCTCTGCTTGACTTTTGTTCAATTCACCTTATTCCTATGCTTMTTTACCTCTTTTGCATAGACTTCTTTGCCTGTCAGTCCTTTCTGCAGGACTTTCTTTTTTCATTCTGCTCATTTATTTTTAATTATGTGGCTATTCATCCTGTTAGATTTTTTTCTACAATGCTTCCTTCTTTGTTCTGGATATTAAATCCAGATAGTTTTCAAACTTTTGAGTAAGAACGTTCCAGACCTCCTCCACATTTGAGTTTCTGAGCTTCTTTGGTAGATTGATTTAATCATTCACATCCATAGAGTATCGAGCTTTGAAATCCTCAGTTACATACTTATTTGTTTTACTCGTCATTCAATTTTATCTGAATCACACATCATACGTTCTTCAATCAGCTCATCTACAATATCTTCATTACTTAAATGAACCCTTAAAGTTGGCCTCTTATCGATGAAGTGAAAAAACTGTCAGCTATTACCAGCAGAAATAACCAGTATCATTAGCAGTTGTTCTGCAAGCTATACTGAAGAAGTTAAGTACTTCCATATGTGGGGCTGCCCACCCATATGGTCACAACTCCTGGTAGTACTTAAAGCTTTAACCACGCACAAAATGTTAAAACATAAAATGCTTTAAAAAGATCCCTTTTAGTAACCAAATCCAACCCTACAATATCCTACAGACTTACAAAATTAATAGAATTTTTCTAACTATCATTCCCTGATTTTGACACACTTTTGATTCAAATATAACTATGCTATTGCTACTTCTTTCTTTAATCTGCCTCATAAATTAATGTGCAATTCTATCTTTTTTGATTACCACACCCTGTTCCACACCTGTTTCTCCACTACATTCTTGTAATCCTTCTAACATCCCACATTTTGCTGGTCCAGCTCATTATATTTGCATACAAACATTTTAATTACTCTTTCCTGACCATCAATTTCTACCCAGATTGATCAAAATCCTTCTGCTAATTATAGCACCTAACTATAGTTCTGAAGAACTGCTCTGGCCTGTTGCTCTTCCCTCCAGCAGGGTCAGCGGCACTTTCCTCTGACCACTTCCTCCCAGCTGTACAAATGGCTGCCCCTGCCCAGCCGCAGAGGAGAGGCAGGTAGGGGTGGCACACCGCGCCTCCCTCAGGGCTGCATCCATCGGTGCAGGGCTGACGGAACAAGCCCCAACAAAGAATCCATCCCTCACACTGCAGAAGCTGGACCAGACTGGCCTACCTGACTGTTGTTATGCAGATCATTATTTTCTCTTCTTGCTGCCTGTAAGAGACCAACTGGCAGCTGACACCAAGGGTGACTTGTAACCCACTGGAACAAAGAACTGTTTTCCAACGACAGGAGACAGAACTTGATAAGGGAGCAGGGGGGTGGGGGGTGGGGGTGGGGGCGGAATCCCAAGCCTGTCCGAGGAATGTCTCAAACACTCACAAGACTGGGGGATGGTGAATCCCAGGAAGGCTCCTCTGTAGAGAGTTAACTGGGTCTGGCCTTGGGAGAAGAAATATGATGACACCATAAGTTGGCCAAATAAGGGAGTATCCCAATGAGTGTTAAGAAAACGAGAACTAGTGATAAAACCAAAGAAACAACTACTTGAACTACGAGTGAACTATCCTAATTAGCACACTAAAAAATCCACCCACCAGCAGGAAAAGCCCCCTACCCAACAWAGCCCCTTCCCCACTGAACATGCGCAGTAAAAAGAAAGGACACTCTGACTTTAAGTGAAGACGAGGCACACAAGAACCAATGGAAGCAAAACTGAGCTATGAAACTGCCACCATAGCAGAGGGGCAGTTTGAAGTGGACGGCGGGCATAAAAGGGAAGGCAAGTGCCATGGGGGGGACTTTTCGGGAACTTGTGGGAACTTTGGAAGGAGCGCTCCTGCAGACCAGAGACCCCCGTTGGCTGAACCAACGCTGGAACCTGGACCGGTGATCTCTTTCTCTCTCTTTCTCTCGCTCTCTCCTCCTCTTTCTTTTTATTCTTTTACCTTTTCCTAGTAAGTGTACTTAGTAAGTAACTCACTAGTAAGTAAGTAACACAAGGCATAAACTCCCACAGCAGTGGCGAGCAACAAGCTTTTCTGCTATCCAATTATTTACCAATGAGCCTAGCTATAGAGTAAAAGTCTTTATCTATGTACAGACCTTGAGTGTTGTTTCACCTTAATCTATACCGAGGGAATTTGCAAATCTGAGTCACCTCTCCCACACAGGCAGGACATGACACTGCCCATGTTTCTGCTCACTAACTCCATCATCATCGGAAGACACTTGAACTCACTTTTTCTGTTTACAGGAGATAGGTTGGGCAGTCCAAAAATCTCTCAGCCTTACCCCTCATTTCTTAGTTTCAGACTCATTTTACCAATTATGCCAATCTCAGTCCCCAGAGGCAGATTACCAATGCTATTTCCTTATTTTCACCTTCCTCAGTATGCAGCAGTACATGTCGTTATTTACCTTTTGATCAATTGTGAGATAATTTGTATCCATTCCACTCTGCATTTTGGTTACCCTAAAAATTGACTGATTCATCTGTAAATAGGCATAGTTTTGTTTTAAAGCCATTAGCATTTCAGGCCATACTTTTACTGGAGACTCATTCCTTCAGCTTCTGTACTGATCTGTACATCACTTGCTTTTTTGTACTACAAAAATAATAATGCGAAAAAATGCTTTATTAACTAGATCATACTTTTAAATATGTTGCATAACCAGAGGATTATTCAAACCTTTTTTCATTGGGGTTTAAGTTCATAGCTACCGAGTTTGCTTTTATTGTTTCCTTTTGCCTCCTTTCCTCACTCCTATCAGGCATGTATTTGTGTTCAGGTGTGCATGTAAAATTAAGGATAAAGTTAAAAGGCATCCACACACCAGCAGGACATTTTCCTGGGAACCTTAGGCCAATTTCTTTGTTGCCTTGTGAGTAATTTGCATTGGTTCTGCTAGAGCATGGGAATCATGAATCTTCTTGGGAATGCTCCTAAAGCCCTAAAAAGGCACACAGATATCAAAGGAGATTTGCTCCAATCTACCCAATAACTCTTATCAACCAGAGAGGGTAGCTGAAGGCAAGAATGGCCCTCTTGTGCTCCAGCACTATATCCAAAATACTTGTGTTGCCTTATCAGCATAGGGCTTCAGACTGAAACCATACAGCTTTTATCGGGAATTATATTAGTTATTTTTGGCAGAGTGGGAACCAAATCAAAGTCTCCCACTTCTTATATCATTCCTCCTGGCAGCTTGAATGGCTTTCTGAAACACAGAGATGCAAATTCACATGAAGGCACTCCTAAGCTATTCCAACCTGCTAATGAGCGGAAGTAATTCCCAGCTGACTCAAACAGATGAGTTTACCACTGAGACCCTTTCTGCCACACTCAGCTATCGAGTCCAGCATCAACAGAGCTTGCCCATCTAAGAGGCAGTCTAAGGGATGCTAGAATGGTTAAACTGGAGTTTCCTCTTGAGCAAACCCAAAGGTGCTCTCAGAGATGTTGTATATGGAAAATTAACCCTTTCCACCAGTTGTTCTCTGTTCATTGCTGTTTTCCTCATGTATATCGCATGAGAACAAGAAAGGTCACCGGTCTAAAATTCTATCCTGTTTCATTAGTTTCATATACAGTTTAGAAATGTGAACAATTGGGTAGTATAACTCATTAAGTCAAGTTAAAGAGGAATTCTTACAGAACATCAAATCAACTACTGCAGCATACACAGCCACAAGCTGAAAAATGCAATCTAGCAGATAGTCATTTGCTATCTTAAGTGATACGACATAGGAAAAAACGTATTATTCTGTAAGGCTTCAGAAGTTCAGTAAAGGCAAAAATAGCACGCAGCTTTGCTTCGCAGATAAGGGAAGCACAGTTATACACTTAAAGTAGAAGGAACTGACCTCTCTGATTTCCAAACTTTTTCACTTCAGTATGGAGTAGGTTAAGTGTAAACACTGTACTATACACCTCGCAAGTTCTCCTATATTCCTTCCATTTTCTTAAGTCTATAGCATCCTAGCAATCGCTTATCAGAAAGATGAATAAAGAAGAGAAATTTCATGTATTTAAAGCTTTCATCTAATATGACAGGGATTTAATTCCTAGGAGCTGGGGAGGTACACCTACTCTTCCCTGCAGTTTCATCTTGCCTAACAACTTTTCTCTTTCTCTCAGTGGAAAACAAGTGCCAGTGCTGTCTAACTACAGAACTCACTGTAACTCAACAGAATACAGTATTTCAATGCCACAGTCCATCCACAAACCTCACTTTAAACACAAGTTTTTTTGCAAATCCATTGGGTCAGCGTCTTAAGTGCTCTGCTATCACATCATCCCTAAGTGCAAAATCAGTTGAATAAAATAGGGACCTAATTAATCCCCATTGTTTCCCCTCTAAGATACAGACCAATCTGGTCTTTCTCATTTTCTCACAACCCAAAACAAAACTACTAATAGTTATTAAATAAGAGAAAACTGCAAGAAGCATATGACTGCTTGTGCCACTACTGTAAAWCACATCTGTTGGAATATTTCCTTCCCCGTCTGATCTAGAGCTCTTGCAGGTGCAGTCTGACCATACTGTCCAAAGTCGCTCTGTGTCTTGGATTACATCTTGGCATAAAGTCCTGAAATTTAAATTGTTTCCTCTGCTATTCTTTTCTAGAATTTGGCAATGGTTCCCCTCAGTATTTGGAGACAAATACTTCTCAGTTTTGAAGACAAAGAATCTCCGAAATTGTACACAGTGCAAACACACCAAGACATGCCAAGAAGAAATAAAATGAAAAAAAAAAATTCTTCTTTGGGCTACAAAATTAGTGAAGTCTACTTTCCTGTGTACTTGTGCCACACCTCACTCACACGTTCACTATATAGCATTCCCACCAGATATATTACAAGCCTTAGCTAATCCTAAGCAAGACATGCAGTGGTGAGAGAACAGGCAGTAGCTGGTTCATTGTATTTCATCTGTTCTGAGCACAGGGAAAGAAATACTCTCCGGCACTTTACTGTCCACTAGGAGCAACTGATATTTTTAAAGCATAAAGATAATTTTGGGGGTTAATAATAGTAGAACAGCTGCCTACTATACTATCAGTTTCATATGTATGTACGCTGTCAGGAAAATTTTGAGGTTTCCCAAGAAGTTTTGCCTAAGTAAGGGGTAAGAAATCAAGCCAAAATGTGAAAAATACTCTTTCATCTATAAATCTATCTCAGCTCATTTTTGGGTTTAGGCATCTCTTTTAACGGTGTTGAAACTATTTCAAGCTATTTAGCAACTTTATAGCAAATATTGCAAGGAGAAGAATCATCTTCTGTTGGACCAACTGCCAAGTTTTCACACAAGGGCTTTTCCACATATTAATATTTGATAAGGAAACTATCCTAAAATGTCGTAAACACAGCTGTTTCCATTCTAGGATTGATGTCTTCTATGTTGGGCAAGCTCAGTGCTCACAAAGTACCCTAATATTACTCCTTTGTATTTTTTACTTATTCATAAGCCTGCTTCCCTGTCTAATCATACTGTCTGATAACATACATTGTTCTGTTGGTCACTTCTGAGTCTCACCAGTTTCCAGATTTTTAAAACAACCTCCACTATTAATTGACATGCATCATTTGTTCRCAAGGACTTAACAACAGCTCTTCATAAACTGAGAGCAGCCTTTGCCTGATAGGTTGTGAAAAAAATCAGTTACACTCTGTGTAAATGGCAAGAAAGGTATCCATGAAGTAAATTCAGAATTTATACCTGAAGACACTGCAGTTACCCTGTCAGGCTGTGTGGATTTCCTTTCAACTCCGGCAGACTGTAATTGTTTACTTAACCTGGATATTGATTGTAGTTAGACCGCTGTCTCGCTTCCTTCAGCTGCAATTCTCATTTTGGCAGTTTCACATACATTACTTAAAATTCCTCTCTGCAGCCGTGTTGTTCACATTCTTTCCTCTGGGTCATAATCTACTATCCATGACCATACTTTTATTTCTGCATGATGATGATGATGGGCTTTTTTTACATTTTCTGATCTCTGTAGAACAAAAAGGGGCAGTTTTTAGCAAGAATGACCTTGAACCACTGTCCTTTACAATTAGTATCGTACAGAGTTTTATGGAAGAGAAGAGCTCAGTGACACAAGATAAAAGTGAGAGATTCTGTAGCAGTGTAGCTGTAGAATGAATTTGCCACGTGTTTTATGCATGACTATAAACATATCATTTTCTATCAATAAGTATTAAAGTGTTAACTAGGTCCCATGTAGATCCCAATTTTATGTCAATAGTTCAGGTGTGAATTTGAGGACTAAAAAAACCTTTCATATAAAAACTTTCTTAATAGTCATCCTGGTAGTAATAAACTAAGGGAAGGGGCACACAAAGTTTCTGTCTAAAAAAAATAAATCTATTAATACATCATGAATACAGAGGGTTAATTCAACCACGATGTGCCTCCCGGATTGGCTTAAGTAGGCTCACCTACCTGCCAGCTCCCTTTGGTAAAGTTTTTTAGGGTCACTGAAAGCATGTGTGAACAATAAAAGATTGCTAAATCCTTATAAAGCAATTCTGTAAAGGCTAATAATCCTTGAAACAATGGCAAGCCCTGTGCCTAAGAAGTCAAACAATGATCACAGGTTTGCACAGTGTTTTCAGAGCCTGTGCATTACACTGCAACAGCTGAAATACAGAATTCTTCAATTTAAATTGATTAAAAACAGACATCTGTAAATGAATAACGTTCATATCAGTCACTGTCATTTCTTTTCAGTTATTTAACAAACAGGACCACACTTGGTCATTGATAAACAGGTTAACTGAGGTCCAGTATTAATCTGTTTCCTTTTACCTAAAGTTCAGAGTTCCCAAACTAGGCATCAGGAAAATTAAAAATAGAAAGAACTCAGATTCATATACCAAATTAATTCAATRAGCCTTTAAAGGTATGTTAAATATTAATATATTCGTTGCATACTTTTGGACTAGGAGATGCTCTAATATTTCATGCCATGAAGTACAGATTGCTAAATATCCTATTCATCAAAAAACAAGAACAGCAGCAATTATTTGGAAACATGAAACCATTCCTTCAGCAGAAGAGACAATGCTAGGTTAGAACAGATGGACTCTATCTGACAACAGTGCAAAGTATTACCAAAAAAAAAAAAAAAAAAAAAAATCAATGCTTTCATATCCAATGAAGCTTGGCAACTGTTTTTAGATATTGTAAAAATTATGAAACACAATAACACTTCACCTGGAATATTTTCATGTCTAAAATTTGGCAGAGTCACATAACTTAAAAGGATAGCAAGTCTCTAGATATCGATCAGGGCTTTGTACATCTACAATGTCATAAAAATGATCTGCAGCTATAAAAGAGATAACATGATTATGAGTACACTACATTGTAATTTCCTTTGGGCAGTCAGAAAGCAAAGACAGTCTGATAGTCTCTGAAAAAAATAAGCTTGGAGGATATCCACTGTCTGACAGATAAATAATTTTACAATATTCCAATTAAAGGACCTTCCAAACTTAAACTAATAATAACAACAAAAAAATAACAGAAGAGCTTAACAGTTACCTTTCCTAACCAAAACACAACGGGCAGCTGAAAAGCTAAGCAGCTCACAACTTATCTGAGAGTTTTAATGCTCCAACTCGTTTGCCAGTTCGGGCATGGAACACAAATAGTTAACCTTATTTTGAGCCATTATACGGAGCTTACTATAAAGCTTGCTCTAATAAATGGTATGATATGAAGGTCAGCCCTTAATTCACCATCAAAATATCTTCTGGGTGCAAACATAATGACATCTTGTACAGTATACAATCCTGACAAGAATGCTACTTGACAATGCATTTCAGACCTAGAAAAATGTTCTCATTTGCGTCAAGGTGCCGAATGTCAGCAGATTCACTAATATGCTTATTATTTGCACTGTAGTGGTGGAACAGAGTAAAACACCATGAGCCCTCCATACCCGCTACTGCCTAGCTAGGGAGCCGATGAAATAAAATGAGATTTAATCCTGTCCATATCACTGTGCAGTTGGTGAAACTCAACAAGTCAACATTAAGTATTCAAAATGGTATTGTGGCCTAAAGGGATCACATGCAGCCTGCACATGAGAGTGAAGAAATAGGTTGGTTCTGCTTCGGTGTTTGTAAATTTAATTTGTTCAAGAAAAAGCAACTCTGGAAGGGATTACTAGCTAGGATCAACACTCTCACCAAAGAAAAAGGGAAAATGCAAGCAGGAATAATATTGACATTTTTGTAATACAAAATAGCTTTCAGGGCTTAAGTGAATAAATAAAAGTTGGAGGCAATTGCAGCTCAGCCCTGGCATATGCGAATACTCCACTCGGTGTTCCTGAGTAGGAGGGCCTGGAAAGGTTGAGTATTTCATGAAGATTGTATAGGTATTTAGAAAACACCATATTTTACAAAATGTTAGAATTTATTTAGCAAAATATTGTCGAGTATTGTCTCAGTGCAATAGCTATTTCTTTAAATAAGTGGGGCAATAATATAAATGGCATAACAACATCTGACATATTGACCCTTAATTATTGCCAAGACCTAATTCCACAGGTTCAGGGAAGGATATTTGTGATTAAATGTGTAAATCCCAGGTGCTCAAGAAACACGGAGCCTGTCAACGTACGTGTGCACATACACACACTGAAATGAAGAATAACCAAGACCTACAGCAATGCACTTCTGAGATAACAGTACAAGAGAAACCTGTGAATCCCCTCTGGTAAGTGTAGCTCTGTATTTATGCTACCTGCAGTATCTCTGAACAGCACAATTATTCAACTGTTTAAAGTTGTCTCTGGTCCTACAGCAGAAAATGAGCAACAAATTCCTGAGTCTGTAAAAAACTCTTTTGCTAAATACTGCAGGGGGAGAGGTGCTGGCAATCCCACTGGGACTCGGCATGGGAGGGAAGGTGCCCTGAAGTTACGCTTACTCCCTGGGCCCTTTCAATAGAGATTAGGGACAACTGGGGTAGAGGGTGGGGAGGGCGGGTGAAAGTGATAGCAGAACAGTCTCCTGTTTTGTTTTAGCATGGGTCCTTGCGATGATTAAAACTCCAAATAACTGTTAGATGTAATGCATATTTTCCTAGAGCGAAGGACAATGAATACCTTTTCCTCACAGACTGGTACTTCAAATATAAAGCACAGAAAGATAAGCGCTGCCAGTGAGGAATCTAAAAATATGTCTTGTTAAGCTTGATTAATGAGCTAATAAAAAGCTATAATAAGGAAAAAATCCAATTAAAGCATCTTGTGAGATTTCTCTCAAACAGAAATAAAGAACCCAAGAGAATGGTAAAACTTTGAAAAATTAGTATGATCCAGATGACAGCCTTAGTATTCAAGCCTGCAGTACATCAGTTTTATACTTTCTTTGACTAGCTGTCCTTTACTTATCATCTCTGATGTGTGATGTCTGGAATTCTGATCCTCAATGAGTTTTCTTTTATTTTGTTATTGCCTCACAAGTATAACATCTGAATTTAAATACAGACATACTAAAAACTCAGGCATTATATGTGTTGTAGGTACTTACTCTATTCAGAAAACCTGCAGGCCTCTGGCACAACGTGTGGCACTTAGAAACAGTGAAATAAATGCGAAACCAGAGGAAACAAAACTCATCCATCACCTATATAAAGTCAGAAAACAAACTAGCTACACTTGTCTTATCATTGATGTACAAAGGACAGAGTAGAAAGAGTAGAAAATTTATATTCTGGTATTCACTTTTCATCCGGAGCAGCGAGGACACTGGAAAGGAACTGTAAAAGACGCAGAGGTGGGAAGAGCTGTAGATTTGGCACTGGATGAGAAGCACCTGCACCACAAGGAACTCCAGCCTGCACCTTGCAGAGCCTGGAGGTGAGCAGCACCAGGCCGAGGGCAGGTGACAGCCTGCAAGGAGGGCAGCGCACCAGAGAAACCCAGGGTTCCTCAGAGGCACAGAGCTGGGGCACAGCAAACAGCAGCAGGGCAGGGACAGTCTACACAGGGTCGGAAGGAAGAGAAGCCTGAGGATCTCGTACCAGGGCCAGTCGTTATTTTAAAACTACAGAAAGTGCCTGTTTTAACTTACTGAAACATACTCTGCCATCAGCGATTATCCGAGTACCCAGGAAAGGTGCGTCCCATCTCCCTCTGGTGGCTGGTCCACGGAAAAGAGCAACCTACTACGGCAAACGCTCGTCTGTTAGCCAAAATGTGTGCTATCGCTTCTGTGTAAAGGTCCACCCCCCCCCCAACGCACAGTTCCCTCTGAACTTTTGGTTGGTTTCTTTCTTTTTTTAAAGCAAACATGAAAATGTCTTAGTATACATTCTCTAATTACACAGGCATATTCTTTTTCTCTTTGCACAGTTCAATGAATACTTAGTGTTTATCTCCTYCTTTCAAGTTGTGGCTCAAGACTTCACTGGAAAGCACAAAATACCAAATGAATTTCCTCATCAACTGCCAGGAGTGTTTCACAAATGAACGCTTTTCAAAATACTTTCATTGGATTACRGGGTTTGCCTTTTCTAATTTGACAGCAAGGGAACAAATGTACACAAAGATTATGTTGCATCTGCCTGTTTAGGTACCCACCCAGGACTCCTGAAGCCTATGTTAACAACAAAGTTCTCATTGACTTCAGATGTTTCAGGTGGAGCCTGTGAAGACACGCCTTGTTCTACACCGTGCAAACGTGGGCCTCGGTGACGTGCCCAGCACCACAGAGGAGCTCCTGTGTTCAGCACAGACACTGGTCACCCAAGGTAGTGCTGAACCCCACCGCAGGTTAGACCAGCCTTCCCCTCCCTCGACCTGCCTGCTTGCTTACTACACGTCCCCAGCTCCTGCAACTAGTAGCACTGCTCATTACTTCCTATTCAACACTGGCAACTTCAAAATCCCTCAATTCTGATGTCTTTACTTTCTGCAGCTTTACTATTTTTAAATGTTTGGTGTCCCTCTCCCCGCTCCTTTTCACATGTAATGTGGTGTCAGTTTGTTCTCACAAGTAAATCTCTGACCCCAAAGTAATCTCTGGCCTCAACATCACAAAGCATACCACCCCACGATGAAGGAGTAAGCAAGTAAGCCTCCAGCTACAAACACAGAACGGCTGTCCAAGGCCTACGAGAGGCAAGCAGCAGGGCGTGTTTTCTGGCTGCTGCCCCAGTGGCGGGGACGTGGGGCGGGCAGCCTGGACGCCCACAGGAAGCAAGAGACCAACCCGGAGAAAGAAGGAACGCCTGGGTACGCCCGTCCCTGCCGGGCGCCCTCGGGGCTTCCGAGGACACAAGCCACGGCTGTTCGGCTCCACCAGGCTCTCTGACCGGGGGCGCAGCACTCGCTTTTTCCAGTGACCCAGGCCAGCAGCAGCAACGTTCCCCGAGCCCGCCCCGGCGGGTGGCTAACCAGGGGCGGCTAACCCCAGCCTGACTGGCCCCGGCTGAGCCTCCCACTCCCTCAGCAACCCTGGAGGCGGCCAAAGCGGGGAGCTGGCGACGCGTGAACGAGCCCGACGCCTCCACACCTCCATGAAAACGTCTGTGGGCGTTGTGAGCAGCAGCAGCAGCACCAGCAGCCGCTGCCGCCGCCTCCGCCTCCTCCTCCCCCGCTGACGGCCAGCCTCCATAGAGAGACTGCGGCCTCAGCCACGGTCCCGCCGCCCTCCGAGGGGCAGGCCCGCAGCTGGGGCCTGCCGGGAGGCACGTCCTGTCCCTGCCCCGCTTCGCCGCTTCCACTCCTGCGCACTGGGCGCGGCCCCCTGGGCCGGGCCGGGGGCGGGCCGCGGGCGGGGGCGCGGCGGGCGGCCAATTGCGGCCCCCCGGGGAGCGGCTCTGGCGGGGCCGCCGCCCGCGCTCGCAGGGAAGGATGGAGGCAGAGGGCCGGGTACCCGGGCCGCCGCTCCCCCTGCCTTCCCCCGGCAGSGGGGGAGGGGCCGGGCCCGATCCCGATCCCAATCCCCCCGCGGGTGCCCCCGGCGCGGCCCGGGGGCCGCTGCTCGCCGCCGCTGCCGAGGTGCTGGCGTTGGACGATGAGGAGGACGACCTGGAGGTGTTCAGCAAGGTACGGCAGCGCCCTTCCTGGGTCGGGTCGGCCGGGCCGCGCCGGGGGCGAGCGGGCTGCTGGCCGCTCCCTCGCTCGCCGGCACTTTGCCCTGCCGTGCGCCGGACGGGACGGGACGGGACGGGACAGGACGGCGATCGCGGCCTCTGCCCGCCTGCCCCGCGCTTGGCCGGGCAGCCTCCGCTCCCTGCGCCCGGACAATGCAGCGCCTGGGCAGGGCAGGTCCGACTGTTGGCCGCTGCCCAAGGAGAAGGCACCCAGGGCTCCGGGGGCCGCCGAGCGCTGCCCCCGGGCAGCCCCGCGGCCCCAGGCAGCCCGGCCCGCTCAGCGGAGCCCCGGGTGCCTTCTCCTTGGTCACGAAAAGGGGGGTTTGCTGCTTCAGACGCGCTGTACAAGTCATAACCGCTCTTACCTTAAATTTGCCAAGTAATCTGGAGTCGCTGTAACCTTATCATCACTTATATTTGTCATGTACCCTATCTGTAAATTAAATAAACAGTTGTATTTAGTAATTGCAGTTGTATTTAAATATAAATAAATATTTCCAAGTTTCAGTTTGAGTTTTCTTTTAAAAGATGAAGGGAAGTCTAGCACCTTCACATAGGAGGTTCGAGAAGGTAACATCTGTATTTTGATGAAGGGAATAAAATGAATGTAACTGACGGTATGTTAGGGTCCACGTTCCGAAAGCACTGAGTTAGCTAGGTGTCTGGCCACCAGTCCCACCAACATTGCTGATTTTAGTTAATCCAGTGAAGTGTGCTATGGCTACCGTGTGTATTGTTTCTCATTTTGTACTAATTTAGTTAAGACGAGACTTACCTCTTGCCTTCTCAGCCATTAAAGAAGAGAGCATGTCAAAATCTATTGGCCTCACCAAAGCAGCATCTAAAATATAACATAAGGACATACAGATAGCTAAGGTGGAAAAAACATATACAGGGGGCTAAGGCCCTGCTCACCTTCTGAGACTTCTGAACTGCTGTGTGACAGGATCTGTGGCATTGGAGAGACACAGCAGATAAGTTTCCTATTTGAAAATGTGACACCAAATGTATTTTCAGTAGGACCGATTGTCATATGAATTAAATGTGTATTTTTTTATATTTCTGTAAATGAGATACATTTTTTGGTATGCATGAATAAAAACATTGGAATAAGAGCTTCATTCTTAGGAGCTATGTATTTAAACTTTGACTGTAGTAAAATTCTTGAAATTCATGGATTTTAAGGCCAGAAGGGACTATTAGGTGATTTAATGGTCTGTAACATGCAAGAGGTCAGGCTAAATTTCACCAAGTTATCTGTGCTTTTCTGAAGCATAACTAGGGTCTAGTTAAACCATATTTTCTAGAAAAGCACCAGTCTTGATTTGACATAAAGAGATGAATGATTCACTGAACTTGCATGCAAAAGCAGTGCTGAAACATAATTTTAGTTGTTTGTTTCTTAATTTGAATCCTTTTGCTTTTACTAGGTAAGCTCAGGCAGTTCTGCATGCAGGTATCTGCCTATCAATACAGCGTATCAACAGTTAATGCTGCTTGCTTGTCAAGAGCGATGCTCCTTGGGAATAAAAAATAAAAATGAGTGTAGTTGATACGAGTTACTGCTGCTATATGGCAAAAATCTATATCTTTAAATTTCTGCTACCTGGATTCATGCCAAATATTTCTTACTTACGTTACATCTTAACTACTATTAATGCATGCCACACGATAACTTATTCCTGCAAACAAGAAAATTTGTCATACTATGTGAAAATATAGCATTCTTTCTGAAGCTTGGACACCTGTCTTTAGTGGTTATATATAGGCCAGAAATTCAGGCTTTCAGGTGCAGTTTGAGGGCTGATCTTTTGAGCTGATGGAAATCTGTGAGGTTGATTGGGGATTACACCCCATTTGTTCGTGTTCCCTATATTCAAGGGAAACTGACAGGCTAAATGTAGCTTCAGACTAAGTTTTGTAAAACTGATTTTTCCATAATGTGCTGTTCCAGGACCACCTTGTTTTAAATTGTATCTTGATGGGGTTTCTCACACCACTGTCTTTAAGGTAGTGGTGTAGCATTTGCAGGCCAAGCGGGACAGCAGCGGCAGTGCGGTGCTCAGTGCCTGATACTGACATTGACTTCATTTTTCTCAGTTTAGTCAATGAAATGTACCAGCTACCAAAATGGTGAAAAATGAGATTCTTAAAAATTGTCAACCTCAATACCCTAAGTTATTACTCAAGATGTAAACACAGGGCTTTTATTTTATGAAAATTCATAGACATTTAACCTGATAGTCTCATAAACCATTGACCCGATATCCTGTGACATATCTCAAATATCGCAGACTAGCGTCTTCTTCGGCAACTCTGATAAAGCATTTCATGATGCGACATGCATTTCACTTTATCCTAGTTTCCGTTACCATGGAAAAAGTTCTGAGGTCTTTTTAGCAGAGACAACTTCTGGGGGCTGAGTTATGAGTCACACAAATACAATGTTTTCAATCTGCTTTCTTCCATTAGTTTCGAAGTATAGAGTACTACATGTATTGCAATACCCATTCAGTTAATCTTTGCCTTCCTTGTTGACTGATACGGTGACCTAGCATTGACAAAGCTGTCAGCACTTCAGTTAATACTTAAAATCTTTATCAGCTCTTCTTTCAAACTCTGTTTCACAGCGTTTGCCTCCATTTTGTAATTACAGAAAACTTAATTAATGGTATTTCTGAAAAAGATGTACATGCCACTCCACAATTGCATAGAGGCTAATTTTTCTTCCTGTTGTGGTTTAACCCGGCAGACAGCCAAACACCACACAGCCGCTCGCTCCCTCCCCCCTCCCCTCAGTGGGATGGGGGAGAGAATCGAAAAAAAAAAAAGTAAAATTCGTGGATTGA
>JAYKAV010002308.1:105683-156145 GCA_035582835.1 Phoebastria nigripes | reverse complement strand
CTGTCCCGGCTATGCTCCCTCCCAGCTTCTTGTGCACCTGGCAGAGCATGGGAAGCTGAAAAGTCCTTGACTAGCAGACTACTTAGCAACAACTAAAAACATCAGTGTGTTATCAACATTCTTGTCATACTAAATCCAAAACACAGCACTAGGAAGAAAATTAACTCTATCCCAGCCGAAACCAGGACACTTCCAAAACAAGTTGATCAAGGATTTGAGACTGATTTATAAGTGAATTTTCTGGCCAAGGAACTTTTCTGTCTTCCTGAATCTCTTTGCTTCTTTGAAGAATGCTCCAACAACTAAGCTATTCTCTTATAAGACAAACTCTGCCACCACGTCCTTTATCTCCAGACCTGCTTTGGATCCCTGGCCTCAGATGATTGCAAGCTCTGGATCCTCGCTGGGAGGGAGGGGTGGATGGATGAGGCATGGAGGCAACCCTGTCAAGGATCCATGCTTTGGGGAGCAGTGGTGTTCAGGCAAACCCCCAGGCTTAATGTCTTCTACGGAGAGCTGCAGGCTCAGCTATGTGCTCAGCCTACTTTGAGACTGCTCCTGCTGTATGGGTGTTTTCCTTCCCTTATTTATTTTGGAGTCTTACTGACCCATTGCAGCCAAATGTGAGAGTGAGATAGGGTAACTGCAAGTATTAGAGGAAGGAGACCCAGAACAAGGCCCTCATGCTGCCAGGAGCTCGTTGATTTTCTATATCTGTTTGGTCTCCTGGCCAGTAAATCAAAATGCATGAACCTATTTGCTGATCGGCACACACAGCTCTGCCAACTGCTGTCAGTAGTGAAAGGGCTTGGAAGGGAGGAGGGGTACTGCAGGTAAATGGGGCTGGGGGAGGTGTGGGAAAGCACATCATTAACTGGGACAGGACCTTGATTCTCTTTGCATGGATGAAGAGGAAAAAAGTATTTTTAAAAAAGAATTATACAACCCAAGAGCTAGAAGAATTGTCTGTTTTTCCTGTGCCACAAAACTCCTTCTGCCCTCAACTGTATGCACACAAAAACATAGTTCCAACCACAAAATCACAGCTGTATAGAAAATAGAAAATTATCATCTTCTTTTACCGTGTTTCTATGACGACATCAGACTTATGTCGCATGAACTTCAAGAACTGCTGGAAGTAAACCTGAAGTATCATAAGGACAAAGAAAGAGAAACAGATGCTTTTTTAAAACTCACATGCATTCATTCATGTGCAAATGAACCCTAGAGCTGTATTACAACAGAACCAAAAACCTGCTTATTCTATGGATTTTTATTGCCAGTGTTTTGTTTCACAAACCACATATTCGTAAGCCCTTCCATATAAAAATATACTTTCAGAAACCTGTCTGTATAGAGCAGTTTTTAGTAGCAACCTAGAAGGAGGAATGAAACATTAAGGTATTAATGACCCATGGAAAATGAGAAAATATGAAACACATTTGCCTTGATCCAGTTTAGGCCTTGCAGAGTCATTATTCCTCAAGTTATATGGCCGTTCAAGTCCCTTACATGCTCACATGCATTTTTCTTTCCCTGGAAATTTCCTGTTGTCTCAGCACTTTGAATCGCATGGGCTGCTCTGAACTAGCGGTCCTCATTCTTCATGTAGAGCATGGCCAGCTAGTGCTAGCGGGCAGTGAAAACAGCTTCTCTATTAATCCCCAACACTCAGGACAGTGCTGGCTGGACATCAGTATAGAAATCATGCGTAGGAACACACTGAGTAAAAATAAAATGACGTACAGGTGTACAAGTAAGCAGCTATATATTTAAAGCATTGCCTTTAGTCTTCCGTCCTGCTTTTGTCTCCCTGTTCAAAGAACTGTACCTAAGTGACGGGAGGAGAACTGGTACATCAGTGCTTTCCGTGCCTAATTCTCAATATACATTTCTACTCCATATTTGTGGGAGTATGTTGATGAATCCAAAGGAGAGGGATGGCAGTAGGCAACGAGGTTTAAGGCGGGAAAAGAACAAGAGGAGAACGTGCTCCAGAGAAAGTTTTGATCCAGTTGAATTCAAAGGAAAAAGAAGCAACTCTCACCAAGCTCAGCAGCACTGCGGTGGTGTGCTCTTCACTCCCACGAGATCGGCCTTGGGATGATGCTGTGTCTCTAGTTTCTGTGGTCTCCCACATTTCCACTCCTGCCATTGGAGCAGTTTTCTCTTTAGCAACATCCCTTTTCTCCTTGCTCCATAGTTAGTGAGGCACCGGAAAGGGCAAGCCTTTGCCACTTGGTAGTTAGTGTAGCCTAACTACACTTTTAGAAAACTTCTAGAAGACAGATTAATTTTAAAGTTTGTTATAAAAATACTTCATTACATTGGAAATATTAGAAAAAGTGTATAAAATGTGTGATTTTTAAAACATAGTGATTGATTTTAATTGCTCAAATTTATTATTTTTAGTGATTTATTCATTTATTATGCTCTTTTATTGTGTTAGTGAATTTAATTTATTTTCCTAGTCACTGTATCGTTCAAGATTTTAGATTAGTAGATCTCATCCAGACTTGCATCTAAGAAAGAAAACGAGATTTTTTGCCTGTTTCTAATTTCCACTCAGTTTCTCAGCATTTGAGTGATCACCATCGAACGCACTGAGCAGAAGCAGCTGCTGTGGGGGCATATTCTTTAGAGAGCTGTGGTGAAAGTGGTTGATGCTGTCAAAAAGTGGTTTTCCACTTCAGCAAAACGGTGGTTTGACTTTTTTTAGAAATTAAGCAACAAATTTGTACTGCATCCTTACTTACTGTTTTTCTTTTTAAAAAGGTTAAATTTATGTCTCTGTAAAAGTTTTCCATTTCAAACTTTAAAATGTATGCAAACTGAAATATCCAATTCCAATAAAAAATCTCATTTGGATTTTGTCTTGTTTTCTTTTAAAATCATCATTTTTTTATCCACCCTGTTCAGGTTATTAGAGATAATTCAAACTTCCTAAGTCCCGAGTAACTGGCTTCTAACAATTTTAATAAAGCCAGTAAATATCCTACACAATTACTGGGTGCTTGAATTCATAACTAATTTTAGCATTCATAGGCAAGTTCTCTTTCTAGCTATGCATAACATTCTTGTCAAATGGTAGCGTTTTGCTCTTTCATCAGTTTTAGAATAAATCTCATTCTTATTTCTTACATCCTCACTGAAGCAAATACTGAAAAGGATAATAGATTTGCCGTGTACTATATAATTCGTTCATTTGCTGCATGTTTTATCTGTTTTACCAGACTATTTAAAAGCTTGCCATTTTAGCTTCTGAGACATGTGTTTGCATGTATGTGTTTGTATATAAAGATGTATTGATATGGATGTTCTCGTGTCTTATCTGTAGGATACATCACTGGCTGAGGTAAACTCATTCAGTCCTTCAATGCCAATATCCCCCTCATCAATGATAAACCAGTATAAATTTGAAGATGAACGAGAATTAAGAGATCTCTTCATTACAGTCGATGATCCTGAAAGCCACATTACAGCCATTGAAACATTTATTACATACAGAGTAGTCACAAAGGTAAGCATCTGCTCATGGCTATAATGGCTTACACTGATAACAGTAGTAGCATTTTCACTCTTCTTGCATACCATTCTCTGGGATATTTCTAAATTTAAATTATACTCTGATTTTGCCATGAGTTATAGACCACTAAAACTGTATGAAACTGTGCAGTAGATTCTGGAAAAAAAATCAGTATAAGTCTACACACATAGGTGCTTAGGTTTTTTATGCTGAGAAAATAGCTAATAATTTTTCAACAGCCAAACCAGTTCTATACGAGAATAACATTTTCTTTTGCAATCTTCAGCAGGAATATGAAACAGCAGAAAGACCAATTCAGTTCAAAGACACTGTATTAGCCCAAGTATTTATGACTTTTGGATCACTTGCAGGCTAGCAGTCCTTCGTCTTGCATAAATGTTACCTGCTACAAAGTCTTTCAATTCCATTCTTTTGTAATTACAGCGTCCACTATCCCATGGACATTTGTTTCCCATTTACAGTTGCATATGATTTCTGGGGAAACTGTCACAATTCTCCAATGAAAAAGTAATATTAGGAAACAACTAAGTGTATTTTTAGCTGTCCTGAATGCAAATTATTTACTGGAAATAAGGAAGAAAGTCAGCCTTGTGAGACTAGCCAGCTCTTCTGGGATTACCAGCAAATATTCTGCAGGCTGCATTTTGCGAATTGCACTGTTAATTTATTTTACTTTGAGTTCTTTTTAAAAGATTCATTTAAAACCAAATTCTCAAATGGGAATTATTCATCCTTAAATAAGAGGAGATATCAATTCCTCATAAAACATTTAAAAAGTAGGAAGAGAGCTATCTTCGTTAGGTTGCTAGCAATAATTTTCACTTTATGCATGTTTTTGTAGACGAGAGAACATTTTTTCTTCAGGCAAGTATGGAAGGGCTGTAAGGTGGATTGCTTTTGCTTTTTTATCTATTCTGTCCTTTCTTATCATATTTAATTTAAAGTGCTGGTTGTTGATGATAAAGTAATTGCATTCCTCCCACATACCTTGAAAAATTTTTATTCAGCCCTCAAAAATGTTTAGATTACAAAAGTGTGTTTTGAGGTTTTTAGAATTTACTTGCATTGCATTATAAATCTCTATGCAACAATGAATGCTAAACAGCACGCATTACTTCAGTGAAAACATGGGCTTTTTGTGGCTTGATTCTAGAAGATAGAGCAGCGATCAAATAAATCTCGTGGTCTGACAATTTTGCAACACTGTAATAAGCATTTTTTCTAGGCATTAAGGTTTGTTGGCAAGTTCTAACAAAGGCYTGCAAAACTGGAATTGATGATGGAACGCAGAATCCATTAAGCAGCGCAGGAAGTGTTATTGCTATGATATGCTGAAGTTTTCATGTTTTGAATGTGGGGATTGTTGACTAGTGTCAGCAGGTCCCAAGGATGTACGTCAGCTATTTGGTTTTTTTTTCAGAATGCTAAAAAATGGACTTTCCTCACTCGTAGATTACTAATCACTTTAAAAGAAGTGCCCTAAAAGTAATGAACATAACCATGATTGCTAAAAGGAAAATGCCACACGAAAATAATGATTGAAATTTTTTGGAAACATTGTGGTAGTCTAATTATTATAAGTCACTCTGTGTGCAGTTTAGTCCTTGCTTTTCTTTTTTTTTTTTTACAATAGAACTTTGATTTCTTGCTAAAATGGGATGTGTTTTATCTCTTCAAATAGTTGATCGTTGCACTTTAAAAAACAGCAGGCAAACAACACAGGCAAAATAGAATCATGTGTGCACTCCCTTCAAGTAGTCAGTTTTCTCCAAAATCTAAAACTATTTTGTTCTTTTTTTCTAGTATTCTAACCTRGGCCTGTTTTTTCTGCCTCTGGTTTTCAGACATCTCGTGGTGAATTTGACTCCAGTGAATATGAAGTTCGAAGACGATATCAGGATTTCCTTTGGTTGAAGAGCAAACTTGAAGAAGCACATCCGACACTGATTATTCCTGTTCGTTTGCTAAAACTTAAGTTATTTTTATTTGTTTATAAGATGGCTCCACTTTTATACAGAGATGTTTGAGTTCTTTCTTCAGTTTCTGAAATCTCACAAACGTTAAACCAACCTAGTTTCGTTAGCTTTATACATATGTGATAATTAAAAATCCCATAAAGGTATTTCTTACGTTTGCAATTGTGCCATTTGCAGTAATTTATGTCCTTCTTTCTTAGTTGTACTTCTATTCTTCTGCACTGTGTGCTACAAGAACCATGTTATACCACTGTTGAATGTGATAACTTTATAACAATTTGGTTTTTGCATGGTGGGTTCTACAAGGTATACCTATGGTTTTTAGTAAGTAGAAGAACTATTATAATACCCTTAATATTATGCAAATTATACAAGATATTTTTTCTTTTTTCCTTAGCCATTGCCTGAAAAATTCATAATGAAAGGAATGGTGGAACGATTTAGTGATGAATTCATTGAGACTCGAAGAAAAGCTTTACATAAATTTTTGAACCGTATTGCTGATCATCCAACTTTAACTTTTAATGAAGACTTCAAAATTTTTCTTACTGCGCAGGCCTGGGTAAAATGACTTTATTCTTATTTACAGTTATGTGAAACCACATCTTGTGTTAGTAGAGTATATCAGGAGTCTCCCTAGTTCAGTATTCAATAGTGTCCTCCCATGGCTTGTTACGGAAGTGTCAGAAGAAGGCAGGGGATTTATGGAATGTTCATCCCCCGAGACAACCTTTTCTTCTGTGCTTTTGGTAATCATGCGTGTGGCCATAAATATTGCTGTACCTTCCAAACCAGTTTTTGTTGCTGCATTTTGGATTTTTGTGGCAAATTCACAACATTTCAACTCTGCATGCTTTTTGGTAGACATATAAGCTTCCAAGATTTTATGAAAAGTAGTATTTTAAATTAATTATTGTTTTGGCATGCACTGTCTTTTTCATCTGCTTTTTTTTAAAAGATATACTAGTCTCATAAAAGAAAAATACAACCTTTGAATTTCCTGTTGTATTTTTGCAAGATGAGTCCAGTTGAAAATAGGAGTTTTGTGCTTGGAAAAGGCTGCTTCTGAACTTCAGCAAGGCTTATTCTAGCAACATACAAAAAGAGTTACAAAAAAAATAGATGGATTACTTCTTCCAGTAGGAACATTGTTTGCTTTTCTCAATAACTTATTTCTGCAATCATTGCCTCTGCTTTCCTGTTCAAAAGGCTAAATCGCAAACTAGTTAACTCACCCTAAGGAATGAAAGGGTAAAGGTTCTCTGCCATCTTTAATCACTCTTGTCAGAGCGTGATACACGGCATGCTTGTGTTTGCCCAGTAAAGCTTAGCTAATAAATGCACATGACAGGCACGRTTCTGACACTGGTCTAATAATTTTAAAGTAAGATTTATACACTAAAAAGACACACAGAGGCTTATGTATGTAGTTTTGTTTTTAAAAAAAAAGCTTTGAAGTATGCATTATTTTCAGAGAATTCCAAAAAGTACATGGAAGTAAACACGGCTTGTTCTGTCTATAGGAACTCTCCTCACACAAGAAGCAGGGTCCCAGTTTGCTGAGCAGGATGGGACAGACCGTCAGAGCTGTAGCGTCCTCAGTAAGAGGAGTTAAAAATCGTCCTGAAATGTTTACAGAAATGAATGATTACATGGAAACATTTAGTCAGAAAATAAACATACTAGACAAAATAGCTCATAGAATTTACAAGGAAGAAAGGGGTAAGTAGAAAACAAGTATCAGTTTTATTGATTTAAGAAATTAATATATTGGAAAAGTAAATTAGTTTTCATTGTGCCAGGCAAAATACTCTTTCCAGCAAGCAGGGGAAAAGGGAGATTTGTGTTTATACTGTGCTTTTCATAATGGTCGTTGTTTTGGCAGACCTTCAAGTTAGTTTGAATAACTTGTTAATAGGAAGAGTTTTAACATGTCATTGAACTACTTGATAAGGAACTTAGAAAGAAGAAAACGTAGCAAGTGTGGCTATCTTGTTACTTGTGCTTTTTGGAAAGCTGCATGACCTTTTTTGTACATTCAGTGGAATGTAAATAGTCACACTTTTCTGTGCTGTCTCTTACTGGCATAATGCTGTCTAGATTCTAGATCTCTTTTTTGGTTTCGTTCTGCACCTTTTTTCTGTGTTAACCAAGTAGATTTTATTGTAGTAGCCTTACTGTTGGCCATAATTTCTATCATGGGAAACTGTGCCTGTTAGAGTTTTCTTAAGAAGGATGACTTAATCTCAATTTTTTCCTTAAGTAACAGCAGTTTGAACACCTACTTGGAACGCTAAATTACTGACTTTCTGAGATTGACCCTGATCTCAGACTAGGCCTGTTCAGTAGAATTTCCACTGGTCAGCACTTGAGGGATTTTATTGTCTATGTAATTTGAAGAGCTGCACTGTGTTCTTTAATAACTGAGCCCTTGTGCTTTATTGTGCAGTACCAGATCTCAGCGTGTCCTCACTAAATTGGAGGGGTCTTATAAAAGGAGAATACATGTTGATGAAAAGAGTTCCTTTTGATATCATTCATTTCAGTGGAAATAGCTGGCTGAGGTCTGTAGGTTCCAGGCATCAGTGCCAAAATATTTCTTGGAAAACCTTATGAATTTTGACATGCTCCCAAATGCTGTAGGTTATATCTTCTTTCTAGATTTTCCAAATAGTACTTGGCAGAACACTTGTGTGCAGGGCCGCACTGTTGTGGATATGAACTGTTGATAGCTGTGATTCAGAGAACATTCCTGCTTGCAGTAGCTTAACATGGGATTCTTAATTATATCTTCCATGGAAGTGTTTTTTTGTCCAATTAATCTCCAAGTAAACATTACACTCTTCATGGCACACGTCTGCTTTGCATCTTTTCTTGGACATTTCTTCATTATAAATTCAGTTGTGATGAAATTGTGTTTTCAATACATGACCAATGTGTTCACAGTACCCTCCTGTGAACATGCAGCTTCCAGGTCATATCCAGCTTTGCCCGAGTTTAGTCCTACCAAATGGCACGGTGAATTCTGGACATTTTTCCTTCTGCTTACAGATTATCACTTGGCCTAGAGACATAAGAGAAATAATTCACAGGATATCCATGTATTTAGATTAATAAAAACTACTAAAGGAGATAACACCTGCAGAACTGGAGTGAACTTCAGCGTGTCTTCTGCAGCTTTTGGGACATACCAAGGCTACTAGTTTTAATAATGGGATTCAGAGCATTACTGTAGCAGAAGAATTCAGGGCAGTAGAAGCAAGTCAGACCAACTGCTGCCCTGGGCTGCTATGGCTCATGTCCCTCTGTATGAAGACAATGTGAAGTAATTCAGATCATTGGGTGAACTGAATACAACCCATCAGGTCTAAGAGTGTATGTGTCCTTTTAAAATGACTGTGGCTTTTTTGCTGATAGGTTTCTAGGATCTACTTAGTTACAATACATTCACTGATTAGTTTATTCGTAAACAATGAATTGCAGTTTACTTATCTTGGTCATTTGAGCAAATTTAAACATTAGCCTCAGTCTCTTGCTTTGTTCACAGTAAATATGAGGTTGCAATTAGTATCACTTAGACATCTATTAATGAACAAAAGACTAATATGTGTACATGTTCCTGTTCAGAGTATTTTAATGAAATGAAGGAATACGGCCCCATCCACACACTCTGGTCAGCATCGGAAGAAGATATAGCAGACTCCCTAAAAGGTGTTGCCAGCTGCATTGACAAGTGTTGCAAGGCTACGGAGAAGCGAATGGCAGGGCTCTCGGAAAACCTGCTGCCAATTTTGCATGAATACGTTCTCTACAGTGAAATTCTAATGGTAAGGTTTCCTTAAGGATTGCTTACGGCTGTATATAAAGTTTGGCTTAGTCCAGTGACAAGCACTAGAAACTGATGAAAATGATTTTGCAGACCCTCTATTTACTGTTACTAAACATGCACAGCATAGGACAGCTGTCCATTAGCAGGGAATCCAGTTGGTCCTGTTTCCCTTGTTAATCAGGCAAGAGGCGCCCCTTCCAGATGAGAAGAGCTTGACAGTTTTGCATGGCAGGCAGCCCTTGGTAGCTGGGCTAAAGAGTGTCTGGGTTTGCCATCTTCAGAGAGCTCTGCATTGTAGCAGAGAGGCGGGAACACAGAAAGGTTTGGGGAACAGCAGCTGAGAAAGACCTCCTCTGACACTGCTGAAATATGAACTCATCGAGTAACAGATTGTGTGGGGGAAAAAGGGTGGAGAGGTTTTTCCCTTTCTAGGAGATGTTCCTAAACTATGTTTTCTTTTTCCAGAACAGCAGGGAACTTCGAGTCCCTGAGCCATTATATAAGCACGTGTTAGTCTTTGCCATAAGCTGATGCTCTCAGTTCCCTTTATGTACGTATTTTTCTTACACTTGGAAAGAATGCAAAAAATCGGACTTCAGAATTGATAAACTCCGTGCTGATGGATAATCAACATAATTAAGTAACTGAATTCAGCATGTCATAATTCCAACTCTGCTGCCTCCAGAAAGCAGAAAATTTGTACAAACACCTCTTTGTCTAGGTTTTGAGTAATGCAAGCTGCAGGATCTGTTCTTGCCTCTGCTGGGAACCCAGCTCCTAACTGCAGTGGTTTCTGAGTAGGGGCAGAGAGTGTGTTACAGGCCATGGGTAGAGCAAGACCCAAGTTAACTCAGCCTTTGCTGGCACTGTGCAGAGCGCTGCCAATTTCTCAGTAAGGCTTAGCTACTGAGAGGTTAAGAATTACTGCTGCAATGACTGCTGTCTTTAAAACCAGCTTCACTGAAAGAGGGGCCGTACAAAATGTCCTGTATCTCACAGGCCTCATTATTTACATGTACATGCAGGTAGATGCTGCTTTGCTTGAAGGTCTGAAGAGATCACCATGCTAGCAATTGCAGGTCTTCTTCCTCTCCCCCACTTCCAAACTAATTTTTCAGAATTTCTAAGTCTGTTACCCATGAGCCATCCCAGCCTTCATGCTATTGAAGAGATGCTGCCTGCCCATTGCCTTCTAGTCTGCAGCCTGGCTCACCCTTTCTCAGGTGTTCTCTTTTGTCCAGAGCACAGAGAGGTTCTGTGGACAAACCCCCGAGTGACTCTTCATACACACTTTACAAGTAGCTGTTGCCCATTGCTTTTTTTTTCTGCTTGCAGTGTTCTTGATGCAACACTTGCAATGCAGCATTAGGCATTAGGCTGCCTTGAGGTCCTGTCCGGAGGAAAATCTTCCTCCAATAGCTCATTCCTGTTCTACAACTGTTCTTTTCCTTTCATTCACCATGGATTTTTATTTTTCCTACAGTTTACTTCCCTCTCGCAGTTTGGAGAGGGAACTACTAGTCACGGTAAAAATACAATAGGGGAAGTCACACACTAGTAAAACCTGCTTTCAGAGGTGTGTTTAAYCCCTCGTCACAGGGACCTTTGTGTGGTGCTGCCAAGATCATGCGCAAATGTGCAGAAGGTGTGGTCAATACAATACAATCCTTGTATTTTCCAGTCTTGGGAGTTCAGCCTTAAACTGCGGAAGGAGATGAATTCATAGCTAAAATATTTACATCTGGACTGGCTCCTTCCTTACAGACTCATAGAACAAATCTGGGGAGTGCAGAGTACTGCTGTGCCTCAGGGTACAAATTGCAGCAATAAATTGGTTATGGGTCCACATACAATTTCAGGGTTTTGTGGCAGGGTACCATTAAATATTACAGCAAAAAATTGGAAAAGTATAATAATACGTTTTAAAAATACAGTCCTTCTGTTTGCCATTAGAAGTCAGCGCTTGTCTAGAGTTGTAGCACATTAATATTAAAATAATTGGGTTTATCTTGTAATTTAAGGAGTATTTGTGATAAATTTGACAAATAGTCATTAAAACAGTTTTAAAAGAGGCAAAAGAAATAGTAAAAATGAGAAAGCATTTGTAATATGAAGGAAAGCTGTTCCAGACATATTTGGTTTGCTTCTATTTGTAGCAAACCAAATAGAATTTGTATTTATCTAACCAAAAGATATTCTGAGCTATTGAAAGGTAGATTTATGAGCATTAGTATGTATTGCTAATCTATTACTCAGAATTGTCCAAAGTCAGGTTTACCAAATTTTTGTAGTGAGTACCTATTCAAAAAGAAACATTGAAAAATTATTTGAAAAGTAACCTCCTAAATTATTCTATTGTGTTTGTTAAAGTGACCAGATTTCAAAGAGAACTCAGTCAAATAAGACAGCTAGAGAAGGTAGAGCTGCTTGTGCCCTGTGCTGTTTCAACATGCCCTATGCTAGAGGTGAATACTGAAAATCTCTTTAGTGTATGCAGAAGCAGCAGTAAAACCAGTTGTGGCAAGGTAATGTAAAAGAAGGTTTTGAGATTTGTAATTATATATGTCCTGCTTCTGATTTTTTTTTAAAAGGACTAAAGCCTTGCAACGTTTCTGGGAGATAAGCACACCTGAGTGTGCTTTTTTACAGTTGAGGAAACTAAGGCAAAGAGAAATTTGTAAGGCTTCCTCAAGGTCACAGAGCAAATGAGTATCGGAAATGGAAATTTAATCTGTAATACCGTTCCTGTTTTGTAGTTTAACAAGTAACTCTCCTTCCCCTTTCTAATTATTTTTTGACATTGTGCTAAAAATCCAATACCTGATAAGACAGTTTTAAAGGAGGAAATAATTACATATGCTGAAAATAAGCATATATATCAATGTTAGAACATCTATCATGTTTATGATAATTTTCTCTGATTTTACTGCACTACGTTTGGCACTTAGAAAATTATATTGAAGGTTGAAGTTACAATTTCAATAATGCCTGGAATACCACTTTTAGTCATTTATTCTACTTTATATTGTAACTTTTACTCAAAGAAGATACTTTTGTTCAAGAGATTTGGCAAACTCATGTTGCTGTTTTAAAATACGAATATATAGTAAGTTGAGCTGATACTAAGTAAACTGCTGTTGCAGTTTTTCTCATACAACAGCAATGATACTGTGTATGGCAGATTCTTGCAGCACTGATTTTAGATTTACTAAGATTCTCGAAAAACACATAAGATAAAATACAGGTATTGAAAAATAAGTCTTCATTACYTGATTTTAAGATTTTTTTTTGAGGAAGGTACATGTATCATGTCAAAATTATTAAATGGCATCATTCTGTGATCTTGCTTAATTTATTAAATAGCCAAGTTGTTTGATGGTTTTCTGAATAGATGGCTAAAATTTGGTGCGGTTTACTTCCTTTTTTTTCTCTTCTATATTAAGGGCGTTTTGAAAAGGAGAGACCAAATTCAAGGCGAGCTCGACTCCAAAGTTGATGCGTTAGCCAATAAAAAGACAGAAAAGGATCTGGTGAGTATGTACGGAAAGCTGAAATCTTCTAGGCCTTATTCAAACTGCAAAAGACGATCCCCTGAAGAAAGCATGTCCTCTGAAGCCATGCTTTGTAACTGGATGGTGTCTCTATAATTCTTATACTTATTCTGAAAAGGTTTGGTCTTTGTAGCTATGCATGCCAGGCAAAGGCAATCATGAGAAAGATGCAAAACTTCAGTAGATAGGCTGCTGGAGCAAAGGCCTGGTAATAGTGGGTGACCACTGTGTTTTGTCAACACAAACTGTACCGCAGCTTATTTTTAGCATTTCTGTTTACTTCCACACTGGGAGTTAAAAGAAAGTAAGACTTGCTGCAGTGCCCCTGTAGCTGCTGCTCCATTGATGTAGGAGAGGGAGAAGAGGTGGTTAGAATGAGCAAAGCTGTTCTTTAAACTTATTTTAAAAAGTTCTGGATTCTGTTCTTTCAGGTTTCTGTCTTACCTGGTTGGGCCCAGGGATATTTTTTTACTTCCAGTATGACACCTTCATTCATTCTAGTGAAGTCAGACCGTAACTGGCAGCCCATGGGGGCAGGCATCCCCAAACCCATCAGCGAGGCTCAGTGGGCCGATTAAAAGGAACTTCTGGGCTGGGCATTGGCATTTTTAAAATTTTTTATTGTTTAACTCTCCAGCCTAAAGAATGTCCTTTTAGCACAGTGTTAACACAAAGTGTTATACAGTGTAAATAATATATAAAAATGACTAAATAATAATCACTGTAAAGTTTTAGTACATCAAAGGAGAAAGTCCTTGACATTTCAGATACTTTTTATTAGGGTTGTTGTAATTAGCTTTCATGTAAAGATGAGCTGTTTAGATAGTTTTTTGGGACTTGAAATGCATATTTTTATTTGATTTCTTGCCACTGAGCTGAATAAATAAGAATATATTATCACTGTCTGATATCTGTGATGGCTGTGGTATATTTTGTAACAATTTGCCTCTGTGTACTGCAGTGGGACAGTAAGTAAATACCTCTGGTTTTGTTTTTTCCTGAAGTAGAAATTCTGTTTACTTATATTGTCCTCTCATTTCACTGCCTTTGTGTTCTCTAATCTGTTTTTGTTTCTCTACTTCCTCTGCCGCTTCTCCTGTCCTTTGTCCTTAGTTTACATATAAAGTTTGAAGCTGTTATAAAATGCATGGAGGATGGTAAGTTGGAGAAGCCCCCTAGGCTGGGAGTTGGGGTGGCAATGGCAGGTCCTAGTCCTCTGCTGGCTGCAGGCCACCGTATTCCCATGCTGCCTTGTGAGGGCACTGGCAGACCCGCTGCAGGCTCCTCCTGTAGCCTGCCCGTGTCCCCAGCACCCCGCGCCATGGGTGCCCTGCGTGCCGGCAGCACGCATTAGTTGCATTGCATGTAAAAGCACAGTATATATTAAGAATGATCCTTACGGGTCCCTTCCAACTTGAGATATTCTATGATTCTATGATTCTAAGAATTTATTCTGGCAGAAAGGAGTGTTATACATCATTGCGTAAGTTGCTTGTATGCAGCTAGTTATATCAACTTTTCAGCGTTGCATCCCTTTTAATCAGTACTTCCCATTTGTATGGTTTGTTGGCAACCTGCTAAAAACAGTTGCATTTATCAACGATCTGGACGAGGGGATTGAGTGCTCCCTCAGTAAGTTTGCAGACGACACCAAGCTGGCCGGCAGTGTCGATGTGCTCGAGGGTAGGAAGGCTCTGCAGAGGGACCTGGACAGGCTGGATCGATGGGCTGAGGCCAGCTGTATGAGGTTCCACAAGGCCAAGTGCCGGGTCCTGCACTTCAGCCACAACAACCCCATGCAACGCTACAGRCTGGGGGAAGAGTGGCTGGAAAGCTGCCTGTCGGAAAAGGACCTGGGGGTGCTGGTTGACAGCCGGCTGAATATGAGCYGGCAGTGTGCCCAGGTGGCCAAGAAGGCCAAYGGCATCCTGGCCTGTATCAGAAATRGTGTGGCCAGCAGGAGTAGGGAAGTGATTGTCCCCCTGTACTCGGCACTGGTGAGGCCGCACCTCGAATACTGTGTTCAGTTTTGGGCCCCTCACTACAAGAAGGACATTGAGGTGCTGGAGCATGTCCAGAGGAGGGCAACGAAGCTGGTGAAGGGTCTGGAGAGCAAGTCTTATGAGGAGCGGCTGAGGGAACTGGGACTGTTTAGTCTGGAGAAGAGGAGGCTGAGGGGAGACCTTATTGCCCTCTACAACTACCTGAAAGGAGGTTGCAGCGAGGTGGGTGTTGGTCTCTTCTGCCAAGCAACTAGCGATAGGACGAGAGGAAATGGCCTCAAGTTGCGCCAGGGGAGGTTTAGATTGGACATTAGGAAAAATTTCTTTCCTGAAAGAGTGGTTAAGCATTGGAACAGGCTGCCCAGGGAAGTGGTGGAGTCACCATCCCTGGAAGTATTTAAAAGACGTGTAGATGAGGCGCTTAGGGACATGGTTTAGTGGGCATGGTGGTGTTGGGTTGATGGTTGGACTCGATGATCTTGGAGGTCTTTTCCAGCTTTAATGATTCTATGATTCTATGATTTGCACAGAGCGATTCAGCGATGAATTGCAATTTCATACAGTTTGTTTAGCAGCTAGTCTGACTGCTGTCCACCATAGGGAAGGGAACATTGCCTGGCAGGACGTGGTCTTTTCAGAATGTATTTCTGTTATAATCTGATGGAGTCCTCAGACAAGGTGCATGTACTGTCTTTTCCTGAACTGTTACAGAAAAAAAGGAATATTTTTCCCTTTAGCATAGTATTGATCATACTGTGTTGATTTGATATTGACAATGGTTTACTCCACGATGAGATGTTTGTACTTGTTTCTAGTAAAATTTTGAGATCAGTTTGCACAACCTGGTCTTTTTTCACTGTTTCTGTGTTTCCACAACTGTGTTTACAGTTTTGGTAAAAACCTTTGGACAGTGTGATTACCCAGGTGTTCCGATCTTTGCTTTATCTTCCCAACCCCTCTATTTCTCACTCATTTCAAAAAATCCTGTTTCTGAGAGCCTGATTCTCCTTGCAGTCTCACGAGAGCAGTAAAACAGATGTCTGTTAGTCTAATCTGATCATAAAATCCTGTGTTCTCTAATTGAGTGGCAGCTGTATCCTGAAGACTTTTTCTTAATTAGAAGTAGAAGGCTTTTTCTATTAATGATAGTTTGGCCACAGAGAATGGTGTACTGCTATTTTTAACCATTTAAGTAACTTTTAACTGTTTTCTTAATCAGTTTTTTACTATGTTTTTATTTTTGTTATGTGTTGAAATATTTTGCTGACATTTCTAACCAGACTGATTTCAGAATAAAAGGTGGTCCTAACACAGGTACTGTTATTGGAATTGGTGTCAAACACTGAATTTGGCTGTATTTGCACATTTCTATTCTGAAGCAGAACTCATGTAGCTTCTAATGATCTCATAGATGTCAGAATGAACTTGTCAGTGCAATCTAGTAGCCAGAAATTCTGGTGACAATGAGTGGCATGAACTATAATCTCATTTGAAGTACATTTCCACCATAGATAAGGAATCTCAGACTGTCATTAGAGCTGATAAAAGGCTGTGAGATCTTCAGCATTGGTCACAGCAAACAGTAAATGATTTAACAAACAGGAGGTTATACAGCAGGAGAATACAAAACATCCCCAAGGTCAGTGCAGCCGAAATAGGCTGAATCGCCAATTAAACCTTACGAGATGTCAGGGTCATTGGCTGGGAAAAAAAGTTTTCTTGAGCTGTGTTTCTGCCACTGGGCTTTTAGAAAGCTGCTTGTGGTGCTGCTAAAAAGCCAAAACCTTGTCTCCCACTCCAAAATTTAGTCCACGAAGGCGGCAGTTGTTCAGGGTATGGAAGGTTTGAAGACTGTGATTTTGGATGCAGGCTCTGACAGAGATATTTGGGAGGACTTTGGTGTCCTCCTGCTTATCTACACCTTTCTTACCTCCAGAGCTCTGGCTGTAAAGATGTTGGAGTTTGTGGCTCCATCGCTCCCATGCTCCATTCTGAAGGCATACACAGCAATGCTAGCGCATCCCTCTGTGGTTTGGGAGTTTTTAACAGTTTTGGTACTGTCACTAGTGCTAAAAGTAATTCTGACAAAAGGTTGGTATAATGTGCTCTGACAGAACCAGATAAGCATTAAATGCTAACTTAAGGATTCTAGTGTTCAGGCTTGAAACTAAGTAGTAAAGAGATGAAATGCTGAATCTATCACATTCTGAATATATCTTAACGTTTTAACTCCAGGCTAAAAATGGTTAGCATTACCAAGCTGTAGGATTAATTCATGTAGCAGATGATAGAAATTCATGCTATTTTGCATAGTGAGCTAGCATAAAATGCTGTGTCACTTACCAGGTAATTTGGCTATTGGGCCAAGTCTCTTTGGCTACAGGTCACACTGTTCACGTCTGGTAGCACTCTGCCCTAAGCAGTGTCTGGCACCCACCTTCCTGTCCCATGGTCCGATGTCTGATTAGCACTGTGCTGTCCTTCTCTGGGGATCACTGATGTGAGATTTAATTTATCACACTAGCTGCCTCAGTGAGATCAATGTAAGAAAATGGATTCAGAATCATATTTAATTTGCAGGATAAATTGTAACAATTTACACCTTCACACTAGGTACATGTTTTTGTTGAGACCAAGCCATTCTTCTTTGATTTCTGCTGTCATGGCAGCTGAAGAGGGTGGCATTTATGTTTCTTTTCAGTTGTGAAAAAGTAGATCTTAAACCTTTCTACTTGAGATGATGAAGTGTGGCATAATGCTGTCTTTAGACCTTAAGTCCAACCCTTGCCTTGATACAACACGCAGTTTCTTTTGGGCTTTAGAGGGTGATGTTTAAACCACATATCCAGGCAGGGATGTAGCACAGAGTCTGCCTGTCCACATCACGTTGTGACTACACCGTGGAAGAAATTCTTAGTTCCTAGAAAAGGCGAGACAAAAACAAACTGTAAAATAAATGTCTTAATGATATGAAGAACGAGATAAGGGGAAGCTGCTGCAGCCAGGACTTCTAAGTCGGAGAAATTCTTTACGTGTGTAGCCTAACTCATTCCCATATAGGGACTTTTTTCTTGCAAAAGCAGAAAATGGATTCAACTGCCTTTCCTACTCTAAATCATCTAAAAATATTCACTGTTTTCAGTATTCTGTGTGCATTTGTTTTTGGTATTTGAAGGAAAGGCAATTAACTTGGGACATGCCCAAGATACCGAATCCAACTGCCTGTAATTCCTTTAAAGGTAATTTCCCCACATTTAAACTTTGGATTAACCTTTTCATATTGAATACAGTGTTGGTAGTTGAAATTACCCTTGTCCATAGTTTGATTACTGGTCTGGCTAGATAATTGAATGTGGGCTTTTCAGTAAAGTAGAAATAATATTTTGCATTTTGTTCTTGATTAATAACCAGTATTTCATTAATCTAGAAGTGTGGCAAGGAAAATCAGTGTAGAAATAAAGTCTAACTAAAAATGTTTATTCATCTGTATATCGTGAAATGTGGAGAAAATCCATTCAGGTGAAATTTTCAGTTTTACTAGCTAAGGAGTTTTTGGCTACTTTAGGAGCTGAAGGATTCTAGTATGTCAAACTGAATTGGGATCTGTGGTTTGTGAATAAGTGTTGGGCTCAGCACTTCAGGCAGTGCTGCTTAGTTCGTTTCTGATGGCAGCAGTCCTGCCGGCTGTTGCACTGGAACACTGTCCTCCCTGCATGGCTCAAGCTGGAAAGCCAAGGCTTTCCACATTCTGCTCTGAATTTTGACATTTCTGCATTCTGCCAATAGCCTAAGCATTCCTTGGAAATCCTGGAAGTTAATCCTGGAATCCTGAAGTTCATACCAATGAAAGCACCAGCTCTGCAGAGAGCACGAGGAGCTATCCAACTTTACAGGGGTGTGGTATGAGGAAAAAACAATTTGCCTGACAGCAGAATACAAGGAAGAGGAGGAAGGTGTATGGGACCTGAGTTGCAATGGAAACAATACAAGGAGATTAACTTTTCCTGCTTGATGGTCCTTATTGGTGGTGTTTCTGCCTGACCTCCCTCCTGTAGCAGACAGTCGCTGTGCAGTCCCAGCAGATGAATTTGCACGGTAGCTGCAGAAGATGTACCTCGTTCTGTGACTGGGTGCCAGCCAGAACTGACACAGCTGATTAGTAAATGACAATAGGTAACAAAATTATTGAGAGGACTAGAAGACTCATTAAAGAGAGGGCCTCTGTCCACTTCTCATTCCCATTAGCTGAAAAGTCACTTTGTGTATCTACAGTAATTAGAATAATGTCTGTAGAGTAGCCCTCAAGGTTTTTGATCCTCAATCGCTGTGAAAGAATTTATTCTCTGCAGAAGTCCTTTGGTTTAATTTCTTTCTCTGCTTCTGTATTTCTCTCTCCCTCACATGGTCACACAGAGGTTAGTTCCACAAGAAAAGACTGCAAGGTGACAGGCAAGAAATCAGAAAGTTTGTGCTTTTGATTCTGCTGTCTTCTCCCCATTCTGGTTTCTCCTGAGGTTATCAAAGGTTCTGTCAGGGTTTTCTCAGTTTTTCTGGCCAAACCTAATTTGTATCGTTGATTCTGCTTCAGTAAAGCCCTCTATATTTTCGTTTTTAGATGCATTACTGTCAAGTGCTAGTGAAGAGGTGCCAGAGTCTGTAACTTCTCAGTCAATAAAAATATCTTCAGCAACACTTTAATTCTGGTCTAGAATTGCTGTTATTAATATTTCAGAAATTGTACCAAGTTATTAATTAAGAATAAAATTTGAATTTATCCCTGGGGAATGATTTTCTGTGCTAAGTCAAATACTGACCTTGGTTCTGCAGTTCTGTTTGTCTGCACTACAATCACTTGATTTCAATCACTTTTGAAATGGTGACTTTACTGATATTTTTTAATGTTTACAACTCACATTTAGTTCTCAGAAGAGATTGGGAAACTTGAAGACAAAGTCGAATGTGCCAATAATGCTCTGAAAGCGGATTGGGACAGGTGGAAGCAAAACATGCAGTGTGATATGAGATCAACATTCACTAATGTGGCTGAGAATAATCTCCGTTATTATGAAGAGGTAAAATACTTTCTCATAGCAATGTTATTTTTTCATTGATTACTTCAGTGGAGAAGTCCATGGGTTGTCTGTAAAGAGGAATTTCTGCATTTTAGTTCAAACCTGTGTTAACTTCAGAATCAGTTTTTGCGGGAAGAGGGAGGCAGTTATCCTTAATATTTGACACATTTCAAGCAAAACGTATTTTATTTGTGCCCAAGTGGTTGATCCTGAGTTCATCATCGACAGAGGGCACTCTTGTTTTACTAACCACAACAATTTGGAACATATTTTTCGGTTCAATGTCAGCTGCGGTATTTCAGTTTGGAAACCTTTTGCTGTAACTGCATGAAGAACCCCTCTGGAAAGCTCAAACTTGTGTAAATGATCTTGTATGATGAAAACGTTTAAATGTGGTTCCATTTCAGACAGCACATTCAGGAAGTCCTTGTTAYTTCTCTAAGGAATTGTCTTTTGTGACATAATCAGACTTTACTAGGATAAAGAAGAACAATACAATTTTGAGAAGTCAATATGAAAAGCTTATTGCCCTTTTTAAAAAAATACAAATGTTGCAAGTGTATACAATTAATAAATTGAATCTTTTTATAATTGAAACTTACTACTTCAAAAAGAGAGAAAAGTGGCTGAAATTAGATTTTTATTTTCAACTCAAATGCCGCAGCTAATATTCTTGGTAAGAATTCCCTTTTACAAGAATATATACTAAGAAAGAGAACTTGAAAACTTGTAACAAAATATGTTAAGTATTCTGTGAAGTTTCTTCATGGGGAACATGTTGTTGATTGAAGTGCGCATTTTGAAAATATCCCAGATGTCTTGAATTTTTTTTTAAGAATTTCTCCTTATTTTGGGAAAAAAATTGAAATATACTAAGCCATCTATTAATCATAAATTAGTAATTTTCACAGATATATGTTCATATCTGTTTCTTCCAATCTTGTATTCTGAACTTTTATGGATTGCCCGTTAGCCAATGACAGTGTCCTGATTTTACAAATCATCTTGTTAAAACATAATTGAAAAGACAGAGCTCTTGATCATCAAGTCTAATTAATTAACATACAGTCTGTGAGATGCACGGACATTGACAATCTGTTGTTACATATTAAGATCAAAATATTTTCTGAAATCAGGCAGCAAGCTTTTGGCATCCTCTCACATTTTCTTCAGTTATTGATGATCTCTGACTTCTATATCAGCAATGCGTATGTTAAAATGATGCTAAATATATTGGAATATTTTGTTAATGAATGATTAGCTAAATTAAAACACAAAAATAATTCTTTGGTTCTCTTTCCTGTCTAGAAATGCTTTTTGCTGAATTAGAATTTTAATTCAGAACACCTAAGCTTGTACTGTACATGAAATTACTATCATTAAGTCACAAACTGCAGAAAATGGTTCAGTTATCTCTGTAGCTGCCAGTGGTTCTTCTTGAATAGCCTCTGAAATACTGGACAAATTGGTTTATACTGAGACATTATTCTTTGCTGGTGCTTTTCTTGAATATCGAAATCTGCATAAAATCTTTTTGCTGTTATAGCTCAGTAGATCTAGATTTTAGAAAAAAATACCTTATCTTACTGCAGCGGTTGCAATAATAGAAAACATTGTGCTAACTGTATTACTCCTTGTTTGCAAAGTGAGGGCTTACCGATTTTTTTCTGTTTTATCAGAAAATCATTATCTTAATCCTGCCATTCAAGAGAATTTGATAAAATTAATATTTAGATTGGGAGTTTTGATCTAAAATATGCATGTTTATTTGAGACCTGTGGTTAATGCTGATGGTTAATTATTGGAGAAGTGATTACTGTCAGAGGCCCTTATATTACAAACTACAGGTGTGTAATGCACTCCTGAAAACAGCAGAAAAAGAAGCCCTAGCATCTGCTTTTGCTATTTGGAAGTGAAACTTCAGGAAGGGAATCTCAGAAACCTGAGAATCACTTTCAGTAGAAAACAAAATCCTACCTTAAAGATAATAGTTTGAGTCTCACTCATTAAGCTCATGCACCAACACAGTGCCTGTTGCAGTGTTTTTCACTTGTTCAGTCATTACTTGCATCATTAATGTTCTCTCACATGTCCAAAGTTAAATTACTCGTTCATGCTGTTGATGCACMATTTGATGCTTACTAAGCCTTTTCTCGTTGTAGTATCCCTCATCTTATTTCTTGCCTTTTTTTTCCCAAAGCATATTCTGTGCGTGCTCCCAGGCACCATGGATGCCATGGATATGATTCAGTTGCCCAGCTCTTCTGTCCATCTCCTATGAGGAATCATCTCCTGCTTTCTAACTCAGTCACTACCTGCTTCTCCTCCTTTCCACAGCTTTACCCCCCCGCCCAGTTCAACTCCTATTCTTGCCTCTCCACAAGCAGTGTCCCATTCCCTTCTCTACGGCAGTGTTTCACTGTGCTCCTCATTATTCCCCAGTCTTGCTGACTTCATTTCCCAGGCACATAACCTAACCAGGAGTCATTCCTGTTAGTGGCCATTCTCTGCATCCCTCAAATTTCTGAGAACTACAGAGTAATGAGAGACAGACATCTCATGTTTTCTGGTGGCTTTTGCAGTAGAGAATCCAGTTCTTCAAGACTGTATAAAACTAAAGCCAGCGTGATCAAGTACAACATAGCAGTGTGTCAAAGTACACTAGAATTTCTAAAATGTTATTTCCTCTTTGTCACAATATGGGGAGAGAGTATGACCTTACATTTATTTGGATTTTTCCTTAATTGTAGTTGCCTAAGGATTCTGCTGTCAACTTGTTAAGCATCACTTAACTAGCATAAAAGAGTATGTCTCCCTTAAGCTGAATTAATGTTCACGTTACATGAAGTGCTATTTTAAAGTGTTACCTGTAATTATATTTCTCCAGATTTACTAATTCAAAACAAGTAGAGGCATTTCTGTAGCCTTCCAGTTTATTGACTATCTACATTTAATATAATTGAATAAGAAGTGTTCCTTTGTTTCTACAGCTGTGGAATTGCCAATCTCTTTGTCTCTCAATACTGTGGTAACAAAGACACTAATTAAAGCCCAGTGTTGCAAATTTACATGGTGCTACTATGCAGACCTATGAGAATGAAGGCTTTCCTGTGATAATGTACAAGCTATGTTATAATACATTTAAATATAATGTCATTTAGTACCCAAGAATTACCATGACTGACCAATCATTTGGTATTGCTGCAGCTGGTCTCGAGTTCATAGAGTTCTCTACTTCCTTTACTTTGCTTCTGGAAAAGAGTTGAATACGTGCTTAAGTCTCTCTGTATTCCACAAAGGCTTAAAGCCAATAGCATAATGTATTAATGACTGTGAGTGCATTGCTGAAATGGGAGGATTTTCTGAAACAATAGGAAAAGGTTTTAATTTTTAAAAATTCAGAACTTTACTCCTATTTCTGAAGTAAATAGCATTGATTTGTTTGCCTTACAGAGAAAAGTTCTTGAATGAAGTATGTGTTAACACCGTACCATTTATTTTATTCCTTTTCCCCATGCCTTAGGTGTGACACTATTGTCTGAAATGGCACACCTTAGTCCAAAGAGGTATCTGCCAAACAGCTGAAATCACAAACTGTCCACAGGGTGGAGCTTACAGCTGAGAAAGCTGATTGTCACCAGGAGTATTTTCATTAAGATAGGAATAGATATTCTSCAGAGCCCTAAAGATGCAGCATTACTAAAACCAAAACAAGATACAAAGTTAGTGGTGGTGGTGGTGATGGTATTATTATTTAGCTAGCATGTCTGAAGCGTTCCTGGTACAAATTAGCAAAACCAAACCAGACAATGTTGAACTCTGGCTTCAAAGAGCAATTAAACATTTACTAAATTTTTCCTTTTGTTTTTCTCCTGTGTTTACTATAGTCTCTAGGATATTTACAGCATCAAAGAAAAAGAAACACTTTAATTTTTCTCAGCAAAGAACTTTGTTAACCTACTCTATTCAGAAAAAGCACCTGAATAAGTGGCTAGATTTTGCAGCCCGATTCAAAGACTAGTTAGACATTATAAATCCAGCAAATATACCAGAGTTTGGTTTTCCACYGCTTATGAAGCGCTCTAGTAAATGCAGGAAGATTGGATTTTTTTCATAATGTAGGATGATATTTAATTAGTTTTGGCATTGAAAAAMCATGTTTTTTCTTGTGCATGGATGAGCCTTTGCTTTAAAGCGTAGCCTCTAATTTTATTTTTCTCATGTCAAACTAATCCTGGTAAACCTTTGCAGTTTAATCAGATAAAAAGCTAAAGTTATCTTTGAGGTATCTGTGAGATTCTTGTTGGTATTGACACAGCTTATTCTTTTCTAAAAACATAAATAATTTCCTGATTTTCTTAACTATTTCAAGCATAATTTAGTTTATTTCTGTGACCTACATTGTTGTACAGGCATAAATTGATCCAAAGGATTCATCAGGGCAAAACAATACTCCTTCCCCATTACAGCAACTCTCCTCTAACTCCAACGCCCTTATGTACCTCCCTATTTAGTATAAGCTGTAGAAAAATAGATGAGATTTGTTGTTTGCCCTAGAGGCCTCTGTAGTGATGCATTTAGCTAATCATTTGTTTGTGTAGCAAAAAGCTGCTCATGCATGTTGATCACATCCTACCTTAGCAATGCCTGGGAATTTAGCTAACAAACTTCATGTGATTTTCAAAAGCTCCCACATGGCTGAGCCAGTTTGTCTCTGTGCATGTCGCTTCAAAGCCAGGATCCATCTTTGAACCCTCATTCACTTCAACCACAAAAATTTCTTTTAAATACTTTTAGGAAGACTTTTTTTTTATAGTGGGAATGACTATTTCTATGCACTCTAGTTTTTGTTTCCTTGCACCCAGAAACTATGAAAGTATTTTTTGCCTCTCTCTCAGATACACACAAGACTTCATTTTCAGATTCTACTCCAGAAACTGCCATCATAGATGATATTTTTAAGGTATCAACCATGGAAAACAGGGAACTGGAACAGAAACACACATGGCATGTTACACACTGCTTCTGTTATCATCCCTACTACACGTTCTATTTTTGTATCTCCTTTTTAGTTAGATATGCAATTGTACTATATAAAAACCTTCTTGCTGTTTTTTCTAAAAATGATGTTGCAGAATAGAGGTGTGACCTGCAGTAGTAATCAGAATATTTTAGGTAAAGTAGCCTTATTTAAGCTCTTGCTATTTCATTTTGTGTATTTTGGCTTTTTTATGTCTTCTGCTGGGCTTTCACAAGTAATTGGATTATGAATTTCAATCCTATGCATGCACATTTAATTTCCTGGGTTTGGTTTTTCTTTTTCTTCCCTTTCTGTCTCCTTTGTGAAAGCTGGCTGATCCTCTGTTTAGATCTCCGTTTTCAACCTCCCAGGAGAATGAAGTAAAATCATTCTGTAATAATGTTGAAGTATACATCACTAACGAAATGTCGTTTATGCAGTTCATGCTTCACAATATAAAAAGCTTGAGCCTGAGGCACAGAGACCTAGTTTTGTTTTGGTATGGTTAATTATAAAATTTGTCAGCTGTAGCAGCACTGTGATGTCTGACAGTGAAATGAGCCACCATTGCTCTTACATTTTGGAAAATGTGTTTTGGTTGTATAAACGAGGATAAATTAAAAACTGAATAACTTGTGTAACTGAAAAAAATGCTTTGCATCTTTGTCTGGAAAGACTTCAGTAGATTGTATCTATCTGGTTAAGCAACATATTGTGATTGCATTTTAACACGTGCAGTTTGGCTCAGTGTTGCAAAGATAACAGAAAGCCATTTTTGCATTCCAGCCAGTGCTGGTAATATGTATTTTAATTCACATTACTGAAATTACAGAATGAAAAAACATGGAGTTACATGGTATAAATTAAACTGTGGTTCAGAAAAAAACCATCAGTCATTGCCAATAAAAGACTCTTCAAGAAACAGTGATCATTTCTTGTCCCACACCTAGACAAAGCCTAGGAAAACAGATGCCTTGCAGCTTTCTAGGATGGTAATCCAGGCTGGGCTCTAGCAAACAGAAATCTGAGTCCGAGCGCCACAGTAAAGACATACTGCTAGCAGCTGCCTCATTGACATTTTAAAACCAAGATGCCACCTTCCAGCTCACGCATCTCAGATAGACTCAGCTGCCAGTGTCACATGAAGTAGGGGAGAATCTAATGATCAAACCTTAAAGGCTTTATACAAAAGGTCAAAAAGACCTTTTAAGTCAGAAATCAGTTTGCAACACTTGCAGATCACTGTTCATGCTAGTGCTATTTTCATCGTTTCTCCCTGATTTTATATTTACCATTTCAAAATAACATTTCTCCAAAAAGTCAATGAAGAAAGCAGATTTCCACATGAATCTTATCCTGTTATTCCTCTCTTTTCACAGTAATTCAAACCTTAGATGTGCTCTGAACAGCAGCATAATGTTGTTGTGTGCAAAAGCAGCAGAAGTTAGTTGGGGATTTTGTCAGCAACATCAGAAAAGAAAGACTGGGGGAGTAGATTCATGGTTTCCGTAGTCTAGGGGACAATATATGAATAACAGGAACAGTCTCTAATATGCCTGATAATGACCAAAAACCTATGCAGAAATAAGCTCCTGCATACTTTTTTCTTTGTGATCTCTTAGGTCAGTTGGCTGTTTTAACCTCTCACATTATCTTGCAGACCCACGTCTTCTACTTTTTTATGTCTGCAGAGACATAATCGCTGCTGACTTTTCTTCGCTTTTTCTTGTTACTTTTGTCACCCATCATTTTATGGGTATCCCTGGTTCTGCATCCTTGTGTCATCATGGATTCCCCCAGCTCCGGTCATCCTGTGTGTCTTCTTCATTTTGCTCTTTGAGCTTATACTTTAACATTATTCATCACTATCAGATCCTCCCACTTGTCTGCTTGCACATAGATAGGCAATAATACCAGGACCTAGGCTCTTTAATGTAATATGATTAAATCTACATATTTAATGGCAGAGTTTTTAAGTCATTCACTAGAAATGTCTAATAAGACAGAGTTAGGTGGCTGTAAGTTCAAGCAGCATGAATGCTAGTGTATTTTCCATGTCTCCTAAGCAATGACAGATGGATGCTASATACTTCATTGTAGCTGGGCATAGCAAATTACTGTGGCTTGAATAGCTTATGGCAAAAGTTTTCACTTAGGAAATGATGCTGTTTTCAGGGTACTGATTTAATTCAAAGTTCAGATAAATGGAGTATGCTGTCCAGGTTTTAATATAAAAGAAGATATTTCCTGAGAAATTTCAGAAGACTTATTTATTGTGAATATTTCAGATTCCTCATGAAAAAAAACTGTGTACAGTAAGTAGTAAATAAGCTGCATTGTCAAGAGCAATAGGTATGAGTGTATAAGTCAAAATTTTATTAGAACATTTCCATTTCAAGTTTTTTTTTCAATAGCATCAAAACAATAAAATTATTGCATTAATTTGCCTGCCCTGTTCTAATGACAGACTTGAAATAGTAGAAGCCTGGTACTTTCGGTAACAAGCATCAGCACACCATGGGTTACCTAGTGATAGCCTTGCCATGACTCTCAATGCTAATCTATGATTTATAACCGTTTGCCAAGCTGCCAACACTCATTTAAGCCAAATTGAACCAAAGTCATTTGGGGATATTTTTTTTTTCCATTTTACTGCCTATAGTCTTGGTGCTTCAAATAAAAAAATTAGTTTGTACAATTATAAATACATTTTTCCATGAGGAGAGAAATGCCACTTGCTGGAAGAATGACAATTTCCCCATCTCCCCACCCCCTGCGTTTCTGGTCCCATTTCTTTCCCATTACTCAGGGGAAAAATGAATTCTCTGTGTGTTTAGGAAAAAAATCTTTTAATTTAACTTAGAAAGAAAATTGGGTATACAATAGGAATCCACAGAGATTACAAGGGAACTGTGCCTGACAGTGCGCTTTCTATTTGGAAGAGATCTTTGCCTGTAACTAAAGGGAGAGATTAAAGAAGAGCATAATTAATGTTAGCATCTTCCATGCTAACACATACAATTACGATGCTCACACTGTGCGCTGGTCATTATGTAAAAGTGACCTTTACAGCTCACTCAGCATGTTGGCTAACATTTTGCATATCACTGAGCTGCCTAGGAAACCATATTTTGCTCTTACCATAGTCCCACAAAAGCAGCTTGTGACAATGTGTATGTATTCTGCTTTTTTTTTTTTCTTCTTTTTCTCCTTGGCTACCAGTTTTACAGAAATCTATCTGCTATATTCATATGTATCTGTGGTTTTTTTTTAAGTGCCTTGCTACATGGGAGTCCTTCCTAGCATCTCAAACAGTGGATCTTCATGTGGAAGAAGATTCTGAAGATAGTCCTTGAGTAATATCTCTGCTCGATCTCTGCCTTTTCCATGCAGTTTCTCCCAACCAAAGAAGTGCTTTATATGAGATCAGATACATTATTAAATTTAACTGTTAAAAATCAGTGAAATGCAGGAAACCAGCTTATTGAAAACTCAGGTATTCCAGTCCTGAAATACATTTTGGAACATGCTATATATTGCTTTATATTGCTTAGCTGTGATTTTACATATTTTTATGCAAGTGTTTGCATACAATTGTTTTCATAAATATTGCATAATTTGGATATAAAGTATTTTAAATATGTAAAAATAGCTCCATTTTAATAAAAAGTTTAATAAGGAAAGCTTGTCTTCATTCTGTATCCTAGTCTTTAAGAAGTATTTTGGTATTTTAGCGTGCTTGTTATATTCTCTTTGTTGAGTAATTTCCTGTACTTGTAAAATTACCTAGCGTAGTCTTCAAGGAGCTCTTTAGGATTATTTTAATAGATTGTGCTAGTCACCCGATGGCAATGTGGTACGGAAAGATGCCAAACATGTTCTGTGAGATTAATGCTGCTTTAAAGTACTGTTAATTCAATTTTCAAAATTTATATATTTGCATGTCTATTGAACATCTTCAATTTGACATTTTTTAAAGGATAAATTAAAAACTGACAGTTCATTAAATTCTACAATGATACAACGTTCGTTGCAGCACTGATCCTGCCAACACAACATYTTCCATTTGGAGTTTGCAGGATCAAACCTTTTACTCCCATGACTGACCCTCCTGTAATCCTTAACTTCCTCCCTCTTTGGATAGACAGTGTGAAAGAGAAAGGGAGAAGAAAGGAAAAGAAGAGGTTTGCATTAAAATGATTAGCTGATTCRCTCATGCAAGATGCATTGAAGTGTTCCAGTCGTTGAATTATTCCACCCAAAAGGTCTGCACTTCTAATTCCTGCAGTTGTTCTCCCTGGTAGTTAAGGTCTGAGCAAGCCTAAGTCTGAATATGGAAAGAATGAGGTGCAGGAATTGGAGACAGCCTAACCGCGGCTCTGGCCTTGCAGAACAGCAGGGCTTCAGCCGTCACCTTCACTTTTTGTGGTAATTTGTGAGTTTGCTCTTGTCAGTCACCTCATGGCTGCAGGGGGTCAGTTGCTGACCACACGGCTGCACTTGGGTGGCTGTGGACCTGTCCAAGCTGGACGAGTCATTTTGTGGCTTTGATCTTAAGAAATTTAGATTGCAAGTGAGACCTGGAATACCAGCACGGCCTTTTCAGCAATGCAAGGAAGACTGCTYTCATGCTGCCCCCGTGAAGTATTAATGAAAGCTCAGCTCCTTTTTTTTTTCAGCTACAAAATAGCAGTTAAGAGGCTTCTGAAATACTGCAGGAAGCATGCATCTGTCCCACCTTGGACAATTTACAGATGAGAGGCGACTCCGTGTTAGGAGGAAAAAGTGGTGTGGTGCCGAAGGGCTGTGCCACACAGTATCTTGTCCAGCAGTGCTGGCAGGGGATGCTCGCGGGAGGCATGGAAGAACAACGTGGCTGGGCTATGCTCTTTTCCCATTGTATCCTTCCCGCTGATTTTTTTTTTTTTAACATCAGATCTTCTATCAATGTGCTTAATAGCCTTTAATGCCTTTCCCTGTTCTTTATTTTCTTTTTTTCCATCTAAACTTTTAGTATTTACCATGCTGAATATCAATGGATTCCACAATTTAATTCGCAGGAAAAATCAACTCATTTTGTGATTTCCTAAACCAGCTACCCAATAATTTCAGGTAATGCCCTCTGCCTTTTAAATTGTGAGAAGAGATGAACAATTGTTTCCTATTTGTGTTCCCTGTGCTACTCAAGAATTTACAAACCTATAGTGTGTCTTCCAAGCGCTGCCTCTTTTCCCAGAGGAAAAGCCGTAGCTTAATATCATCTTGTACAAAAGGCATTTCACATCTGTGCTCATTGTTACTGCTTTTCTCTGTATTTTCTAGTTCTGCTGCAACTGGTGTTCAAAATGCAGGCACACCAGAAATCATAATTATGCTTTGATTTTTTTCATCATTCTTTCCTATTAATTCCTAATTTATTTTTTAAAGTACCACTGAATGCTGAGCTGCCATTCCATAGAACTGTCCACTAACATTAAGAGCTATTCTGAAGGTTACTAAATAATTTAATTTCCATCAGTGTGTATATATAGGAGAATTGGCTTTTCCCCAGTGAGCATTAATTTGCATTTATTAATACTCAATTTTGCCTGCTGTTTTTAGCTCCTAATCTCTCAGTAGTGTACGGTCCTATAAACAGGATTCCAACAAGATAGGCAGCAGTAACACTCTGCATACCAGATAAGCGAAAGTTCAAGAAATTGAGCTTGAACAGGCTTACCTGGAAGGATATGAACGTTTAAGTGTAACCAAAAATTAAATACTGTGCCTCTAAGAAAATGTAATGTCTGGTTAGCTGAGATGGGGAATGCCATTGTGCGTTGCATTGATTTTACCTGTATGTTCTGCCGGAGCAGAAAGTTGCTCTCTGAGGGGTTTGGAAATCAGAAGCACCATCAGAGATTTTGCATCCTTGGTAAAAACGTGGGCTGTGGTTCATTATGTTCATGATTTATTTTTAATTTCTTTTCCTCTTTAGCTTGCCCATAACTTACGGGTGAAAGACTTTAGTAATCAGTTATATAGAGGCTTTCTTGTGACCATGTTGTTATTTTTCTGATTTTCTAGTAGCACTATCATGCAAAACCAAGGTCTATTGTTAAGTACAATCAAACATTGTCCTTTTTGTGTCATGCAAATACTTCTGAAACTTATAATTTTAGAAAGTCTATTGTGTATTTAGACCTATTTCCAACGATTTTTCTTTTATGGGGTCTCACCTTCCTTAGGTTAGAAATGCTTAGAAAGTGCTTAAACTATTTGATTACTCAAAATCAATCTGCCTATTCTTACTGGATTTTCTTTCTGCTGTTTTCAGATAGCTTTGTACAGCTTGTTAGAGCCCAACCACTTTAAATAATTCCTGATGTGCCAGAAGTCTGACTAGGAATTCAACTTTCAGCTGCTTACAGCTAAGAGCTTCTGTCTGGAGGCCTCGACTTCCTTCTGCAGATTTGCAGACTGAAATTAATTAAACACTTAAAAGGTAAATCTGATCTTCAAGAAAAGAAACCAGTGTAAAAATGGTGCAATGTTTTAGCGTGTCTGTCTGCAGAGAGCATGAAACAACAGCTCTGAGTGGTAGAAAGTTTCCCATCCAGTTCTGTGTGGTTTTTGTTCTCAAATTTAGGTGAGATCACTTTAAAAACATTAGTGTTTTATTGTAAAATGGAAAATTCAAACTGCACCTGCAGTTTCCTAGCTAGATAATCACCCCCTGTAGAATACAGTACTGGCACAGCTTATCAGCTTCCTCGGGCAGCCAGAGACAATGTGACCGAGTATGTTTTCTTGGCCCAACAACTCCATTTTTCTCAGTGACGCCCTTTCTTGCCCAGCATCAGAGGTGGGACCATTGGCATGTAGTCGCGAGTTACTGGTCAAATACTTTCGAAGTGCCCATTACAGCACTCTGAATTTATGTACAGGTACTTCGAAAGCACAAGTCAAATAAATATTTAAAAGAAAGGAGGCCTCCTTTTGCTCAGAGTTCAGCGTGCAAACCCCAGCTCCTGGCTAACCACAACCAGCTTCCTCAGAGAGAAGTGTGATTGCACAGTTTGCAGGGCTGCAAGGTTTAGTCATCGTGGTCTGTGTCTTGACCATAAAGAGGAAACAATTCCAAGACAGAAGAAAAGGTCAGTTTTTGAGAACGTGCTGCTTCTGTATATGTTAGTGCTTCATACCTAGGGCCTGTAAGCAATGCATTTCTCTGTCTTGTTAGACTGAAAACACACACAAAGACAAGAACAAAAAGCTGTCACCAGTGCAAATTGCCAGTAATAAACGTAAAACAGAGGTGGCTTGTATGGGTAAGACATCAGTGGCTCTAAGCACTGAATGATTTTAAATGGTTGCCTGCTGCAGACTCCATCGCTTGACAAGCTGCAAGTGATCTGTGGCAAGACGCATGTCCAGAGAAAAAGGAAATAAATACGGGCATAAATACTGGCCCCTGCTGCTGTCAGCCTGCACCCAAAGAAGTAGTGACTTTTTGAAAAAATTTGGGCTTTACATATTGAAATTCTTTCATTTGCCTGATAGCTATGGGCAGGATGTCACTGACAGTGTCACTAAAATAAGGATAATGCTGGCATAAATTAATCCTGAAACCAACCCTCCAGCAGGAGCTTTGCAGGCCAGGAGGAATACCAAGGGGTTTTCTTTCATATGCCCAACTCACACTTTAATATTACACATCAGCACTGCCCACTGTATTGCACAAACAGTCCCTTGCAGCTTAGTGAAGAACGGATGAGGGCTGAGGTGTATCTAATAGGCTCCTCTGATATGTTTTAAGTTTACTCAAAGAAAATGGCTTAATAAACCTTTTCTGACAAATGGAGGAGCTCCCACCTGGTAGCTGGTGGGGCTCASTCGAGTGACTAGAGGATCAAATTGTACAGCCTTAGCAGAAAGCACCTGGACAGCAAAACGTTTATAAAGCACTGCACAGCTTTGAAGCTTTTACTGTGTGAAGCAGTTACGAACTGTTCATTGGCTTTCTGTTGCCTTGACTCTAGCCCTGCCATCATCATGGAGAGAGAAAAGCCTTATCTGTGCAATCCCACAGAGGCAGCTTATTGAATACAGAGTGATTAAAAGAAATGTTGGCCAACAAACCAAACCTTAAACTCCTTCAGGAAACCTACTGTGTTGCTTTTCCAAGATGCACCAATGTTTGGGTGCAGCCCCACTGTTGGCAGTGGCTCAGCCCTGCTGGGAGGAACAGAGCGGCGACAGCTCATCTGAAACTGAAAGGGACAGCCACAAACTCTCAGTGGATTTGGGAGGTTTTGGGGACCTGAAAAGTGAAGGTACATCCTGTTTTAGGTAAGATACACAATTAAAGAAATGCAGAACTGTAAAAGGATGTCCTTGTTTAAAATATAATGGGAAAAATGATCAAAAAACATTTTATTAGTTTTCCCACAGGCAAAAATCCATACTTTGAGGTTTAAAAATTTTGATCTAGACTCTGACATGACACTGAGTTTTCAGCAGGAATAATTCCTTTGATAATTGTATTGCTTAGAAGGTTAGTTAAGGAATAAGCGTTATTATGTCTGCATTAATAATTAACCAAGAGTTGCCAGTAAGCCATTAACCGTCAAAGCCAAACTAAGAAAATTCCTTGGAATCAAGGCAACGTTGATTACGTGGTGTGGAGAAGATTCACTGTTCTTTAAGTAATTGTTATAACACTATGTCAGCTTAAAGAGCAACTGAATTGCCTTTTTGAATTAACTTCTTTAATCAAAAAATAAGTGGTTGCAATGTTATAATGTGATTTTTTTTTTAATGAAAGTAAAGCATCTCACCAAACTCTTTTGCAAATGAAAAGAAATAAGATTTTTTTTTATTATTTGTACTGTGGAATTGCGTTCATTTAAGTGATAAATYAAGCTTTCACCAGGAGGTAAAAAAATAGTATGTAAAACGAGAGCTGAGCAAGAAGCTCCATACATGTACAACTATCACAAAGCTCCTTACTTCTAAGTGGAGAACTGTTTTTTCACTCGGGCGCTGTCGGGTTACAAGACAAAGCCAGAGTTGTCCTGAACATCTGCACCTCCTGCCTGGGAGCCCGTAAGAATTGCTTGGGCCCCACAAAGCTGGTACTGAGCCCTTAAGGCTGGCAGGGACTACCTAAATGAGCAGCAGCTCATTGAAGTTTCAGAATCGCTAATGCTTTTTCATCTCTTTTTACTGCTTGATACTTCAATATACACAGCACAGGAGTCCAAAGTTTCTATCTAATAAAAGCAAAAGAGGGAAGTTTATGAGGGTCCCTTTTAACCTAGAAACTATTCTATGAGTCTATGAAATGAAGTTAAAATTGAGAGTAATTCTATGAAGAGAAAAACTATTACAGGAATTTAGTACATACTCTCCTACTTTTATCCACCAGAAATACCTTTTGCAATAAACAAAAAAACCTGGCAGATACTCTGCTGACATAAAAGCAAGGCTAAAGCAAGGTTAGAAAAAGATTTGTAATTGGGTTTGAGAGAAAATAGCTAAGTGAGAATAGCTCTTTGGAGACTATGTGTTCATTCACTGACAGGACAGTACAAATTCTATAAGCAAATTAATTGTGACAGCTTAACATAGTCAAGTAAGTTGTTCAATATTTATTGGTGCCTGCCAGCATGTTGCTTTGTTCCTGTGATTGCACATATTTTGTTAGCATTTCATTGTGGGGAAGAAAAATAATGGAGAAATATAAAAGGGGAGGTGCAAAAGCAGAAAAAGCAACTAATTTATAATCTTCTGTGATGATGATAGTGCACTATGGCATGCAATTGTTAAAATAATTTAAAAACATTACACAAATACAGTTGTACCTCATTTTGTCACATATGGGTACAGCAAATGAAGAAATACACTTCTGCTGAAGACTGAACCTAGAACCCTGTTTTTTACAGTAGCCTTTTCTTCATTTCTGAGTTTTTGCTGAAGCAGAGAGACTCTCAGTACAGACCAGCATCAGCCCTATCCAGAATATCTAATACAGAAAGGCAGTACTGGGTCAAACCAACAAGTCTTAGCCAGCTTCTTTTAACCAAGGTAAAAAAAGCCATGCCCTGTCTGGCTAAAATGCAGAAACACCAATAGAAGACATTCCCTGATTTTTTTTTTTCCCCCTTTCCATAAGAGCTGCAAAGCCACTTCCTACAGGTCCCACACTGGTTCCTGCTCACCCGCTGAGCACCTCACCCAGGTTTAATAAGGGCTTTTACAGCCATGTTAGGACAGGGTACACAGTCCCCTGATGGAGGAGCTGGCAAAGGCAGGGCACGGAGRGCTGGGAGCCAGGCATGCACTGGGGAAAGGTAACCCCGGTTCTCTTAGCTGCAGCGCTGCCCCAGTGCTGAGAGAGATGCTGAGGAGCAAAAGGAGCTGCTGTACTTTGTCTCATTACTCAAAAGAGATTCTGGGAGTGGTACAAAGATAACTGTCATCTGTCACTTGGATTGCAGTCTATACATAGATTTCAGAATATAGAAGATCAAAAAATAGTACGGAAGGAAAAAAATACCTTGGATACAATTAGAAGGATATTTGCTTTCATGATTTAAATTATATTTAGCTTAGTTTTTAACCCTTAACTTGAAATGTTCCTGTTCCTACTTTATATGGCTCGCTACATACACAGAATGTGTGTTGGGTCTGAAGTTTGTGAGGGTTGCTGTGGGAATTCTGGCTTCACTGCTCAGAAAGTCATTGTCTGCAACTTGACAAAGCTGATCAACATTATTGCTATATATGTTCATCAGCCCTTAGAAGCATTTGTCTTATGGATGACCTTTATGGAAAACAATATTATTTCATATCTGCTTTTTAATACGTCATCTCATTTATCAAAAGTATTTATTTAGAACAAATAAACTGCAAGGCTGTGAAGATTTTCCTTGGGAGTCCCTCTCCAATAACACAGATCCAGATGTTAGATTGTTCTAATTCATTATTTGTGGTGCAGCTATTTCATAACGAGGATGTAGGAACACATGTATAACTCCATAAAATGGCCAGCACAATGTCACACGGCATGGCCGTGTGCCCATAAAGCTGGCAGCCGACATTTAGCTCACTTGTCTGTGTGGAGAGCTGCTCAGTGCAAGGAACATTTCAGTATTAATTTTAGTTTTTCAAAAATGTGAGATCAGTTCAGAGCAGAATTGAGTTCCCTGAGTAATTCTAACCATGCAAATGTATTTATATGGTGCCTCTCTGTTTTTTGGTCTGTTCATTCATTCTGGGATACGTGAATATTCCCGACGTGACTGCTGACCGCTCCATCATTATGCTGTGATCCAGAATCCATGGAAATGAATGAAAAGACCAAAGACTGTGTTCAGCTGTTCTAATACGAAGTCTCCCAATTAAGCAACATTCAAATTATTAATAGTATTTGGGGAAAATTTGCTCATTGAAAAGAAACTGGAGCAGAAAAATATAATCAGTATCTTGACTTTACTCTTACATTTGGTAGTGACCACAGTGTTTCTGCCATTTGTTTCTAAAAGGTTGGGGGGTGATTTTTTTTTGGGGGGGAGCATTTTCCATTGTCTCATCTTAAGTGTCTCAGCTGTTCTCCAGCAGCAGCACCATATGTTTAGAAGGGAAGCAATAAAGCCTTAATTATAGGGCAGTGTAACAGCTACAAATGCATATTCTACTGCTACATGTTCTTCAGAAGGATGTAATCAATTCACACTGTTTTTGAATGATGTTTCATATTGTGATCTTGTAAACAGATCTTAAAATAGCCAGTTTATAAAGAAAGCTAAATCTCTATAATTAGGAGAGCTTTTCTTTTTTCCAAATTAACCCTAAAAGAAAAGTGGGAGGATGGAGGTACAGCAGCTTTGATTTTGAACCCCCTACTAAAGTAAAAGAATGCTAATAATCTGAAAGCTGGTTTTGTTTTGTTTTTTTAAGAAAAATGTACAGCCATTAAACAACATACACAACAACTACATGTGGTGTGTYAGAGATGAACTTAAAATGGTGTTTCTGTAATGCCGAATCACCATGAATTAGTTCAGATAGTGAACAGTGACACATTGTTTTGGATTTCAGTATGAAAACAAGAAAACAGAGTTGACGGAATTCAGCATTTTAAGAATTTGTTTTGTACCATATCATTTAACAAGTGGCCAGTGGCTTCTGCTCCACACCGTGACAGTGAGGTCCTGCTGAAAGCTCAAATCTCTTGTGAATTGAATTGTAATCTTGGGTTTTAAACATGCCACCAACTGAGGCTGATAATGTACCATCCAGGAAAACCATTACAGCAGATTTTGAGAACAGCTGCAAACCCCTTGCCATGGAGATGGAACTGTAGTGTATCCAGAGCATATTTCATCCTTTGGGGTTAACTTTGAAGAAGCTGGGATTAATGGATAAATCATTGTTATAACAGCTCTATTCCAGTATCTATAGCCTTGAACTATGGTGTCATAAGAAAGAAGAGCCTAATATGAATGCAAGGTAATTAATGTTGCTTAGTGAAAAAAGCAAATTTTAGAGGATCCTGTGGCTGAGTAAAGTCCAAGGGAGTTACACCAGCCCTCTGCTTGGCCCTTTTGCAGAGGCATGGCCACTGATCACAGGGGCTGAATGTTGGTGAACGTGGAACAGCTCTACCCACGAGCCAAAGTGGCACGAAGATGCCATTGAACCAACTTTTGGTTGCTGAGGCATAGCTGAGTTTTGGACTGTAGTCCCTCTCTCCTTTGCCACTTGCCAGCAAAATTGAGCATGGCCGTCAAAAAGCTGATCAACAAGCTTAGAGTTTCCATATTTGCTACATATGAGTGTCATTTTGTGTAGCAAGAGCTTCTCATCTGGGTCTCTCCCATGTCACAAAACTTCTGATGAGGATCCCTGTTGTGGTGGTTTAACCCCAGCCGGCAACTAAGCACCACACAGCTGCTCGCTCACTCCCCCTGTAGCGGGATTGGGGAGAGAATCGGAAGGGTAAAAGTGAGAAAACTCATGGGTTGAGATAAAGACAGTTTAATAGGTAAAGCAAAAGCCGCGCACACAAGCAAAGCAAAACAAGGAATTCATTCACTACTTCCCATCGGCAGGCAGGTGTTCAGCCATCTCCAGGAAAGCAGGGCTCCATCATGCCTAACGGTTACTTGGGAAGACAAACGCCATCACTCTGAACGTCCCCCCCTTCCTCCTTCTTCCTCCAGCTTTATATGCTGAGCATGACGTCATATGGTATGGAATATCCCTTTGGTCAGTTGGGTCAGCTGTCCCGGCTGTGCCCCCTCCCAGCTTCTTGTGCACCCCCAGCCTCCTCGCTGGTGGGGTGGGGTGAGGAGAGGAGCAGAAAAGGCCTTGACTCTGTGTAAGCCCTGCTCAGCAGTAACGAAAACATCCCTGTGTTATCAACACTGTTTTCAGCACAAATCCAAAACATAGCCCCATACCAGCTACTATGAAGAAAATCAGCTCTATATCCCAGCCAAAACCAGCACACCTGTCCATCTTATTTATCATTTCTTTGCAAGTTTGTAAGTATGTTAATGACCAGGGAAAGAAGGTATGTCTCTTTGGGGACTATTACATCTTTTTACAGTATAAATTATTGCTTTCAAGTGAATAGAACCAAAAGTATTAGAATAAACTATAATTTGCTTTTGCCTAATCTCTTGCAGTTGCTTAGGACACAGTGATATCCCCACCCTGTGGCAGAGGGCAAGAAAAGCTTCTCACTTTTCTAAGTCTTCAACAAAATACACATAGTAGGAAGGAGAAAGGCTGCCAAGTCTCTTGGCCTTTTCTGTTTCTTAAGTTTTATCATGTACTTCTGCAGCATATGGGTATAACTAATAACATTTTCTGAGCAGATGTGCAAAAGATGGATTGATATGCCAAGGCTGGTAAATGTTCAATGAGGAGGAGACTGGTGTGCCCATGACAGATTTTGTAAATGAGACACTTACGGAAATGACAAACGTAAAACATTTCATTTTAATACGTTATTCCTGAGGTTAAAAGAAGCCCAAGTCCATTGTCAATGGGGAAAAATTTGTCATGTGTCTCCATTTCCGCTTTTAGAAAAATTAGTTTTTTCAAAATCTGTTTGCAATATGTTGGGGTTTTTTAACTTGTTTCCTCTCTTGTCTCCCATTTTCTACTTACTGTTGAAAAGGAAGGTAAATAGGGAGGGATTTGGAAGGAAAAAAATGTTAACTCCCTCTCTCACACAAAAATAAGATTAAAAAAAGTATTGATTTTTCAAATGTTAAAATGAAAAGTCAACTGATAAGTGAGAATCTGTACACACTACACCTGAGCAAAACAGCAAGCAAGGAATTAATGACATTGTTACTTGATGCGGTATGTCAGAGCAGATTTGACTGACCACTCAGACGTGCTTAATGGCACGGTAGTAATGCTGCTGAAGGTGCCTACCTGGATCACAACAGAAGCCTTATGGATTCTGTCCTTAAGAATATACAATCCTATTGTCCAAATTCAGTATTAAGCTGGTGAGAAAAGTCACTTTGCGAAATAGAAGTAACACGTTATTTGATATTCAAAATGGTATTTTTCTCCAAATGTTACGGCCCTTTTGTAAATCAGTACTTCTGATCATGTAATTCCCTTTAGCCAGATCTAGGTGTGTTCCCACCTGGCTAACTCTAGGGGGTCTTCTTTTGTTTTCTTTGTTTTGTTTTTAAACAGAGCTGAAGGAAGTTTGAGAAGTTTGTATATTCTCTGTAGAGAAAGAACTAAAGAGGAAGAGTATTTTGCCCCTCAAAGTGATTCGTAGTTGTCATCCTTTTTATTTTCTCCCATTCGTCTCTTCATTATTATTCACATATCTCAAATCTGTGTATTCACCTTCTCCAATTTTCAGGTGCTTTTCCTTCATAGTTAATTTCTTTCTTCATTTCAAAATCCTTCATTTCCCTCCGACACCATGTAATATTTATTACATTAGTGCTAAAGCTGCATGAATAATTTACCAACTATTTTGCCTCTTTTCCTATTCAAGTATGGCCCATAATGATTTACTTGAAATATTCATTATTTGAAATGTGTTGCTGAGTAATTTTTGCAAATAATTCTTGGCCTGTGTATTGTTCAGAGGTGCAACCAAACACCCAAGTGGCAATGATTGGACACTTTCATCCAACCGACCCCTGATGGAAGCTCTTCTTCTGATACAGTGTTTGGTGCACCTGCTGAAAACGTCCCCACTTGAAACGGGCTTCCTGAAAATACTCCTCAATGTTAACTTAAAAGTTCTGACATAGAAAAAAAATACCCACTAAATAAGTGCATATTTTTAGACTACTTGGAAAAGAAGGACATGAGAGTCAGTGGTCAAAACAAACTCATTCAGCAGTGAGAGTGCTACAGGGAGCTTGCTGCTTGTTCAACTAGCTGATGGGCTGCCCATGCTGTCTTCATTCAGTTACTCCCTTCGCTCCTCAGCACCATCAAACAGCATAGGTTACCCCAAGTGACAAGTTCCTTAAAAGTCCAATGTTGTACGTATGATTTACATAGCCAGCCTTCAGGAAGCCTGAAAAGAGATAATGCTGATRCTAAGAGCAACGACAGTGCTGGGGAGTTCCCTTGCAGCATTGGTGCTGGCAGCAGCAAGAGGTCAGCATCGATCCTGGAGTGGAGGGATGCAAACAAGAGGCTTCACTTATATTCAGCCACATATTTTTCAGCCACCAGTGGCAGCCAGGGTATGGATACTGTGTTTACATGGATGAGGGATGCCACACTTCGGGGAGTGAGGGGCTGGGCTTTCAGGAGTCCAAAATCTGGTGGGATCAGCAGGTCCTGTGCCCCGTTCCCCACCTGCAAGCAGCTGGGTTTGCAGTCCCTGTCTGCTTTCATCRGGGGAACAGCCATTTCCAAGCGAGCACCCCAGACTATAAATCCCTCTGTTAATGAGATCCTCAAGGGAAGATCCTTGACAAACCCACCCCTTGTATCCCCAGCTTCCAGCTAATTTCTGTACCTTATGAACAGGTGGCAGTACTTTCTTGGCTAATTTGGCTTCTTCAGTGAGAAAATTGGTGCCATAAATAAATAGTGACAACAAATTTTAGTAGTTATTTTTTCCAGGCATTTGTGTAAGCATCTRTGTAAATACTGCAATTCCTTAGATTGTCAGCTTTCAAGGCTGGGGTGTGTTTCAGTTTTGTTGATAAAGCACCTAACACAGCAGTTTCTGCTCTGAAGTTGGGACTTCTACTTGCTGCTACAGTGGAATTAATATTTGCCTCTGCACGTGTATTTCTGGTATGTCCTAGGGATGCACACTATTCATGTTTGTAGTAGGAGCAAGTAGTCATCGCAAACTCAGGGCTAGGCCCCAGGAAAGTGTCACCTATAAAACGCACTAAAGCTGTTTGCAAAATACTGTCAGATATAAAGTTAGTTCTCAATGACATTTCTCTTGCAGTGAGGAGGCTGCTTTTAATTTAATTGCTAATTAAAAGTTCAATCATTTACTGCTTAATATTCCCAATTTAGCGCTAAATGAACATTAAGTGATGTAATTGCTGCTGAAGTCCCTGACCAAATTGGAAAAGGAGGGGTGGGGGGCAATCTTTCAAAGCATCAGGGCTCRCTCTGTGCTTATGCCAATTTTCCACCTCCTCCTTTAGTCAGCAATGCTAAGCGGGGAGCGCCGACCCTCAGGGTTAGCTTCTCTTGAATAAAAATTTGGAAGTTAAATCAGTGTGGCTATCTGCTGTGGTCTGCGAGAGCTGCCAGCTGTACCTGTGCTCTGCAGAGGCTCTGGGAGTGTGTCCAGGGCAGCAGGGAGTGAAACGCTGAGAGGGAGAGACAGCATGTATCAAATGGAGCTGTGCTTTGAAGAGGACAGAGAGAAGGTGCTCTGTTACATACCAAAGCAAACAAGTGGGACTAACTTGGAAGACAGTGAGGAAAACAAATTTTTTTTTCTTTTTGAATTTCTGATAAAACCTTGATACATAGAAATATATATGTAAGGAAGACCACGAAGTAGGCAATTGGTACTGAGAAGTGGCCTGTAAATGATTGACTATAGAAGCTGAGGCTTTTTGGAATTGTGTCATTTTTTTCTGTTAGGCTGAGCTGTCACCCACCATAGCCAGATTCTGTGGATGAATGTGTATCCTGTAATTAATTATTACTTACTCTTTTTCTGTCTGACCCCAGAGTTGGTTTTTATAAACTGCAAATTGTCAGAATCTGATTCGCATTCAGTGCTACTGACAGTGGGAATGATCAGAAGAATTCACTTAACAAATACAGATGATAAAATAAAATGTCACATTTTATTACATACTTCTGTTCCATCTGTCTGAGCAATTTTAAATGCCAGATTTAAAGAAGTGCCAGCAGGCCACGTCTTTCAGGGGTGCTTGCACATGGCTGCACTGGCTTTTAGCATTTCCTTTCTATTAAAAGGATAATTTGGTGGCACGGCAAACTCCTGAAAGGGGGCGAGAGCACATGTGTTTGCAGTGGGACACTCACCCGTGCTCCTGCCCCTGTGCCACCTCCCGGGGAGAGCACAGGGAATCGCCACCTGCCAACTTCCCTCTCCCCAGGTCACACAATTGCTTTTCATGGTATTGCCCTAGCTGGGAAGCTGCATCGTTTCCATGCAGCTTTTGAAGGTCACCATCACTCACCTCCATGCTGCTTGCTAGTAAGACACTACAAGAGCATGTCTGTTACTGTGGGCTTTTTCTGTCACTCACAGCATTTCTCTTCGGAAAATTTCAGATTATCTTTAGAGTACTTATGTTTCCATCAATGAGGCAGAGCAATGGTGGCAGTGGTTAGGTGGCAGGTTGTGCTTTTTTCACTTAGGTGAGCAGGTCCCACCAGACTGCTCCTATTTTGTTCTGGTCCTTGTTGGGGACGGTACCTGCTCTGCCTGCCAGGGCTGCCTGACCAGCCGGACACGCCGGGCCCACCCCATCCTCCTCACCAAGGAGGGAAGTGAATCTACCTCAGCCCTGAAGTCCCTCAAAGACTATGGGTTTTAAAGTTCAGCTCAAACTTGAAGCATCTTTCATGTATTTTCTGCTTCAAAAATGCTGTGAAGAAATGAGCAGGAAAAAAGACCCAGAGGAAGTAACTCAGTAGAGAAAAAAAGACTGGGAATGGACAAGGAGGTAGAATAAAAAATGTAGAGAGTCTCTGATCAAAGAGTAGAGAGGAGCAGAGAAAAAAGAGATAATGAATAAATAAGTAAATGCTACGTACTCCATGTCCAACCCCCGCTTTCTGTGCCAGCTCAGTGGCACTCTGGCTCTGATGCACAGAACTGGCACTGCACAGGGAGGAGAGGTTTCTTCTCCTTGGTAAAATCTGACTGGCTTTCAAGGGGGACGATGGTATTATAGAGGACAACCTGTTACTGCCCCAGCATTAGTGCAAGTAAGGTATGAACTAATGAACTGCCAGGAGTACCTCTGTTGCTACGTCCACCCCATGAAAAAGAATTCTCATTCCACACTTCACCCTTTGCCGTCCTGTTTGTATTCCCTTTGAGAGGTTGGCAACTTGTCAGAACGTGTAAAAAACTCAGCCATGTTTAGGACTGGAGAACAACTAGACAGTTCCCTCTACACGCACAGACGTGTTTCAGATGGAGGGACCTTAAAAGGTGCAAAATTTCAGCCCACAGATCCTTAGCACTTACTGAAAAAAAGATTCTCTTCTTGTATTGCGAATTACCAGCTACTTGGAAATATAGGCCATAAGTTTTTATGTGGCCTTCCATAGAAATTCAAAATGCATTTCAAAGTTGAAATTTGCACTTATTTTCAAGTGTTCACAATATCTTGCTTTTTTTTAAAAAAAATGTGTTATTTCAGCTCATTTTAGGTGCATGTGTGGATATAGGCAAAAGTGTGAAGGCATGACTGAAGCCATTTAATCCTCTTGGGCCTTAATTTTCTATATTGAATTAATTAGAGTTGGACTTCCCAAGAGCTAGAAGTTAAACTTTCGTATCTGTTTCTGTGAACTGGAAAACAAGATGGTAAATTGCTTTGGCTGCCTTTGAGGCACCTAATGTATTTTTCAGCCTTTAATTTAAAAGCTGGCTGTACAATGGTAATGGTCAGAGGAGAAAATGCCAAACATTTATCAAGTTAAGGCTCATTTAAAAAAATATACCAGGAAATATGTATACTGGAGCCAAATATCCCACATATTTTAACAACCATTGAGCATGGTTTTGCTGAAAGAGAAGACACTGAATTTAACAAATATTCCATCTTTCCATACTAAATCTTTGAGAAGACATTGAATTTTTTTCTCTGGTTAAACTTTTATCTTTATGCTTGATCCCTGCAAATAATACCAGAATCGGGGCCCTTGTTCCTGAAATAATGTAGGTTATAAGGGGAGGTAATGCGAGTATTGGGATTTGAACATGAAAACTTTGCTAACCCCAGGCTACTATTAGTTTTGCACCCTGCCAGTGAGTAAAGTATGGATTAGACTTGCAGAAATACCCCCAACTGTGCTCATGCCTTGGGGCGGATTTAGATCAGACTGATTGTTCCATTAAGCTCCCGATCTGGTGAGAAGTCACACTAGTAATTTGCATCTTCATAAAAGAATTAGCAGAGCTGTTGCTTTGAAGTTCAATTATCCATGTGCATGTTTAAAGCAGAATATTGAAAATGCATTGTGCTGTTTGCACAGCTGCAGAGAGCTAAATACACGGGATGTTTGCAGGTTTGCTATCGACCTTTCTGCGCAGCCAGGGAAACACAGGGCTATTGTGAATTCTGCAGATCTAAAACCATGGGCAGGCATTGAAGCAGAAGTGAAGCTCTAAAGAAAGTTTATAACTTCATTTGTGGACATTGAGGATAAATTCAACAGGCCACTTAAGTGTTTATATTATGAGGTGCCAGCTGCAGCTTTATAGTTAAGGCTGAATTGAGCTTTGAATTTAAATYAGGGGTTCAACTTCATTATTTATGTGGATGATGTGGTTTCCTTTCTTTTTTTCCTATTGTCTCGAAACTTACAGCACTTGCTCTTTGAGTACATGATGGATTTCCTACTAACTAGAAAGTAAATCAAGCAGCTAACGGTTAAAATTAAACTGTAAAATAGATCCCTTATGAAATTAGATTTTGTTCAGACTACTGTTTTTTCACGTTGTTATCACTGTTAAAACTCAGTTATACAATATCAAAAATAGCTGAAAAACACTATGAAAATAATTAATCAATGTTTATATAATTGCTATGATCAACAGCTCATTTATACTTATAGGGATTATTACGGCATCACAGCTTACGCAGCCCATCATCCCTCCTTGCCAGCACAGCCATTCATTGCCCCAGTAGTCCAGGTTACAGCTTTCCATGCTGCAGTACTCCAACTCAGAGGAGGGTGATAGCCCGTTTGAACAGACATCTTGGCCCAGCCATTACAGCCCTCACACCTTGGTGATCTCCTACCCGCGTGGCTGCTCAGGTGTGATTGACCCTGCAAGGCTCTGTAAGACACCCTGCATTGGTGCAGCCCTGCACGAGACCCAGGCGTGTTCCCCAGAGGGCTGGACAGTGGCTGGTAGTTTGGCACTTTAAAGCCTCTTCCTATGGACCTGCCTCAGCTCTGCATGTGGGAACACCTCGTGCTCCAGGCCGGGCAGTGCTAGGGGAAGCCTGGAGCTGCAGCTCCCACCTGGTGTGCCCCTAGGCACCACCTGTGGCTCTGGTAGCAATGAGATCACTTGCAAAAGCATCTGAAAAATACACTGATACTGGCCTGCGCACCCCATTGAGAGAGATTCCACAGCTGAATAGGGCTTTAGAGAAGCCACGTAGACTAGATTATCCCTTATGAAACAGTATACACTTCGAGAAAAATTAATATTAAACAGATTGGCCCAGGTAAGCTGCAGCTACTGCTGTCTACGCAAGGCACTTGATAAATGTATTATTTTATGTCCTTCATCCTTACATAATTGACATAATATTTCATGGACCACTCTACTGCTTGCTGCCACTGTGCCACATTTTGGCTGCTGGTCATTTTTGCAGACAACATGAGGGATCACTGCAAAAGAGACAGGCATGACGCATAATATTTATCTATGAGTGAGGAAGATACTTTGATATGACTTTTGTATTTCTTGCTAGTGACTAATCAAAGTTCCAGCTCAGCATCTGAGGATCACCATTTCTAATTTGCTGACTGCCTATCTTTTAATCAGAGCAACGTCTTAACATCAAGGATTCTGCAGCCTGTGGCATTTGTTATGGGCATTTGTACTTCGTCGAAAACCTAAGAGAAACAGGCAGATCTGATAGCAAGGAAACAAAAAATATTACAGCTCTGATGTTATCAAAATTAAATGACTGCCTTTGAACACACAACATTTCCTATAGCAAAGACAATTACAAAGGGAAATACAAGTGAGGAAGGTTTTTTGAAATGCAGTAAGTAACTAAGGAAGTCTCATGGATGAAAATCCAGGGCGTTTTGTGCAATTTCATGCATTGATGAATCTTTGCCGAAAGGAACAGAATTCCTTAAGCTTACAACTGTACATGTAATTAACCACATCAAAATGATAACCCACAGGAATTCAATAGTTTGCCCCAAAACATCATCCTCTTGGGTCTTGTGACAAACTATTTGTTATACAATAAGCCTAAATTTTASAGAGTCAGATCTGCTCAGTTCACACATAGTGTATTCAGATAGCTGTGTCTTTCCAAATCAAAAACCCCAGTGGAAGAGACAACGATGTATTTCTTTTATTGAAATACTACTGATCCTCCTAAAACTAAGTTTGGGGTTAATCAGATTTACTGCACTTTATTACTTTTCGTTTATGAATTATTGGAAAAGCATCAGATCCTGGTGCAGTCAAAACCCCTGAGTAAACTGCAGATCAATATAAAAATTGATCCAGTCTCTTTCCACAGCACACGTCTTCCTTTTGGAGCAAGTGTAAATGTTATACAACTTAAACTAAACCACTGCAAAGAATATTAAGATTATAGCTGATTTCTAGCAACTGCTAAACAGCTCTAGCCCTGAAAACACACTTTCACTAACTGCACCACAGTCTTGATACATTCCTTTTTGGTGATTCACATTCTTGTAATCCACAGAATCGTTTATTGTCTCTCTGTGTTTAACAGTGCAACAAATAATGTCTTTTCACTGTATTGTAATTTCTTTAATATTCAATACTGTTCACAATCATATTGAAAAAAACAAGAAAACGTTTTCCATAGTTTTTAACACTGGAAGGAATTCTGTCTGGCAAAGAAAACAAATCTTAAGAAGTAGCAATGCTAAACAAAAAAAAAAAAGTTCAAAGTAATTCAAAGAAGTCCATGTCAAGACTGCAGCCCACTCCCACACTTGCTTATCCCAGTGGACAGAGGTAAAAGATAGGTTTTGCAACATATGCAAAGGACTAATAGATCAAACTAATGTTGAATGTGATACTATAGAAAGATCAGACGATGCCCACGTCCGACTTCTTTACAGGTTCGTTCCTGGCCTGTCATATTTAAATTAATACTTTCCTATTATTACTTATTAAAGGAATACTTGAATTATTTCTTAAATAGAAAGCAAGAGGGGCATTTGCATGCCTTGTTGCTACATGAGATCAACTGTATCTTGTCTACTTTAACAGTCGCAAAAGTCAAGGGGAAGGGTACCGAAACACCGTGGGGATGACTCCAACATCCACTCCTTACATTATGCTCTGCAATGATTTATGTTATTTTCCTTAGTTGTTTATGATCTGCACACTATTTGCTAGCTACACAAATCATGTTTGAAAAACTTGCAACATTACTGCACCATTACAATGAGACTTCACCTTGTATTTTATTACTAACCAAAACCACTTTGACAAAACAACCCAAACCAGGGGTCTGTCTTTATGCAGTGTTTGTATATTCAGCCAGGCAGTAAGTGGAAACGATGCCACATTACTGATTTGCTCACTTCCGATCTGAGCAGTTCAAACTGTAAATACTAAAAATTTTTATTAAGTCATTTGTAGCCAATTCACAGATATAAAATAGCTGAGAGGATTTGTAAGTGTAGACTTGACCCGAGATCCGTTTAGTCCAGTATGCGGTCTCTGGTGGGTATCAGCACTGGATTTTTCACAAGAGGTTGGGTAAGAGCAAATATGAAATAACAATCCTATAGGAGAAGTCCTCTCTTCAGGACTAAGATTGCTTCCTTAGCCTAATGGTTTAATTATATTGTAAATAGCTTGAAATCCGATCTACAATAATCATGAACATTTCCATCATCTATACATCTAATTTGTTTTTGTGAATCTTACTAAGCTCTTAGCTTCAGCAAAACCCTATGGAAATAGATGCCTGGAGTTAATTTAAAAAGTCATCAGCTTTAAGCTTGTCTCACAGAAAAAATCCTGTGTACACATGGTAACAGCTCCCGAGGAGCTGGAGCTTCTCCTTTCCTCACTTGCTTACTTTCACCACGGCCTCTTTTACTTGCTGCCACACCAAACTAGATTCAGGCTTCCTTTGGAAGAAAATGTCTTTTGCAAAATTATTACTACTCAACACATACTATTTGTTTCTCTTTTCTTTGATAAAGACTGTCCTGGTTTCGGCTGGGGTAGAGTTAAATTTCTTCCTAGTGCTGTGTTTTGGATTTAGTATGAGAAGAATGTTGATAACACACTGATGTTTTTAGTTGTTGCTAAGTAGTCTGCTAGTCAAGGACTTTTCAGCTTCCCATGCTCTGCCAGGTGCACAAGAAGCTGGGAGGGAGCATAGCTGGGACAGCTGACCCAACTGGCCAACGAGGTATTCTATATACCATGTGACGTCATGCTTAGTATATCAATAGGAGGCGTGGTCCAGGAAGTAGTGATTGCTGCTTGGGTATCAGTCAGCAGGTGGTGAGCAATTGCATTGTGCATCACTCATTTTGTATATTCTATCATTATTATTATTATTATTATTATTATTATTATTATTATTATTTTGCCTTCCTTTTCTGTTCTATTAAACTGTCTTTATCTCAATCCATGAATTTTACTTTTTTTTTTTTCCCCTATTCTCTCCCCCATCCCACTGAGGGGAGGGGGAAGTGAGTGAGTGGCTGTGTGGTGTTTGGCTGCCTGCCGGGTTAAACCATGACAAAGACATATTCAGTTTTCTCAATGAAACGTTTCACTTCTGTTTCCTTGAAGTAAAACCCAAACACTCTAATGAGGATGCCTTTTTTTTCCCTATAGCCTCATTTGTTGAGCAAGGCACACACATCGAAAGACAGGTAACACCACAGTCATATTACAGCTATGGAACTGAGCACGGTGCTGCTAAAAGCCTGGCTTTAACACTGGGGTTGTCCAGTGGCTGGAAACCTGCTTCAACACAGTCCTGCGCTTTCTGTTTTCACTTAGGCCAAGTTCCAGCATCAGCCAGTGCACTGTGCAGAGCCATGGGATAAAATGTCTGACGTACCTGACTACTCATCTATCAGAAATCAGGGACATAGAAGATGCTGCTGCTCATGAGGAAAAAATATATTTCACCAATATTGCCTAATCTGTCTAAAGGAAATGGAGTTATTTGAAAATATGCAAAGTGCCAAGCCCCTCACAGCATGCTAAACATCAAAATAAGCACCTAGTGAGAAAAGCCTCAGAGAGCAAAGACGTTTGTCCTGAAATGCACAAAAAGGGGAGTGGCAGCTATAAAGAGCCCAGTTCCGAGTTCAGAAATGAAAAGGGTGAACCTCAACTTGCAATTCCATCAGAAACTTTTCTGAACCATCCTTCCCAACAGAATGTGACTTCTGCAATACAGTATTTCAGATCTTCCCAATAAAAAGTCTAATGAACACTGTGGGGGCCACAACTCCTGCTGAAACGATAACTCCTCCTTCAGGAGTGCTGGTGCCAGGACTGCTCCAAGCCCCAAGGAGCAGTCGGAGGGTGTCCTTTGAACAGCACTCCTTGCACTGCTTGCTGTGGCAGGGCAAGGGGACGGCTGAATGGGTGACAGCTCGAGTCACGGCACACAGCTGCTTCCAAACCCAGCAGGAGGGAAGGGGAGGCAGAGGGAAATCACCAGGGTGGAAAAATTAGCTATCAGAAGCCCAAAAAGACCTTCGTAGAAGAGAGGTCTGTTGTAACACCCATGGGCGCAGAGGGTGCACTGCAGGCATAGTTAGAAGTGGTTATGAACAGTACATGGCACTCACAAGTGTCAGGAATAACCATTAAAATAAATACGCAGTAATATGTTGGAAATAGCTGTAAAAAGTGTGCAAGGTGCATGACTGAGTAAGGATAATTTTTTTTTTTCTTCAAAGTTGTATGCTTCAGTTTATACATTTTAAACATTTTCCAGTTTTATTTACCTGCTAACTTCAAAGGTCAGGATGCTAATTGCCCTGCTGTGACATTTAATGACATCATTGTCA
>JAYKAV010002308.1:26666-104508 GCA_035582835.1 Phoebastria nigripes | reverse complement strand
CAGGTTGGACGGGGCTCTGAGCAACCTGATCTAGTTGAAGATGTCCCTGCCCATGGCAGGGGGGTTGGACTAGATGACCTTTAAAGGTCCCTTCCAACCCAAACTATTCTATGATTCTATGATTCTAGGATAATTTCCCCATCTCATTTCTTGTACATAAGGTTCTTTCTACTCCCAGCCCCCTTAAAAAATGAATTTTGTTTTCGAACTCCTGAAGGGGAAAAGAAAAAAAGAAAAAAAAAATTTATTCAGTTGGCAGCAATTTGGTACCAGAGAGAATTTATTAACACTGACACAATAAAAACAAAACCTCCACATGCTCTGTTTGGTTCTTCACCCACCAGACTGTTTCAGGGAGGTGATGTGTGGAAGAAAACTATATGGTTTAATTGGGTATTATTATCTATAAACTACTAGGTAGACCCTGAGGTGTTCTGAAATAACGTGTAAAAGGAAAAAGCATCTCCAGTAAAGAGCATGAAGAACATCATTCTTTGCTTATTTACTACTTAGAAGTATTTTAAATCTTGTTTTTATTTCCAAGTGATCTCAGCCTGCAAATGTACAATGCACCATTGTAACAGCTGCAGATGATATTAAGAGAACTGAATTGCAAGTACACTTTGGAGCAGTGAACTGAATCATCGATGAGTGCTGGAGAACTGTTCTTCCATTATTTTAAATGTGTACACATTACCAAATAAAATAAAAATATCGTGTATTACTGATATTATATTACAGCACAGCGGGTAGGTTGCATAGAAACCAGAAAAGGATAACCAGAATAACTCTGTAGTTAAAATATTTTAATAAAGTTTATAGAGGTTAATTTGTTACCTGAAAAAATTACAAAAATGAGATATAGGATCTACCCCTGATCTCAGAAGGAATTACATTATATTAATTGCATTACAGAAGATGCTCAGCTTTTGCATGATTTGGGTTTTTATAGTTTAATCATTGTAGGCTTCTCTAAATTAAAGAAAATGTTCAACTGTTTGGACAAAGAAGCATAAATTATCACAAATACATTCAAAAGTATTTTTAATAAAAGCCTGCTAGGCTCTATGAATGAATGGTGGTAAGGGCTGTAAAATTTCATTTTAAAATGAACTCTTGAACACCAGAGAAACATTCTCATGCTTAAATGCAAGCACACAGATTTTTCTCTAACATGGGAGTATTATTCTGCAATGGAATGATGGAAATGCCATAATATGTCATAAACACAATTTAATAATTTTTTTCCATTAGAAGACTGCTTGCAGGCACAAAGATAAATTTATTACAGCAGAACCATTGGTGCTTTCACAGTTAATGCCTGATAGCATTTTCATTTAAAATTTGTTTTTTCCATGGTTTGTAACTTGATAAATTTGCCCTGGACCAAAACATGATTCTCAAGAACTAATGGTAGGGACCTCATTTATCCAGATTACATTTAAGTATGTATTTTAAAAATAGTGGAAAAACATCTTCCATGACTGAATTGTGATGGCATGTGACAACCATTTAGGATGCATGGGAAACTGATAGGATGGTCAAAATCCAGTTTCTGCTCTAGAGCAGGTTAAATATTACCTTTTGAGCAGCATCACGAGAGTCCAATCTGGCCCTGAAAATCACCATCCCTGTATTTAGGAGCCATTGCTTTATTTCACCACTAAGAAAAACTATTGGCACTGGGAAAACACGAATGATCATCCATGCTGCAATGTGTGAGCAATTAAAGCACAAAGGGCTCTCTGTCCTCTGAAGGGCCATCCATCCTCCAGTAACTCCTCTTAGATGGCTGCTCACTAGCTGTGGGATGAGTCAAAGGCTTTCACTTCCCAGTGACTTGCCCAGGTTTCCACAGATAACCCATGTTAAAAAACCAAAACCTCCAGTCCTCAGCCTACATGCCAAACAACAATTCAGATCTCTAAACTTTTTCTTCTCTATTCTCTCCTCCTTCCAAAAGATGTTCGTCTAAACTGGAAGTTTTGAGTCAACATCAGAGGTATGGGCAAATTAAGCCTTGTGCTGTTTTCTTTCTGGTTTATTCAAAGACAAGTAGGGGCAGAAATATTACTAAATAACACATACTAAGTGCATGATGGCTGTATGCTGCAGAACTAGGTTTCCCAGCTTGAACTTTGCATAGATCTTTCCTGCTGCCCTGTAAGCATGGGAAATCTCTCAATACATAGTAGAGGCAAAATGAAGATTTCTTTGCTTCAGAAGCAATATTCCAATATGGGGCTTAATAGATTTATAAAATCCAGACACTATGATTTCAAGAAAGGGCTTGTCAGAATCCACGAATCTGCCACTTAAAATTCTCAAATGAATAGCACAGACTGTGCTTTTCAAAGGCACCCAGAAGTTAATCCACTGAACTCCCACTGCAAGCTAAAGCATTTGACATTTGATTTCTAGAGATTCTTTAGCAAATCCCTCAGCTATGGTATATAAGCACCTTTTCCTGGCCCAAAGATATTGCCTCCTGCAGAGACTATTTTATGGCCTAAGAGGAGCTGGCTGGGCAGCACCAGCACTGCGGCCAGCACGAATGCCCCAGCAGGAAAAAGCAAGGCCACTCCATGGGGGAGAGCACTTCTTGCCATGTCTGCGCTAAGGGTGCATGCTGGAAGGGTGAACTTGTGGCCTGCCTTTTCCACCACCCTGCCAGAATGAGGTATAATCTCTGCTTTTATACTTTTCATTCTTGGGAATCTTTCCAGGCTAATCTGTTCTGCACGGACTGTTTGGGCCGCCTCTGCCCCCGCTAAGTCAGTGATGCACTTATTGCTTTCAGTCCCTGCTGGCTGTGTCCAATGAGCTCATCAAGAGCTTGAGACAAGTCCAAAATCTCAAGTTGAGCTCCTCAGCATGTCTGGAAGCCCTTTGCTGCCTCTGTCCCATAGTAATGTATTTCCACAGCTCAGCATCCTATGCAATCATATTTCTCTGCGTAGAGCCAAAAAAATAAGACTTTCAAGCTGACGCTTGTAGGGTCATTCCAGCATCAGCTCATAACTGCCAGTACATTAAGCCCAAATCCAAGTGTTCAGCCTAATATAAGACTGCTTCATCCAGATATAGGCACATTCATGTAGATGTGGGCAGCTAATACCTTTGAAAAAATACTAACATTTGAAAGTTAAAATGCATTTGAAAACTTTGGCTCAAGGACACAGAAAGGTAAAATTGCTACCAAAAGTTTGGAAAAGCCCAAGTCAGCTGTAGCTCTACTAAGCTAGGTCTACTAAGCTAGCTCTACTAGCATCTGTTCAGGCCTAAATACAAGATTACAGTAATCAAAAAGAGATCCATCAGTATAAAAATAGCTATCAAATAAAATTATACACTTTTAGAAGTAACATAACTTCTAATAAGCATTTAGAGAACTTCTTTGAGTTTACAAAATAATAAAGAACAACTCCACACAAAATACAAATTAGAATGTGATTTTTCTATGAAGAATGACTTTTAAAGGACAGGCTACTAATTCTTATATTCAGTGCTTTCCAGACTGTATGTCCTGCTTAAAACACACTTTCCATATTCCCAACTCTGTACTCCCTGTCTCTCCCCTTGTGCTTTCATGCTTTACAATAATATGTGTTTCATGTATTTATTTCACTGTCCTTCAGTTAATTCTATTTTCTATAGTAAGACAGATACCAAGGTGTGAGAAATCTTAGCYACCAACCTCTGCCACAGACTTCAACCGAACCCTGAAAGGCACTGCTAAGTAGGCTACAGAATATGCAAATATGAAACATAGTAAACTACTAGCTGCCTTTCAAAATGAATTTATGGCTCTCCTTGCCCACAGATGGAGCTTTCCTTGTAATGTTTCTCCTCACGGTTCTCCTTCATGGTTCATGAAAGCGTTTCCAAACAGTGTGAACATGAGGCAAATTTCATGCTCAAAAAACAGTCTGGACACAGTTTATGCATCAATCATTCTTCTGAAAGTTGTCTAAGGACCTTGGTAACAATATCCTCTAAGCTAGCAAGCCCAGACCACCATCCAGCACTGCATCACTGGGTATTGAGTGCCTGGCTGCAGGACAGCCAGCCTCTTTAGCCACTACCATTTTTGCCCAGTGACTACCTTGGATTGGCTGTTTTAGTGGTGCACAGCAACACTATACCAAATTGAAGAACAGGGAGTGAAAACTGTATCAGTCTGTTGGTGGCACTGAGTAAATTAAGCCAGGCAGAATATACTCGGAGGTTAGCCAGAATACAAAATGTACTACAGATCTTCTCACCAAAATGGCTAAGATCTTGGACTACAACTCAGACTAAACTCCATTTAGAAAAGGAAGAAAGACATAGCTACAAACTTCTATCTGCACCAAAGGTGACCTTTACAACACGATTTTTGAAGAACAAGGGAAGAGAAAGATGGGCTTAGGTCTTATTTTTGCTGTTGTCTGAAACCTCCTGCTTCTTTGATACTAGCTGAGACAGGAAGACCAGGAGAACAGAGAAATGGAAACAAGAGTAATGCTCACTTCTAACAGCTGCTTCTTTGCTGCTGAAAAGAGAAAGTTTCCTGAGGAGTGGATTCCCCAGGGTGATAGGCAGTTTTTAATTAGAGTCAGGGAAGACCAGCCAAGGGACCAGGCCCTTTTTTATCAAAACTAATGCATAAGAATCAAATTGGCTGTTTTGGCTGAAAAGCTAGTCAAACTGCAATGTGTTCTAATTACTTGGGTGACCACATTGGTCAACATCCAGCAAGCCAAAATCACCTGCTGTTTTTATACCTCTGTTTAAGCATCTTACAAGCAAGCATATATTTGAGGGTTTTTTCAATTGTTTTAGGATTGTGTCAGGTGAAAGAAATAAGAACGTAGGAAAATAAAACAACTATTAAATGGTATTTTTGTTTTGAGGAAATATGGCTTCAAGTGTTTCCTCTATGTTTAGTCTTCGCCACAGGAGTACCTAGAAAATCAACATAAAGGAGAAATGCATTATTTTTTAAAGTTTCAAGAAAATTCAATGTGTCTCCAGTAATTTTTACTGTCTCCCACAAATTTTCAAGGGTTTACTTATCTGCCAGCTCAAGCCAAGGTCTTCCATTGGCAGGATCTTGCACTTCCACTCCCCAAGCTTTGGTTCATTAGGCTAACTCTGAGGCAAAGTACTAAAAGATGCATAACATAACTATTACAGAGAAAAAAAAATTAAAACTCCTTAATTCCTTCAAACAGAATTTTCCCTTCTCTGGAGTCTCCCAAGTGCTTCAGAAATATCTGTGGGCTGGGCAGGTGTAGCAGGGAGCAGGTGACTATACTAGGATGAAAAAAAGGTCTCTTACCATGATTTTGCTGTACCTTATCTGATAAATGGAGCCCTATGTCATTACTCAAAACGCTGAGTTAGCACTTGCACAGCTGTAGAACTACTTTTCTCATGTCCCCTCAGCCTCTGCCTGACAAATCCTTCTCCTAGACCTCTCCAGAAATAAATGAGCAGCGAGAACCATCAGGACTCTGACACCTAGAGTCAAACTGCATCTAAATTGCCTCTTTGTTTCTCTAGAAGCCTCTCAACTGCTGTAATTAGAAATTGTAATGCTGTTACCAACAGTGGCAGTTTCTATTGCTAAGGTCGTAAATTCAGTGATTTGGTTATAATCTCTCTTTGTAGGAGCATGGGTGTGTGATAAGGAAATCAGTGAATGATGGATTCAGTAGCCCTCATCTCCAGCTCCTAAGCTGCTTTTTATCTAGCTGATATCAGAAGTCCTGGCTGCACACCCATATTCAGCAAAACTCCACTTGATTGCGCATAGTGATCATGATGAGCTCCATTCAGGGAATAGCAGGTCAGAAAACAAATCCCTGTTACATAAATATAGTCTGTAAATATAGTCAATTTATACTTTTGTACACTGATCATAGAYTGCAATTTCCTGCATAGGATGGCACAGCAAAAGGCTTAATCTCAGAAAAAAGGCAGAAATCTATTTGCATTTCTTTGTGTTTGCATGGTTTCTTCAATAARATATTTGGAAAGCTCCCTTTTCGCTGAAGATTTTTTTTGTAATTTTTCATCTGATATGCTTAATTACTTCAGTAAGCAACTTTTCTCCTTCAGAATCTTAATATCTAAATAGCTCTTAAAATCTTTAGCTAAATTTCTTTCTCTCTCCTTTTTTTGTTTTCATGCCTTCCCYCTTTCACAGTAATCTCAGTTTTAAGTCATAAGCAGCACAGTTCATCAGCATAAAAGATGCTTGTATATCCTGGCCTCTTCTTTCATGTTCACAGGCTGGCTGGAGCATCTCAGTGCTATGTCCACTGTTCCAGGTTTGCAGATACTGTGCTCAGCAGTGGGATCCCAAATGTCTCCTAGACAGATATAAGTGTCTATAGAAGATTATGGATGACATTTAAAGGTCCTAGTTGGGATGAAAGCTCCATTTGATTAGGTGCCTTCATCGTGCAAAGAATCTACAGTCTAACTGATTCACGTCACGCTTGTAGCCAGATATGTAGTAAGAAGGCAAATACAGTCATAAACAGTGCTAATTCTGTTGCGAACTGGTCTTTGTTAAAACAGAACCAAAGTCAAAGGGACTAACAGTAGTGGGGGAGTCATTAGAAGAAGGGAGTAAGACGAGGAAAGAGAGTCAATATTATGTTGCTTCCTTGGTAAAAACATGGTCAGTCCTATCTGAAGGATGGATGTGAAAACAGATGAGGTGATAACTTGCACTGACATATCAGCATGTTGCATGCTTGCATGAAGAGGTAGACAACAGAAAATGAAAAAGTGTCAGGGAGCCTGTGCGTTTCTGGCATTACTTAATCCGCTTTGACCCTGCTGATACAGAAACAGGAGTGTATGGGCAAAACAGCAAAATACAGCTGTTATTGTGACAGTAGCACTAAACACGAGTATAGGGCTCCAAAAGGACCACACCTGCCTGTGGCAGAGCTTCCTCAGTCTCATGAGTGACTGTGCCAGGAGAGCCACAAGGACACCGCTGCCTGGACCAGGAGGTCTCTCCCTGCTTTTGGAAAGTCTCACATTTCTCCTTGCCTGTACCTCTGCACTGAAACCAGCACTCACGTCCAATAATGCACAAAATGGCACAACATCATAGTTCCACCACTGCCACAGGGAGATGGGAGCCTAGGTGTTGAAAAGTGCAAGGCAAAGCTATCTATTTGTCCATGATATATTCTACACCAAATGCTAACTGCAAACCAACACCAAACAATGAGGAAGATGACATGCTTGAACAACACTTCAGCATTGTTCCTCAGCAGAGAGGAATGGCGCTGAAGGGAAATGGAAAATTTTTAGAGCTAGATTAATGTATGCTGCAAAGCTCTTTATGCCATCTGGTAATAAGAGCAATAAAAGACCAATATGTAAGAGTGAATAAGTTAAAAAAGTAATCAAGAATAAGAAACTGGCATATGAAAAAAAAGATGGCATCTGTTACAAAGAATGAATGGAAATCACATCTATCTCATACTCAAAGAATAAGAAATGTCAGACTGAAAGCCTATTCTGATAACATACTGTCCTGGAAAAGGGCTACGCCAGGATGTCTTAAAGCTTCTGGGAGACACAGCTGACAAATTCACATGATAATTCCATTCTCCATCTGGCAGGTGAAAGAGCCTTTCCCTGTTCCAGGGTTAACCACTGATCTATGCGAGCTTGCAGCCTCCTGACACAACTAGGTCTGTCAGGAAGAACGATACCAACACAACAATACAAATGTGCAAATACTCACGAGCAGCTAAGACCATGGCCCGGTTTCCCACAGTATGCTGTCCTGCCGAAGACATTTGGTATCCTTTTACCCCAGCAGGAGGGAGCATGGCTGTGTATTTCAGCCCCAGCTGCAGAACAGCAGTGACAGGGGAAGCTGCAGCTCTCCTGTGTCCTCCTCACAGCTAATGCAAAAGCTGTGTTTGAAGCCTTGCTAATGGCCTGTGAGTGCAGGCTGGACTTGGGGTGAGAGCACAGGAGAGATGCGCAGGAGAGGAGGTACTGGATTCGCAGTGGGTGGCCTATATTTGAGGTCTAATTCAAAGCCTGATCAGGGTGGGGTATGAGTTTCAGAAAGAGGACCTCTCAAAGCAGGAGGACACAAGGTGACTGAAGGGGAGTGATGATGATTGGGATTTTCCTGTTGTTTCCTGTACATCTTTGTGGTGATTTTCTCTGAGTAGCTCCACACAAGAAGCTTGCTTTGGAAAGGGTCATTTGTCGTATCTGGAGTGCTGCTCCCAAATACCACATGTATTTGAAAGAATTAACAAACATATAGTCTGATTTGTAAACGATAAAAAGATACAAAACCACCCTCCCACCCCCCACTATGTCTCCTATTTAAATCTGGAACAAGTCCCCTGACTCCTACCTGGAGTTACACAAACCACAATAGACAAAAGCAGTATCTAGTCCTTTCTTGACCAATTTTCTCTTCTGCTCTATTGCAGAAGGCACGACACACACAGCCCTGCACATCTTTTCTTTCCCGTTAGTTTGTGACTCGTCACAAATTCAGGCCATATTTGTGCCTGTAAACACGACTGTCAGACCACTATCTGTAGGATCTACAGTGTCATGTATTAATCTAGTATGACCTGTTTGCTTTGCCAGCTGTATAGGAAATTCTCATCCACTGTGTATAAAGTCATTGCACGTTATATCCTTTGAAATTCCACTTATATTCAGATTTAAGCCTTTAGTTTAGATTATCTCACTCATGTTTATTATCAAATTTTCCTTACCCCTCCATTTTTTCTGAAACAATCTCATTTTCTGCTGTTGCTCTACTCCCATTAAAATAATCGGTACCTCATCACATTTTTCTACTTTCATATCCATATCTGCACCTGAAAAATCCATTTTATGTTGGCAAAGGCCTAAGTCCAACTACACTTGCTGGTTATTACACAGTGTGACACAGCAGTATGTAACACCTAATGAGAAAGACAAATGCCAGAAGCAGAGTGAAAAAGTGAAGACAGAGCACAGAGCCATATAACAGAAGGAGCAGTTATACTAAAGGCCAGTGAGGATGAAGAGGAAAGTTTTAGTACTGTTCTCTTTTGTGTTGAAATGTATGTTTCTCAGCAATCTTCCTTCCAACTGAAACCACAACCATAGTGAAGTGAGTGGTATGTTTGGAAATCACATCACACACTTGAGATCAAGCAGGCCATAAAGAGCCTTGTAGGTGACCAAACCTTGTGGTATCTCCCACCGCAGTGCTCAAGACTTGAAGAAGCTGGCTTGTCCATTGAGCCTGTAGAAGTGACCCTTCCCCTCAACTATAAGAAGCTTTTAGTTTCAGGTTTATAGCAGTATACAGGTAGAAGTGAGTTTACAATCCCAATTTTCAAAAGAAATTACATCCGTGAAAGAGATTTTCTTAACCTCTACATGCAGATCACCAGATTCCTGAAGAAAAATTCCATTTTATTCATTCAAAAATGCAGAATACAGCCTTCTACCTTAAATACGCAGGGCAGGCAGGTCATCAAGCGGCAAATAAAAAGTATAGTGTCCAATGCCATGGGAGTACCGACTTCTCTTAATCTGACAAAGAACTGAAGATCAAACATCTCGTGATTATCTGTTCTTCTAAGCAAAATGGTAATTGACTGAGACATATACATTATAAGCAGGCAACATTCCCATAGGAGACCCATGATGACAGAATACTGTCACATGATCAGCTGACATCAAGTCCCTACTCACTTGGTTTCTTTCCTAAAAAGACTCAGCGTGGGAAAGCTCTCACCCTCCATTGACAATATATAGTTTGTTTAGTCTTTCTATCCCCCCTCTTCTGCACTGGTGTTCACTGTCTTTGAGTGGGACTCCACAGAATAAATATAATACAAAACCAAGGACATTCTCTGTTTCTCTCTGGAAGACTATATGCTCCAAGACTACATCCTTGTAATAGTTTCTCTAATTGCTCAGAAAAAAATGGATATTAATCTCAAAAAAGGTCTATCACCTTGTCTTGACAACGATGCAAAGTATTGTCAAAAGGCAAGGGTCTTGTTTTATTCCTGGTATTTCCTACTAGGATTAGCTTCAAGTCCCCTGTCTTCAACAAAAGCCAAAGGGGCTTTTCTTTTGTTTTCCTTAATAAGCACTTCATTCTCATCACACATCAGACTTATTTTTAGAATATTTGAATAGAATATCTTTAAGTTGTCAGTTGCTACTGTATAAATAGAGGTTGCTAAGGAAGGAACAGTAGCTGCTTCCTTGAGCAACGGTAGCAAAAGAGGATGAAACAGCAGATGATTTCCTAGCAGAAACAGCAGACTAAGAGCAGCAGTTCTCTTTTACTGCAGTATTTAAAAAATGTAGAAATGCCATCCACTAAAGTATTGATATTTTAAGTTAGAAAAATACTGCAAATCTACCTCAAATTGGCACATTTGCTGAAGAGTGTAAGAAGGCATTTTCCCTGCTTCTGAAATTCATCCCCTTCTCATTTTGTAGCTCTTTAGTTTTTCTTTTACAGTTGTAAACATGTTTACTCTCTTTTTTAGGGTTATTTGCCTACTTCAGAGCAATCCTAGGAATTCACAACTCAAAGATCTCACATTCAGAACCACATTAAAGATTGCCAGCAAGGCTGCAAGTTCCCTGTAGCTGCAGAGAGTATGTATTTAGGTATAATGTTGTTATTTATGGAGAGATTTGTCAGAAAAAGGGTTTGGTTTCTTATTTTTGTTTATTTATTTAGATCTGAACACTGTCAGATGAGAACACTGGTGCAAAGAATTTGGTTTTGGGGACTAAAACTCTTTACTGGGGCTTCTAGTGAAGCCCCCATCTTAGAGGATGGATTCAGTAATTTCACAGTTGGAGATTACCATTGTGCCCGTTCTTAATCACTTTCAGAGCACAAGAGCAGTCCTCTGCACCCAGTCCACTAACAAAGCCACTAGCAGCTGCATAATTGAGCTATCATTATTCTGCTGATGTGATCACTTCAGGAAACTGGCTGCCACACGCTGTTCTGGCTGTAGTCACTAGGGGAAGATATTACAACAGTAGAGCTCCTCTGGGAAAAAAAAGGCTTAGGACTTGTCCACACAGGGGACAGTTCAGGACGGTTTATCTGAATTAGCTAGAGATTTGCTGTGGATTAGTTAGAATCATATAAAACCTCTGGGTGTATACTTTTATTCAGAATTAAATTGTCCTAAATCAATTAGATTAACTTACTTCCAAATGTTTTACACAGCTGGTGATAACAGACCAAGAGCAGAAGACATGTAAGGGTATCTAAAATGGCCTGCCAATGAACATAGCTGCTCTCCCCTTATGCCTCATGAATATCACATCTCACAGCAGAACGTAGTATCAAGAGTTGACAACTGGAATGGAAGAAATTGAGTTCAAGGACATGGTAGGCAGAGAACTGGATGTCACCATCATCTTCAGACAAAAAGTAGTTAGAGCCTGGGCACTAGCCATTTATATTGCTTCCAGCTAGAGTGATCATCAAACATGCTTGGATCATGGTATCCTTTTAGGCAAGTGGGAGCTAAGCATCTTTGAAGCTAGCCTTAATGACAGCTATCTTACCACCAACTTGTCTGGGATAGTGTTCATCAGACACTGGGGACAGGTTTCATACAGGATATGCTGCGCTTCCTAGGATTCTCTACAGAGAGAGAACAAGCTCCAGTATTGAGCAGGGAACCAAGTACCTAATCCTCTGTGTTGAAGTGGACTAGGGCTTCATGATGAGGCAAATATAGGCAGTTTAGTATCAAAAGCAAACCTATTAGAGTCATACCTTGGCATGGCAACTCAGCGAGTGCTGAGGAAACAACCAGGCTTATCACACAGTCACACTAGGGCTTTCAACTCCCATCCTGACAGGATTATTTCTGGGGTGTTCACAGTTTTGTCTTCCCAGAACATCAGGTCAAGCCTGGAAACCCTAAGGAGCTTTTTCAGCCATCCTCACACAGGAGAGGATGACAAAAAGGCAACACTGTGTTTTAGTGGAAAGTCCCTGGTGGCCAATAGCAAGAGTAAAGCTTGCACAACCCTAGGCATGCAGCAGAGGTTCAAGTGGGCAGAGAGACTGTGAAGCTTTCTTTTACTTTCCTTTGTGGAAGTCCCTGAAAACCAAAAGGCCTAGAAAGTGGAGGAGAAAGCCAAAAGCTGAAGCCACGACAGGTCCCCATTCATTTGGCTTTCCACTCGTCCAAGTGAGAACCGGGCAGCCGCTGGCTCCAGCTGCAGTTGTGCTTGTAGTACACTTTGGGGTGAGGGCATGGTATCTTGCCTGATCTGTCCAGTTTCTCAAAGGTAGTTGAGGGGAGATGAAAAGTGCTGGCGTACAGCAGGAAAGTCTGGTATGTTAGGGTTGAGCCAGCTGTCAGAGGCAGAGCCTGGTGAAAATGCTCTTGGTGTGCTTGGAGGGAGGTGCTGCAGGGCTGAGAGGTCTGGAGGTTTGCTCACCCTTCCACCTGCAAACGCTCTCAAGTGTCCCCAAGGCCAAAGCTATGCAGATGGCCAGGGATGTATTTGATCAAAACAGACTCAGGTTATCTGTTCCTAAAATGCAGTGCACTCTGCTTTCTGCATGGCAAGCCTCAGAAATACCAAAATATACTCTTCTGGAGTATAAAAAGCTCCCTAACATAATGTGCAAATGGACTGTTGCACTCACTGTGATCTTGGACAGCAACAAAATTAGAAGGCAACAGCAAACAGCAAAGAAAATTGCAGCTGAAAAATACCAACATTTTCCTCTTTTAATACGTATTGTTAAAATGAACATTTTTAAAAGCTGAAGAGATGTGAGCCCAGATGCTATCTCCGTATGTCTTACCCAGTTCATGATTACGAACAAACAGCAGAATACATATAAGGGAATCTAAAATGGTATGGATACGAGCCCAGCTGGTGTCCCCATATGCCTTATGAATTCCATTTTTAGGAACACAGCAGCATATAGCATTAGAGATGCTTCTTAAACATCTCATTTATAAATAAGTGGAGCTGTTTCACTGAAGCACACACAGAAAAGGTCCACAAGGATCATAAAACCAGCTGCATTCAAAACCACTGAAATGGTTCAACCACAGTGTTTTTATTAGGAACCACTCTGCACCAGAATATTCCCTGAATGAGGGATGATGCTTGTTTGTCATAGGCTCCTCACTGGGATTTCTTTAAAAGCAACCACCAAAAAGCCATTTTATTCAGAAAATGCCAACTTACTTTTGTTTTGGCAAACCGTTCCTACTGAAAGCTTTTTCAGGTCTGGAGTGGAAGAGCGAAGGCCCAAGCTCCAGGGCAGTGGAGAGGTACAGGTGTGGGAGAGGCAAATTCTTGCCACTTCTGAAAATCAATCAAAGTAGGGTCTGGAGCTTGGCCAGTCCACATCCTGGGGAGAGTCCTTCACCAATAGGCTGTGGACTCCTCTGCAACACAGTTCTTCCTCTCCTGCTTTTCAATTTCACCAGAACCACCTCTAAGGGAAGGCAGTTAACTGTGGGGATTCCTGGTTAATTGTGAAAATATGTCGCCAAATGCAGTTGACTTAAAAATCATCATTTAATTATATGTACACTATCAACCAAAATATCTCTAGAGCAGGTATCTAAAAAAAATACACTACATATGAATGAAAAATTATTTTATTTAAAAATACATTATACAGCAGAGTGTGTCTCTCTTTGTTTTCTCACTGCTGGTTCACAGAGATAATATGATAAATTTAACCCAAATATTTGACTGGGAAAGATCCTGAGAGAGAAAAAGACCAGTTACAAGCCGATGATATACAGTACACTGAAAAAGAGTCATCTCTTTTAACATAAAAGAACCTCTTGGTAATCTTATAAATCAGATATAAAAAATGCAGGTTTGCTACCATGCAAAAATGAGTGAAGATTTCATTTAAATCTGCACACAGAGAAATCATTAGTACCTTGGACCCTAAATAGCTAGACTAAGAGAAGGGTAAGCGTGCCTAACATGGTGATACAAACTTTGGACCTACTACAATTTTGTAAACACAGTTGATAGTCTAATAAAGGTGGATTTTCAATCACCTAAGTAATGTTGTTGTAGCTAAGGGCTCTATTCTATGACTTTTCTCCCCACTGATGTATTTCTTCATTCTCTAATCCTCAGCTTAGCACAATGACTTCGTGAGATATGCTCTATTGCACTCAAAGATGACTTGGCCTTGCCCTGTTTGCCAAGCACTATTTAGGGAGTTGTATTTTAGTGAAAGCTGTGGTTAAAATAAGAAGTAAAAAGCAGGTGTTACCTGGATAACTGTGTGGGAATGCATTAAAATTCATCATAGAAAATATATACCTGATTCTACCGCCTTATGTTTCAAACATCTTCTAACAATGATTAATGCACAGGAAATACATTGAATTACGGAAAATTTAAGGCCTAGAATGTTCAACAGCCTGCACTGAACATTACTATTCTCAATGTGTCTATAGTGCTAGCATTGTATCTGTTGCCAGAGGAAAACTTTCTGGCAGATGTTAAGAGTGTCTTCAGAATCTACAATATTCAGATCCATTTGGTGCTCAATTTTTATAGGACAACTTCACTATGAATAGTCAGCGAGGCTGTCTTTTGAAGGAGAGGCTCAATTTGATTATTCACAGTGATAACAGAGATATGATAACATTGCCTGATGTTGAAGAAAAATCAATTCGTCAACACCACACAGACTGACAGAGGATTTTTTTTGCAAGAATATGGCCCTGAAACAATACAGAGATAGAAAGATTTGTAGAGAGAAAGTCTGCCTGTCCTGGTCACTTAGGCTAAGAAAACTAATGAAGCCATTTTGTTTTTCCCATAAGTGTTCCAACATGAAAATGGAGAGTAGAAACTCATATGCACTTTTCTCACTAAGCCAGTGACCCTCTTCTTACCATAGCACCCATTCTCCCAGCATAATATCAGGGTGTACAACAAATGTGAGAAGATGCAGGCTTCCTTGAATAATTTGTTTAAATGATTTATGAATAGCACGGCTTCCCATCAGATATGCTGAGCTAAGAATGGAGCCCTTAACCTTTCATGGGATATCATTAGTAATAAAGAATATATCAATGATCAAACTTTCTATATTATTTTCATTTCTTTTAACCTAGATACATATAATATCATCCAAAACATTCAAGAACTACAAAACAACAATTTAACTACAATTATGTCAGGAAAATATCCAAATAAATAAACTTTTAATTATGATACAATACTTATTACAGTAAAAATTGGCATTTTTTTTCTCTTCAAAAGCAGAAGCACCAGTCTTACATATAACATACTGTTTGAATGATATCTTACATGGAATACAGCGTAATACAATGTGCAAACAGCATTTTCATTCAGAACGTAATATTTGTCTAGTTTTTATACACTCAAATGGAAACAAGTTCATGCTGAATTAAAAATGTTGATTTTAAAAATCAAAGTCAAATCAAAATATGAAGTACTGTTGGAATAGGTACATGAACCATTAAAAACAATGAGAAGCCAAAATAGAGGGTATTGTCAGATAAATATAATTAGTGCTCAGTTTGTCCCATTCCATCAAAAAGTAAACAGTTAATATTTTTGCTAGAAAGTAAAGTGACGTTCTAATATTTAAGAATTCTTCAAAATGTTGGTATCATTTTAATGATGTAAAAATCAAGTCAGAAATAGGACTTCTAAAAATTTCTTATTTTTGATACACTACAATTATCGTGTGTGGGCTGTGAAAAGAGATGAAGTCCAATGGAGTGAATATACATCAGCGTCAACATCATGTGACTTCTGCAAAGGCCGTGATGTGGTTCTACGAGTTAAAGGAAAAACAAACAGATAAAAACCCGGAAACCACACAGATAGACATCAGTCGCCATGGTGAAAATTTTTGCCTCCTGTGCTTTAGGGACAGCCTTATGCTTGGAGACTATTGAAGGATGATGTAAATAAAACTGGTTTTCACTGCAGTGCTCTCAGTGACTCCCATAGCAATTCTTTGTTAACCGCTGAAAGACTGAATATGTAAGTATGCTGAACAAAGTAATTAGGTGCGATGGTTCTACAATATTTTAGTTTTAGACGGGGCTTTTAAAATTAAGTAACAATGTGAATAATTGAGTTAGCTGTACTTTTATTGCTACCTTATTCATAATTTAAAGCAAAATTCCTAGAAATTAAAATGACAGTTTCTGACAGATTATAATATTCTATTTCAGTGTTAATACAATTTTAATGTTGCATTTTTTTTTAAAGATTAATTGCTCCCCATGAGCTCGATGGCACAGAATCAAGTAGCGAAATAAGTAGCGAAATGCTACAACAAAATTGCATTCAGCAGTTGAGAACTCATATTCAAAATTTCTTTTTAGAATCACTACAGTGTCCTCTTCATTTGCAATGTTATTCTCCTCTTTCCTTCAACGGGACAATTCTTACGAACACAAAGATGTGTATCAGAATATGAATATACTACATGTGACTCTACACAGTAAAACTGCAGCATCGCAAAGAGCTTTGCTACTTTTTCACGCTCTAACCTAAGCAAGTGCCTCTGCAAACATTTGGTAGGTGACGACTCAACCGCACAGTGATGTGCAGGATCCAAGGGATCTGTATGTTCCCTTTAGGCACTCAGTACCCTTGACTGCCACCATTTTTTATAAAACATGCAATGTGTAAAATTAATAAAGGGAATCTTGATGTTAAGCCACGTGTTTGCTCCCCAGCACAAAAATGCACAGAGGGAAATAATACCATGCAAAGCACTGCAGATTTCTCTCATCATCTCCCCTCCTGGAGCAGACCAAAGTCAGAAGAGAGCGGGGGTGTAGATAACTCATGGAGAGCGGGATAGATCTCCCTTTTTTTGCTTAAGGGAAGTTGTTCTAAATCCTTCAGAAAATCCCTTATCACACACCATAGAAAGTGCTGGAGAGAAACAGTGGCCACCACACAAGTTTTTATTTCTCAGTTCTTCTTTAAACTGTCTGGATATTTGTCTATCAGTCTGCCCAGGGGAGGCAGGCATCTTTGATTTTCACATTACAGAAAGGAATTTAGAAGTACCCTGAGTGGGAGCACAGGAGAACTGTCTCTTATTCCCCCCTCTCCAAACAAGGCTGGCAGCTTTGCTCCCTCTCTCACTGTGCCATAACTGTACTGTGTCCAGGAGGAGGAGCTCTCTTCCCCCTCCCCTATAATATGCATTTTAGCTCTAGCAATGTTCTTGCTGTATTTTATGACGGCTTTCATAAGAGAACACCACCAAATAGTAAGGATCTATGTATATTCTTCTCCAAAATAGAATGAATATATTTTAAATAAACAACAATGATTAAACCATAGCCAGCAGATTTTTTAAAAAGCATTAGAAAAAAAAGAACCAGCATGCAACTTTCTGTGAAAACGTTTTCGGTAAACAATATTAGCAAATGTCATTGTTTCCAGATTTTGATTCTGCAGGAGAAAAAGCAAAATTAGATCTACTAATTAGAAAACAAAACATTAACATTTCAAAGCATTTTAGTTGGCTGGCCATCTTCTGCTTTCAGTACAGGAAAGACGATACATTGGGCAACTTCAATGACTCTAGAGTTGCTGTGAGGCTATTATGACATCTTCTTCACAGTACTTACTTTTTTTTCCTTATTTAGACCTGAAAATTATCCTGTCAACTTAAACTAGCATCAGTCTAAAATTATTCACTTTGTTGATAAGTAAGATGGTTTAAAAATGAGGAATTAGAGGAGAAAAAATTCCTCATTGTTTATTCTAATCAATTCTTTCAAGTCCTGCTACGTGCTATCCCTTTCTCTAAGCGATACACATTCGTCTGATGCAGAGAACCAAATACTCTTTCATGTGGCATTAATTCAGGACTGGATAACTATTACTTAGGAAAGGAGAATGTGGTTCACACTCCTGCCAGCTATACTTCCAAAATGAGCAGGTCACCATCCTTGGCAGGACATGCAGAGCATGGGATACAACAACACAGAAGAAAATCCCCCTTCCTCAATAAACCCTCAGAGAGAACTGCTATGCTACCGATCGTGGAGTTATTGATTTGGACCCTAGTGAAGACTTGTCAATTCATTTCCAATGGACTCAGCAGGGTGATGCATAACTAGGTCAAAATTAATCACTTGCTGATGGCAAGAATCACTGATACAGATTCATGCAACTGTCTGGGTATTCATGCTTTTTCATATGTTATCATCTCAGGCAGAACTACAAATAAGCCTTGCTCCTGAGACTCTTTACAGAAGAAAAAAACACAAAAAACAACAACAACAAAAACCCCAAAAAACCAAAAAAACACCAACCCTCTTGAATAACTGCATTTCAACTCCCTTACTATGCTCTTTTACTTCTGCTTAGATTCACTGTGACAAAGTTCAGTGTGAGATACTAAGCACCGTCAGCAAACGGCTTCACACAGATGCAGGAGACAAGCAAAAAACCATGTACAAGACCTCAGCTTCTCCAACTCCATGAGAAATTATTTTCCCTACAGTACTCAAAAGACTTAGAATATGCTGAGGGTCTGCTCAGAGGCAGCAGTTTCACAGACAGGCAGGCCAGCTTTTGTATTATTCATTCTAAATTGACAGTATCAGCTTGGTGTCAGCACTACGTGAACAAAGCATGCTTCATAACAATGCTCTCACACCACTAAAAGAAAAATGAAAGCTAAAGGCTAAGCCTAGTGCAGGTTTCTGGGGGAAAATGATCCATATCTGTATATCTTCTGTTAAGATTTTAATTAATTTCTGTTTATAAGTAATTCTATAATGTTAAAACATTGAAAAAAATCCGTAACAACTTTTTTTGTTCTGCTCTCATGAATACAGTTAGAAATATTCAAAAATAGTCATCATCCTAAAAAAGATTTTTCCATTTTTTAAAACAGGAATTTGAGAAATTGTTTTTAGTCCTTCACACAGTGCAGTTTGTTAAAAGAAATGGAAAAATACTACTGTAGTAGTTCAGGCAAATGATAATTTATCATAGAATAATAATAATGTTATCATACAATTCTCTGGGTCAGCAAAGTATATTTTATGCTTTTGCTGGACGAATCGCATTTTTAGAGAAAAGAATGAGTTCAAGCGACATTCCCCATTCAAAACATTGCAGACCTGCACAGAACGCTGCCGCCCCACTGCATCTCCCTTTGCTTCAATTCCACACACAGTCATGTGCGCTCTTACGCACATACGTTTATTGCCTTATATGAAGATGTTCAAAACAGTCCATTCCTGATATCCAGGAGAAGAACCTAATGATGCGTGCTTTGAGGGAGTTTCGTTGCAAAGGATCTTCTTGATTGTTACTAATACCTTGATTCTGTAACACCTACAACACGTATATTTGAGGAGGTCACACTGAATATATTGTTCCATTTCCTGTATTTAACTATTATTTTATTTGAACATTAGATGTGGTGATCACAGTTTGCATTCAAACAGAAATAATTCTTGCACAATCCCCCAGAAGTAGATTTAAGCAGAAGAGTAGGACATGAATGCAAATTCAAATGCTTGACATTGAAACAAAATTGCTTATGGTCTTTTATGAGCTGCCTCTCCTGGGTATGTGTTTCTGTGTGTGAAACAATGTTGTATTGTATCTCCTTTAACATACTGTATTATCAAGAGAGAACCATTATGACAACAGAAATCTGAAAACCTGCCTACAAGCTAATGTAAGCACATGGACTCTAGTCAAGCCGTCCTGGAGATACACATAAGTGTACTAAAACACTGTATGGATACCTATGTATACTTTTGGACATCAAGCACAACAGCATTTGGATACTTCTCAGCTAAAATATTTTGAAGCAACAGAAATAGATACAAACCCTCTCCCCCATTTGCCCATAGCATGATGAGCTAAAACATCTTTGTGTTTTGCTTTTAGCCTGTCAGCTCAGGCAATCAGTCTCCCTGGAGAGCCCCAGGGACCAGACCAGACTCCCTAGGCCATGCTATGTATACACACGTGTACATACTAATGAAAGACTTCTTAGTACCAAAATGCTTAAGACCAAGGAAAAAGCAGTAACACTGAGAATTAAAATTAGAAATACCCTTTTCTGACACTGTGAAGAAGCTGTTCTATGTCTTGTGAATAATCAAGATGGAGTAAATACAAAAAACATTATACCTTAAAAACAGAAGGGGAAAGCTTCCCCAGTCTTAAAATACTATCAGAATCCATTGCAATACCTATACTCACTATTGTTAAAATGTTTTATCACCACCATTACCTTTGGCACATACACAATAGAACAAGAATTATAGTGTCAAACTCAGCAAGATTTTTGAGACAATTAACCCTGATAGTCATTAGCAATTGGTATGATAAGCAACAAGAATGTCACATTGTGAGAGGAATTCCAAATACTTATCACCATTAAAACTTAGAAATGGCTGAGAGAGAGAGAGCGCGAGCCAGCCTAAACTATCTGTTTCTAGTTCACAGTCATGCTGGAGAGTCAGTCCTATGGGTAGAGTATAAGAAACCTCATTGTAACAAGGAATGTTGACTGTGTTTGGGAACGTGGTTTGGGCATTGCTGACAGAAGTAGCACTATGAAGGAATGCCAAGCAGAGACTTTGGGGATAAATGCAGCTTAGCTGTCAGAGCACTGCAAAGAATACACTCTGCAAATAAGTAATATTGAACAGCTACAGAAAGCACTGATGATCAGACACAGTAATCATCCCCCAGGAGATGAACCATAGTGCCTCTCCTAACCCAACACTTCCTTCTAAAACCTCTTACCTCAGTATTCTATCTACTGCCTCAATTAGTCCTAAAATGCTCCATGTTCCCTTTGTATTTGATTTTTTCAAAGCTAGAGCACCTATTTTTTTAAAAAAGGCCAGGAGAGTCAGCAGCTACTACAAGATGTGTACAAGCCCTCTGTAAGCCCTGGCCAATTTCAGGTGACATTAGCATGAAATAATGTCAGTCTCCCCTGAAACAGAAAACTGAAAAAATAGTTTGTGACTGGACTGGATGAAGCTGAACTTCAAACTCTTCCAGCTACCACCCAGAATATCCCTATTTCCCAGTAACTCTTGGAAAAGAACAGGAGTATCTAACCTTGACTGTGGTAGGAAGAGAGCCTTCTCTCTGTAGGAGAGTGCCAGCTAACTGAAACACAAGTTGTCTTATAAGAGATGAAGAAGGTCAGAGACAGGAGAGAAAAAGGAGCAGATGGGTGAGTGATGAGGTTTCTTGGCTTTCATTCTTTTCATTAATTCTGGGGATGAATGTAGTTAAGGTGAAAGCAATAAGTCTGCATTGCTGAGCCAGCCCTGGCAAGGATTCTTCAAGGAGACACTCTGCAACTACGGCTTATTTGAGCGTATGATAAGTGGGTACCCGTGCAGAACAGCTTAATCATCTGCATGCACCACAATTAAACAGAAGTGTCATGCAAACACAGTGATCTACCCTTGTCATTAACCAGCAGCAGCTCAATTCAGAATATTACAAGTACACATATTCCTATTTAAGTATACTTCAAATGTAGCTCTTAACCTCCACCAGAACTCAGACAGTGGCAGCATGGAGAGCATGCCAAGCATGACAAGGGCATTYGTTCTCTAGCAGGAAAAAGCACTGGAATAGCAAGTAGCAGATCTGGAAATACAAAAATAAGGTGCTTCCAGGTCTGTGTGATGCACCATGTGCTTATTCATTTACGGGTGAATTTATAACAAAATTGCAATAAGTGAGGTCCCATCTGGTAGGCATTTCTAATGAAGTCATTTTTTAAGACAGCATCTTGTAATTGCTCGCTCCCCACTACCCATATTGTTATTATTTTTAAATACCAATAACAGAGTTTCATTGCTTCATGCTAGCACTGCCTCAGCCCATAACTTCAGTCAGTCAGGATTTGTGCTACTCTTAGTAGCTAATTTCTGACAGTAAGCTGTCTTTAATACTGGCACAGGAGCTTGCAGACTGAGAATAAGGAAAAACAGATTTAAAATAAGCCAAATGTAAATGTATGTGCGTTCAGAATATGCAACTGGAACAGTCCTAACTGAAATGTAGTGAAAGGTGACTTGCACATGGCAAGTAGCAAGGCAAAGGCAAGTAGCACACAAATTATTTAGCACCCCTCTCTCTCCAGAGGAGAAAAAAGGATGTAAAATAAGAAGGGAGTTTAAAAGCAAAGACTAAGTTAGTAATTCTTGTAGTGATGGTAGTTAATTGAGATGGCTCAATTTAGACCTTAGTTCCACATAGTATTATTCTTAGTGCCTTTTATTTAACAGGGTCTGGCTTCTATCTAAAACTTTAGACTAAACATTAAAAAAAAAGAAAAAAAAAAACACAAAAACTCAACACCTGAAGCGCTCACATGTAAGTAACTTTTTCATCAATTATTTGCCAATTCAAATTTAAACTTTCTGAGAATGGAAACAGAAGAAAGCATTTCTCAACAAACAGCAAAGTCTCCATGTTATCATCCTCCCATCTCATCCTCTCTGTCTGGAAAGGAGAAAGGCTTTGCAACATAGACAAAGATGAACCCATACACTGAGATCTCACCAAGTGTAACACCCTGAGGACAGTCCCCAATTTAATTATCCAGGGAGAAGTTCCATGACAGCAAACAGCTACCCTCTACTGCCATAGGAATATGGGTTCAGAAGGAAAGAAGCTCGTTCATACAATAGAGTGCTGGGCAGTTCACAAATGGTTGAGGTCATCTTAAAGCAGAGCAAACATCATTCCTGCCACCACCCTTCCACACTTTCCCATAGCTTTCCCCACAACATCTCAATCTTGCCCAGGCCAACTCTCAGGAAAAGAACATTGTCCATCATCAGCGAGAGGGTGTCAAATTAAGTAGAAACACTAAGTTAACATAAGGTCTTTATTCCCAGAAAAAAATTAAAAATTTCAACAGCCAGAGTATGTACATTTATTATCTACGATAGCTTTTGAGCTGCAGAAATGGCTTCTACTGCCAGAGAGCCTAGCACGTAAATAAGACATGCTTTTATTAATGCAGTATGTCCTAGGCCAACTGACATCTTGTTTTGTTTTGACATTTTACAGAAAGTTTACTGAATGGATTATTTTGAAGATAGACATTCATCATCTAAATGCTTGTTCAAGCAAATGAGACTCTGACCTCCTTATGACAAGATATCAGCAGAAGTAGCTTAGACACGTTTGGTTCAAAAAGGCGTGTTAGATCATTCTGAAAAGAAATCTTCTTTCCCTTCAAGGAAAGGAATAACAAACCCAGGGCTAGCAGCAATTCTTACTAAAGGACAACTTCCACCACTTCCAAGTGACCCACTTCCAAGACAGACTGGGAAGTGGTTAAAAACATTTCTTCTTATGTTTAATTAAAAAAAATATCAGGAGTAATTTGGATTTAAAAGAATGCCATAGAAACATACTTTTGGTGCCCTACACAGTGTAGAATTGTTTGCTATCTTCAAACGTGGGCATAACACAAGAGATTTTAACAAATAGCGACAGATAAAGTCATTAGAAAAGGTAGAATTCCTTTCAAACTTTGCATTAGTAGTTCAAATTTCCTCCCTAGTAAAAATGCCTAAAATGTTTTCTTTATTTGGTTACGCTATTTCAGTGCTTGTTTGCTCATAAAATTGTTCAGACATAATCTTACGTAACACTTGCATAGTACAACATCACCTTCAAAAACCATAAATTTTTATTACAGGAAACTAAAATAAAGTTTAAACACATCACGATACTTACTCATGCAAAAAGTCTTGGCATACCCAGGAGACTATCACTAGCATGTCCTAGTCCAAAATCCCATTTGCTTTGGCAAGAGATCATGGCTTTTGTGCAGCTACTGTATGACCCATGTTACTCTCTATTATTATCACGTTCATTAAGTTGTTTGCCTTGCTAGCGCTGATGTCAGATCCCCAGCGTTTCCAAGTGGGTGCCCTGTCCTGGGGCTAGCACGTGCCTGATGATAAAAGCCCCACAGCTGATCCAGAAGGGACTGCATCCCATGCTCTACACTAGCCTGAGGATATACCCCGAAGAAACAGGATAAATGCCACTTGTACCTGAATTGCACCCCTTGGGCTCAGAGATTAGATTTTCTTTCTAAGCACTTCAAGCTCTGTGGACTCTCAGCCAAAGCGTTAATCAAACTCACTTGAGGAACACAAGGAAAGAGGGCCTCAGATCTACTCAGCCTGACTCCAGGGACTTAGCAGTGACTACAGCAGTAAACTGGACTAGTATGTAGCGATTGTTCTTGGAGATGACATGAGCCTCCCAAGGAGTGTCTCTGAATTAATTCTTCCCTTCTTTCTCCTTCACTGCCATGTCTCCTTACTTTAAATCTGATTACCTCGACACTCTTGTCAAGATAGTTTGGGATCATCCTTCCAGGAAAGCTACATTTGATTTAATTGTTTTTAAAAAAGTTAGACATTACCTTTTCTAAAGGGCTTTCCACTCGGGGTATGCTGATCATGGGCATCTGGGCCAGATTATCCATATGAGAATGTTCATGTTCTGGCTGACGTCCTCTGAAGTTATTTACCACACAAACAACCTAGAAGGAATTAGAAGACAAACAGAATAGCTAAGGAACAACTCATTTTTTTGAGCTTTGATCCTGACATCCATAATTAGGCAGAACTGACACCAGCTTTAGTCACAGCTTACAGTAGAAACACAGAAATGTGAAGTTCATGTTTTACAGAAAATCCTTAATTAATATTTCAAGACAAAAGATTTTCAACCAATTTATTGTTACATTTGAGAACCAAAAAACCCTCTTATCTAAAAGCAAATCCATTACCAAAGCTGAATAATAGAATACCAATTATTAGCAATGTCATGAATAGATGTGCAGAGCACGTGCAGCAGAATACAGCAATAATCTTAAATTCCTATGAAGGGCCAGTACCATCTAAGTTTTGACCAGCAAAGACTTTCTCAAATGGAGAGTGAGAAAGGGAGAATAAGGCAGCAAGGACCATCCCCACGTTTGAACTAAACTCTATATCTGCTCAGGGCAGCAGTGACTCTCACACAGGGATTTAGGAATGTGATATATACCAGTTTGTTAGTGTTTCTACTAATTCAGACACTTAACTGAGCAGCAATGCTTGCCTATTGTATTTTCTTCAAAACACAACTAAATCTGATGTCATGCCACTCAAAAGGAGTTTATGTAACATACATCACAAAATATAAGAAAAAATGCTGGGACAGATTTCTATTCTATTCTGTTCTCTTTTATGACTTTAGGGGCACAAACAGAATGGAAATACTTCTTAAAAACAAACAACTCCCAGACACCTTGTGTGGAAGGGAATGTTTAGAAGTGTGAGCAGGTATATTTTAAAGGAGACCTAAAGCTGCCCTCACATTTCTCAGAGGAGTGAAAACACCCACCTCAGCCGTCCCTGTGAGAGTTCTCAGCCAAGCCAAGTCTTCAGATCCAAGATCTTGAGATCAAGACCCTGAGATCCAAGAATCAAGCTCAAAAGTGTTTTCATGGGGAAGAAATTCAAAGGTGTATTTAGTACTATTACAAGCTGCCAGGCAGACAAACGTGCAGGCAGTAAACAGCAGTGACTATTCTATGCCATAGTCTTGCACTAAAGTTATCAGTGAAGGTGATTAATAGATTAGCAGCAGCCTTCTGACACAGACACTAGTCATTGTGAACTGTGACTAACGATCTGGTTTTGGAACACAGTTCCAGAAAAGGAAAAGGCTAAACAAGGATTTTTTTATACAGAATAACATAAAATTTCAATGTAAACCTGAATTAGCATGAAAGAAACTCAATAAGGTTACTTTAAAGCCAGGAAAGAAATGCTACTTATTCTCTGATCAGTGTAGGTATCACTATACTGAATTTAATACTTTATACATGAAATCATAACTAGATGTTATTCTGAAGGATAGACACTTGCTTAAAGTGGGGCTTGATGCAAAAATTATTGGTTGAAATGCTACAATCTGGTTTATAAGGAAGTCAAAAGAGATCATTTGATCAGTCCTTTCTTGACTTCACATTTCAGAGTGTATGTAAATATAACTAAGAAAACTGATAATTAATGAAAAACAAAAATCAGAAACACCTCTTAGTTGTCTGAAAAGTCAAGGCTACCAGTATTTTTTTTTAAGAGATACAGAGTTATACACTGATTTTTTCAAACAGAAGCGACACAGATATACACTTACCAAAAATACTGCTATAGATATTCCGATTATAAATCCTGCTATTACATCTGACCAGTGATTTCGATACTCTGCTACTCTGTTGATTCCAGTAAGGAAAGCCAAGCACATTAAGCCCAAACACAGAACAGGTTTTGCAAGCCTTGTTCCTCTGGCTTTTACTGTGTTGGTGATATACATCTGAAAATTAGAAAGGAAGAAAGTATAAGACTGATGGATATCTCCCACTAATTGGTGAATAAAATCTCTACATTTTGTTTGAATAGACTACATGTATTTGGCTTTTTTTTTGGTAAAGAAACAAGTAGAGCGCTAGATAAAGTCATCACACCCTTTTTCTAGCGATATAGAAAAAGAATTAGACCATACAGCAAAATTACATTTTATGTGAACCTGAAAAGCCCCCAAAAGAACAGGCAAATTAGACAATCCTATCCTATTACTCTCAATCTATGTATTTATTTATGCAGAGAGGTAAAGAGACTGATTTTTCACCGTGCAGTGTTGACAATCATAGAAAAAGATCTTTACCCTGAAAGGGGCTACATCAAGGCCTTGCTTTTATCAGCAAATGCCTTTCTTCCTCATACACAACTTCTCCATGTGATTAACTAGAGATTTGTCAAAAACCAGTGAAAATTGAACTAAATGCCAGCATTTACTTTTATAAATAACGTGTAATAGTTTCAACCAGTGCTGAACCAATACACGCCTGTACTTCACAGATGGTGACTGAGGATGTTTGGTACCAATCCCCCCCAGCATACAAACCAATCTAAATGCAGAAACTCTTATGCATCAAACTCCAAGAAATCAATCTGCCCTGCTTGCAGTCTAACTCTCCCTGTGCAATACTACTGAATTAAAAGCACTGCCTGATGACGGAGCAGCTCTTCTGCCCTCAGGGTGCATTAGTGATTACTAGGTTTAAGACAGCACTTTCCAAGCTCTGATGGGCCAATGGAAGAAATGATTACCAAATCTTTGAGTTTTCATTCTCTTGAATCTTGGCATTAAGGCTGCTTGAAAGTTGCCCCCTGAAAAATTATACTTCAACTAACAAGATTTTTGAGAAAAAAGGATTTACTTTCTGCAGAAGATGTTTCTGCAATTAAACCATTGAAATCCCTAAAACCTTCACATTTAGACAGAGTTGAAGTTTTTAGATTGAAGAATGCAAATATTTTCTATGGAGTTTCACTAGAGACTCCAAGTGTGTAATGCCATCACTTTGAACTGCAAAGGGAAACAGATGAATCTGCATTGAAGAACCAGTACCTTTTTGGCCAACAAATGGGCAGTCCTTCATTTTTTTTGTACTATCTGAAACTTCAGCTGAATTTACTGGGTAATCAGTTATGAAGTGCTGCAATAATCCAGTCAAGAAGTAGTTTAGGAAGTGTAGTTACAGTTACAATAAATTAAGTGAAGGAAGTAGTGGTCAGAGCTTGTCTGAAAAGAGCAACATCTGACAGTAATTTTGTTCAAAACACTAGAGAATGATTTGTCCTCTAAGCCATGGATCTAAGTTTAAGCTTAAAATCACAGCAGAGTACTACAACACATACTTCTTCAGTGTACCTTACGTGATGAACAGCAAACTAGTGGCAAGCTTTCAACTAATGCAGACAGAGCAAAGGTTTGAAAAAAAGAGTTTTGGGGTCTATCTCCAAACCACATTTCTCCTCTCTTCTTCCTAGACCATTTCAGAAATAACATTTCTCCCTTTGCTGACTATCCTTTTATCTTAGCTCCTTATATTTTTGCAGGCTTTCTTCAGTGAGTTACTCTTACCATGTGGAATGCTGATAAGACAACTGCAACTTTGATTTCCAGCTTTTTAGCCCCACTGGTTTTCTTCAAGCTACAGACAGAGCAGTGCATGCTGAGTTACTCAGCAACCCTCTATTTTCGTGAGTCTCATTGTACTCCTGGATACTACCACCATTATTCACATTCACACTACATGTTAGAACATCTGGTGCTAGGGAAAATATTCTAATATTTTGAATACACAGCAAGATCACCAAATTTCAAATACAGCTTGGGTGAAGCTGACACAGGGAAGTTGGCAGGAAGCTATCCTGCATTTAATTCTGTATTGTGGCATATTAAATCAAAATGACTACTGAGAAGGAAAAAATCAACTCAAAATAGAGTGTAGCTTGTTTAAGGCAGGTCTCAGTGATATATTTCAGTTATCTATAAGACCTGGTAATCGCCTGAGATGATGATCTCAATTTTTATGAAGTCAAAACACATTATAATACAAATACTTGATTCTGTAGTATTTCAGTCAAACTTCAACATTTTTAATACAAAGCTAAACTGAAAAGTGCTCTGCAGAAAATTCTCAGAATCTTTTTACAATCATGTCCTTCAAATCCCTACTCAGACAAAGCACTGAGTGAGCAGAAACAACTGCAGACTCATGCTGTGCCTCACATGAGTAATAAAGACCTCCATTTGCCAAGTCCCTTCCTATATGTGCAGTCAAGATTGTCATGCCCAGTCCATTATTCAAAATAACCTGAGGGTTCTGCCAGCACAGGTACCATTTCTATATTTTCTTTAAAGAACAGACACCACTGATGTTAAGAATAGTATTATATTAAAATATTATTAAAGAATCAATAGAAACAGGGTAAACTTTTCCTGAAACAGTGTAGCGAAAAGTCTGTATATTTGCAAAATTCTACATAGCAAATGTAGACTCTTCCAAGACAGGATTCATAGAAGTCCATTTTTAAACTTGACCTCTTGCAGCTCTAGTACAATGTATTAATAGTCAACTCAGTCAAAGATTTGATTTGCACTAAGAATAAAACATAATTAAGCAGTTGTTTTCTTCTTGATTCTGGAAGCAAAACTATAAACCAGCACAGTCAGTAATTGACAAAGAATAAATATCTTGAAAAGATGACAGGATTTTTCTTCTCTTACTTTTCATAAATATTAAATGCAGACTCAGCAAAGGAAAATAGCTCAGTGATTTAAAACATTAGTGAGAATGAATGACAATATAAATTTTTACATGGCTAAAGATGTTTACCGAACAAGTCCATCTCAGTTCCTTTTAAGAACAGATATTGGGAGAGGAGGAATCTAATTAAAGAAATCTTTTAAATTAGTCAACAGCAAGACCAACAGCAGAGATTTTGTATGTAAGGTCAAGGATTGATACAGCAGTTAGAATTAATTTTGCAGGCTGCACATTCTCCTGTAACATCAGATCAGTGGTGAATCTTCTCTTGAAGAACTTCTGCTATTGCTTTTCCTTTTTCCTGAAATAAGATGTTAGTATGGAAACATACAAAGGTGATACCAGCAAGTAGACATTGGCAGAGAGTCATATAAGGAGGTGGATGTTATCTGATCATTCTATATACCAATATTTAGTAGACTTTCAGGAAAACACAAACATTTGACCTTCAGTCTTCAAGATGCTGGAAGTGAGGTCTTCAGAGAACCTCATAAATTGAAAGAAAAAAAACTTTAATTTAAGTGGTTTTGAAAATATGTATTTGAAAGAGGCAGAATCATCACCATCACCACCAAAGACAAAGCTACCTGTGAGGTTTCTGACATGACTGTCTCAGGTCATAATATAAGGAATAACCATAGTGTTGGCACTTAGCTTGTACTGGGAAAGCTTTCAAAAGTGTAATGCTGCAAGTCTGACTCACGTGAAATATGTCCTAAATCTAGTGCAAGCAAAATCATTCCAAAACATGTAAGAGAAGAATAGGAATTGTATGTCAAGTGCAGGACAAAGTGGCCTCCTGGGCTATGCTGCAAACTCTTCCTAGTCATCTTCTTTCAGCTATCTTTAGGCTCACCCACACAACATCTATGCGCGCACACACACACGTAACAGGTCCCAGAGTCCCATTTTAGTTAGAGTGGAGCTAGTCATCAGGCTGGGTGCACCAGCCAGGAGGGAGGTTAATTTTCCTAGCTGATTTCATCAGCCTGGGGCCCAGGGATGTGGGTAGGAAGATCCCCTCTTGCTGTTTCGGTCCTCCCTGAAGCAGATGGTCTGGGGGACTGACAAAGAGACAGACCAGTCCACTAGTGGGCAGAGAATAATGACTCATGAAGCGACAAGCAGAAGGAGGAAAGAATCACTGTACAGGCATCTACCCCAGGCAGCACTCCAAATATAAATTATCTCATGTTTTGTTCTGCTTTTATAATGTGCTATCGTTAAAGCAAGAATCTTGAACTATTCAAGTAATAAGTAATGTTATAGATGTTCCACCTGAGGAATGCACAACTTTCAATATTCATCATACCTACAAGAAAAGAGAGACTCGGAGATCAAAAAGCCAAAAAAGTAGTGGGCTATAGTGGACAGTAGTCTATAACCAGGTTCAATGTTTAGTTAGAACCCTGTTTGACAATCTAAAAGCTCTTCAGCTTCCTTGATTAATAATTATTGGGTCAAATTATTTCTATAGCAAACCACAGTCATATTCTCAAATCATCTGGGCCTTTCTGCAACTGCCCACTGAAGACTTCTTTAGTGCTTTTGAAGCCTCCTCCAGCTTTCTCCATAAGTTTGCAGTAATTATTGATGACCCTAGACAAAAATTGGCTTTCAAAGTCAGGGGTCTGGGTTGGCAAAAGGAAGAGAAAGCTCTAGAAATGCTGGACCTTACTATTAAGTTTCCCACTATGAGCTCCCCCACAATTGTAACTCTAAACAACTGGAGAAGGAAGAGGTATCCTTCAACGTACCAGGACTGTAAGATACACCCAAATATTAATAAAAGCTGACTCAGTCTACAGAGGTTGTTATCTTAAGCAATTGAATTGTAATGGAGAACTGACTGACAAGAAATATCTAGAGGTCTTTAGATAAATCCCTGTATCAAACTGTAATGTTATTTTACTATCCAGCCTGAAAGTAACTAATACACCCAATATATGAAGCCTGTGATATATGCTGTACAATCAGTATCAAGGGATACTTCTACTTGCTGCACCAGATACTGAAAAGAAATTCCACTTTCCTAACACTGCCCCTGAAAAGCAGCCAAAAGAATCCTTTAATTCTTCAATTTCCTAACAAAAAATGAATAAAGCAGACTCAATAAGGTGGCTCTCCTACTCCTTTTCCTCCTGAACACTCCCTAAAGCCTATCAAAGAGAGGCCTGTCATGCCTCTGCCAGCTGCCCATTGAGGAGAAGCCAAACAGGCACTTCAAGACGAAGGAGAGGTGAGACGAGGCCTATGCCTAAAGACTGGATCAAGGAGTGACGCTGAGCAGAATATCACCATGTTGCCAGCACTGTGACCCAGACTGCCTTGCTGTCTTTTCCCAGTGACTTATAAACACAGCAAATAGCAAAGACAATACAGCAGAATGCCAGGAGCAAGAACCTTGCAGAAAAGATGATCACGGGCCCAACAAAAGCTCTACAGAGAGGAAAGAATTATTTGTCAGCTTTACCTGCTAGCCCTGCCTGAGGCCATAGTTGAGGCCAAGGGTTCACAGTACAAAGCAACAAAAGCAGCCTACAGACCTAAGGGCTATGTCAATTATCAGGACATTAAACCTGCTCTTCTATCATTACAAATCCAAAGCAAGTCTGAAATGTATGCGGTTCAAACACTACCCTACAGACAGGTTGGCTGCCAACTGCTCTTGTCCAATGCAATAATAAAAAAAACAACAAAAAAGCAAAATTTTATAGAATGAATTGAAATTTGTCTTAAACTACAACTAGCAATGACCAATCCCCTAGGGTCTGCAGCACCGAAGAACAACTGCTAGTCACAAGTCTCATATTTAAATCCATGGGAATAGACAGACTAAATCTTCATATATCGCTTCAAAATCCTACCAAAAAAAAAGACTCATGACTTCTCATTTCTGTGTCTCAGTTGTGGAAAAAACCCAAGTATGTGCATACTTGGCTGCTTCAAAATATAACTCTAATTGTCCAGGCTGTGACAGCTTACGCATATCAAAATGTGGCTTATACAATTATATTCTATTAAATAAACTTGCAGCATTTGCCTTAATACCTACGTTAGCAGATGTTGTTCCAGCTGCAAAAGGGTGAATTGCAATGCTGATAAGAAGTGAAAGCAGATGCAGTCAACTTATTAACCCAATGCAAGCAAAAACAAACAAACAAAAGAGCTAAGATGAGTTGAGCAGACATCTAAGGAGAAATCCAGGTAGCAGCCAGCTTGGTTAGAGATTTTGGAATAGATTTACAGTAGTTCATTTTGAAGACTCTGGTACACTGGGAAAAATAAACTTAAAAGTCTTAGAGAAAACACTTAACTATAGTGCTGCCATTCAACATTTCCATTGCTAAGTCTTTCTTGATAGGTACTGAGAGAAAGTAATGGAGGCAAACATTACAGAGAGGTCTAAATATTAGCAATACAATTGTTTAAAAAAGACTGTACTTTCAGCAGGAGAGGAATTCAGCGTTACCATAGCAGCCACCCACTCTCAAAAGAGGGGACAGGGAAAACAGGAAGACTCAAGAACTTAGATGGAAAAAGAAGCTATTGTTAACAAGACAATAGGCACAGATGCTAGGTATTAAGGACATGGCTGCACTTAAAGGGGAATTATTAGATAAAGCATAGGCTTTGTTTTTAAATGGGTTGATCAGTGAAATCACACAAGTCTGATGTTGTTTACTTCGGCCCCTCAGAGAACAAGGACTCTGGATCAGCTTGTTGTCTGTTTATGTCTTTAAGCTGGTTTCGTTTTGTGCACAGCTGGCTGAAATGTCCAGGGAGGATTCTGTAACAATCCCTCCCTCTCTCCCAAATATTTCTGTTAACCAAAAAGAAAGCACATTTTGTATCAGAGATTAGATGCTCATGAAATACTAGCTGAGTAATATATGGAGGTCTTTATGTCCATGCTCTCAATAACTGTTGTACCACAGCTCATACAAAGACTAGGCTACTGTTTAAATCTTCTACTCCAGTGAATAGTGATGAGAAAGTTGTTATTCAGGGCCAACTATCCTGATAAACATCATGACAGTGTAAGTACATGACCCCAAATATTGGAACATTGCATTTCTTTCCCTGGTGTGTAATAAACAGTATTTAACAGTATTTTTAGCTGCAACCATGCAACAGGTTTTTTGGGGGGGTGGCGGGGGGTGGGGGAGCAAGACTGCCAATATTGCATCAAGGACCTAAATTTGCAGGCTACAACTCAGCTGATACATCATAGCAATTCACTTTATTAGGCAGCCTATAAGAATTCAGAAATCCTGAGAGCAGTTTGTAGTGCTTTAGTTAAATGATGACAGTCATGCATCATACAGCGATACAGTAATGACTAGCATATATTCATTTCTGCAGTTACTGAAGGATTATAAAGTCATGAAACAGATCACAGCAGTTTTAATTTTTGATGTTGCTAACTGTATATTGACCACAGACAACATAAGATTTGCATAAAGTACTCTTGCTCATGTCAAAAGCCATTCATACTAGGTATTAGACCTTACTAATGTCTACTTTTTGTTTTTAAAATGTATTAGTATTGTTTTCCTTCCTGCTTTGCAGTAGTTGAACAGTTGGTTTCCTTTAGTTACTGTGACTCATGGCAACAGTGGAAATCCAACTTTACAGATGGATGAGAAAAATAGGAGCAATTAAAATGAAGAATGCTGAATACTTTCTAAAATAGCTTGCACCAAATTTAGAGGTATGTTTCAGTGAAGCAAAGCCTTAGATATCTCCCCAAATAAAGACAATACTATTAGGAGTCTTACATTTGCCTCAAGTTAGAATAGAATTTTATTGCTCATCTCTTATTTGCCGATAACACTTGCCTGTACTAACTGATGATCCACATCTCTTAAACAGACATTGCTCACAAGGAACTTTTGGTAAATGTTACTGTCAGTGCTGCAGATTTTAAGCAACTGGTTCTAAAACCATATTCAGAAGCATGTAGTTGGCACGCTGTCTGTGGATGGGGTTGGGATCTTTGCCATGTTGGCAAGTATCAGTTTCCAGATAAATCAGGAATTAGAAGTCAGCTCATTAAATATATGCTCAAAAGCAATACACACTCACACACATATATATATATGCGTATATATGCACACATACATAAACACACACACATGTATAGAGAGGCCACTGTTCAAATACTGAGGGAATTTAAGGGATGACTCCTTCAAAAACAGAGGTGCACACACACTTGCCTAGTTTCCCACTGATACTATGAGGACAGCCCTGGGCCCATCCAAAGGTCTACAAAGGACTGATTACCAGTGCAAGTCAGGTAAGAGACTCCCTTAGGCATGTGTTGGGGACAACTTTACTAAGAACAAGATGTGCTTCTGCTTAAGACTAGAATGATGTGCACCCCAAACTAAGCCAGGGAGTACTGCACTCACTTGAGTGAGATTCATTAGTCACTGCCTCCCCACACTTCTCAATAGCCTCTAGAACAGCTCTGATGCCAGGCAGTAAACACTAATTTTTATCCCAGCCCTGCTCATCACTCCCTGTATCAGAGAGGAGAGAGGGAAGAAGGGCTGGATTGTCTCGTAGCCCACTTCATTGCAGAATAAGAGCCAAACTGACTTTGCATGAGCACTGAGGTACCTATAAATACCAATTCTGGTACCTAAAGACATGCACAGATCTCGGGAAACCTGCAGAGATCAGACACTTACATATGCCCACTCTTCTGCTTCACCCCACCAAAGAATACGGCCATGTGCAATTCTACTAATCTGTACTGAGTTAAAACATGGAAAGGAACCACTACCAGTCACAGGCAATCCCTACCCTTATTCTTTACCACCCAACAAAGCCTCCTCCCACATTCTCTGGAAATAGGGAAAAAGTAAACCAAGAATCTGGTTATCCTAAATCTATAACCCTTTTTGGACAACTTGCCCTCTCTCAGCACTGCCTTAGCTTTCAAGGCTCAGAGAACCACTACATCTGTAATTGTCAGAATTAAGTCCAATGCATCAAATTCTCAAAGGCCTCACAGTAAGTCATAGAAGGTTTACATATATAAAATCAGCCAATAGTTGTCTTATCTTCTCCCCATTCCTCCCTCCTCCCCTCACAGTGTGAGCTGTTTGCTCTCAAAAATACAGTGACATTAAATAGTACAATATACTTACAGCCAGATACATAGCTGCATATACGCTTAGTGCTGCTTCTTTGGATGGGAATGTCTTTCTGGCTTTCATGATAAGGTCTGGATTTCCCGTACAGGCATGTACGCTACTGATGAACTGTGTATACTGTTTACATCCAAGTGCTGTATAGTTGGGTTTACAAAGTGCAAGAAAATGTGGTGCAAGATTCCCTGTTACTACTTGTCCAGCATTTACAAAGATGTCCGTAGCAAACAGTCCAAATGCGTAAATTCCTGAAGAGGGAAACAAAGAGTTAAACTTCCTGACAATTTCACTCCAGGGCAACATATTATAGTATTTATCATAGTAATATACCAGCTCCTTCCATTTAAGAACATGAAAAACCCTCACGTATATTGTACCCTAAAGATCCTGGCTCATGTTGGAGATAGTACTTTCCTACACAACCGCAGCAGCAACGCTGCAACGTACCCGCACACCTGATCTCTCTCCATCCTTCGGAGGAGCACGCTCACCTCTTGTGCAAGTAGCCCACTTTCCTAGGCCCCCTAGCCATGAATCTCTACTGTTCAGGGTAGCTAACTATACTGGTACCTAACCTTTGTCCATGTTCACTAAACAGAAGTGACAGAGGCAAATTCTTCACCCTATAAATCTGCTTGAGAACCAAGGAAGTCAGGCCCTGATGGAGAAGTAACTTGAAAAGTTGTAACACATACCGGACAAACATTTTTCTTTTCCCTTGCAGCTGTAAAGAAGCTGAAGTACTGAATAACTCAATATTGCCCTGCACGAGTTGTCTTCATCTGCCTGCTACTGGGTCCATCTCTATGCATGGCATATTAATCACAATATCAACACAGTCAGCTAAAGACCTATATATTTGAGGAGCTACTTATGCTAAAGAGTTTTTTTTATCAGACATATCAGCAAAGCATTAAGCACGTATACTCGTCTATTAGAATGGAAATGCATGCATCTGATTACTTAAAAGAAAACAGATTTCTGCTATTCTGAGGTCCCTTTCTATCCTTTTGGAAGCAAAAAACAAGCTCGGGAAGGAAATGCAAACACAGCACCCTGACTAGGAGGCAAAGCCAGCACGTAGGTGTTCAAATTYCACCTGAGCTACAGATTTCCTCCTATATTTCCCATACCTCAATTCACTGAGAATATAGCACGAGTTCTGGCAGTTCCCAGCTTCATGGAGCACGATGAGGACTTTAATGGATGTACACCACAGCAGACACGATCCCACAGAAACATGTGCATTTCTAAAGGTCAGGTTTTTTCCTCAGCAAAGCTAGAGGACTGAGGATGATTTCTGGGATCCTGGCTGGTCAGCAATGTCACGCTAACATTAATTCACCCTGAGCTGCTAGGCACTGGTGAGCAGTGGACTATGCCTAGCCGAGTCACTGCACAAAAAGGACCCTTTCAGCAAGCCCCGAGGATGTGCACTGCCCCAACATAGGTGGCCACATCACTTTGTGTGAGCATAATGGGCAGTGATGCCTCATCTGGTAGAACAGTACGGAGGCCATTGTTCATCCCTTCCCTCCCTCCCAATTTCTTTGTGCTTCTGTGAGCAAGGAGGGCCCACCAAGTGGGAAGGACACCCAGGCACTGATTACACACAGAGCAACTGGAGCAGGAGGAGCTCCTCATCATCACTCCCCACCTCCTCTGGACCTATCCAGGCAGTCACATTCTTAATGACTTTTAGCATTCCAGTGTGACAGCATGCAATCACACTCTCAGAAGGCAGGCACAGCTGTTACAGAAACACTGCAAATACAGACACAGCTGCACATCCCCTCCCTCCCCCTGTGACTGGGGCACGCAGGAGGATTAGCTGCCCCAAGGCTTTGTTCCTCCAGCTGTTTCAGGCTTTGTTCCTCCAGCTGTTTCTCTTAGATACAACCATGAGTGAGAAGCAAACAACCGAATTGAGCCCTGCTATGGCATCCCTGCACGTATTAGAAAGCAGCATCTGGGAATATTCAATAGACATTTTGAGTGGTGGTACTTCTCCCTCCAAACACATTTACAATGAACTAAGTAGAAAGGATGACATCTCGTATCTACTAAAGTCAATGGCAGAGTTACAGCTGACTTCAGTGGAGCATGGATTTTGTACAGTTTTCTACTAGAGACTATAATACAATTTCCAGGCTAAGAAAGTACCTAAACTGGGCTTGGCTTCAAACACACATTTAAATCCCAATGTCTTCAACTTTGGCTGCTATGTGTGTGCGTAACCAAAAGAAAACTATCAACTATAGATATGGCACAAGGATATCTCCTTTCTCCACTTCACCCTACTCCAGGCCTGCTGTTGTTTTTCCCCCTTGTGGTCCCAATTTCTTCTATTTTTACTGCTGTTTCTGCAACCATTTTTTTTATCCAAATTTCCAAGAAGCTTCTTTTGCTACCCAAAAGGAGAGAACTCACTGCACTTGAGTTAAGACTACACATGAAATGTTGTATGGTTATCTGAATATTTTCCCCAGGTCAAAATTAAGACATAATTGATCACTCTCACCATTCAGAAAATGAAAGCATTAATTTTGCTCATACCAAGGAATCTGACGGTCCTGCGCACCAGTGGATTTATATAACAACAGTCTCCAGTTAATATTGTTTTTTCTTGGTTTTCAAAATCCTTTGTAGCTAACTGTAGACAAAACACTGCAGTTTCTCCAACGATAATCTTAGGGAAGGAGAAAAAAGGGGAGAGAAATAGTACATCAGATTACAGCAAGTAAAATATACTAATATTACAGAGATGGCTGTCTCATCTTAAGGAAGCAAGACCAAACCAGCACAAAAGACAACATAAGTGAACCAAGTTCTGTACATTAATCTTCTTATGAGGGAAATATGCCTTATGGCTTGCTTTTCTTTATTTGCATTAAAAGAGAATAAACTTCTATAACCAGGACTTGGAATCGACATAATATAACCTAGTTTTCAGGATGAGGGGAAAGCGAAAGAAACCTGTTAGTTCAAGAACAACAGATCGCATAATGCATAAGATGTGGACCAAAGTAAAGGCCTAATCCTAGATGATGCTGAACATTTCAGTTCCCACGTGGCTTTCACTGACACTCAGCACTTCACAGGGTTGAGCTCTAAATTTTGGACCATGGTGAGGGAGAAAAAATTAAAAAAAGAAAAAGAAAAAAAAAAAAAATCACAACAGAGTTCCTGTTCACATCAGAGGATTGGTTTGCCAGGAGGTACTTAACAGGGTTTGATTCATATTTTGCCAGCTAAGTTTATCAAGTCTGGCTTTAGCTCCTCATGCTTGAACAAAGTGTCACCACAGATATTTTAACATTAAGCATGACCTGTTTCACATTCATTACACCAAAATGAATAAAGTTTGCATGTCTATAGATCATTCACATTAAGGTTGGCGAAAAAAAAAAAAATCACAAATAAAAAAAGAAAAATACAGATTTTTGAATGTAAAATATCCCCTCTAAGATGTGTATTTACCTGTACAGCAAAACATGACCTTTAATTTACTCATGACAATTATGGTATTGAGACTTAATAGCCAAGGCCAAGCCTTAAGCATGTATCTATCTAAACCTATGATACTGAAGCTTTATGGCAGGTAGCACAGGTGTGATCAAAAAGAGTAGAGCAGAAGGGTCATATACTGACCACTGTATTCCAACTTTGGTTCACTGTGCGACTTAAAGGCAAGGCTCTTTCACTCTTCTATATGAAAAGCAGTAAAGCTTATTGATAGGTACATCACACTTCGATAAACAGGAATGAAGACCAGCAAACTGAAGTCTTAATACTACACAAATACAAGAAATAATGCCATCAAATGTGATTCGTTGCCTAGGTTTTTCTAAACCTTTGACCTAACAGGAAATTATAAACCTTTTCATATATCACAATAGGTCTGAACAGTTCTACACACAGCACTGGTTTAAAAAAAAAAAAAAAAAAAAATCTATGGGAGATGGCTCATAAGCAGAGTTTGTTGTCAACAGGAAGAATGCAACTAATGACCTTACTTAGTTATTTGTAGATCTACACAGATGACCTTGGGCTAAATTGTGACACACAGAGGAGGAAAGGGCTTCTTATAAATAATGTAGCACAAATAACAAAAATAACTGTGGTGGCAAGCGTAGAAAGCAAAATTCAGTTTGTCACAGAAACAGTCATCATCTATTACTTTAGACTGGCTTCAGATCCTAGTGGAATTTTTAGATGAAACAGAAATTTCAATACCTGAACTAACAAGTATCCTCCCTCTACTTTGATGCAAGCAAATTTTCAGCACACTGAAGTACAATTCCTTCATCTATAATTAACAAATGATCGGTACGCATATGAAACGTAACTCAACCTTGAATTCAAGGTCATCAAAATTATGACAATGATAACGAGAATTCAGCCCAATGACCCCCACAGCTCTCATGAAACAAACAAACAAACAGTTTTAATGTGATTCATAAAGGTGAGAGCTGAAACACTAAGATTTCTAGTGTGAGTCACAGTAACTCCCTTCTTTCCTCTGGAATAATGACACACCAAGGACTAGGCAACCTGAACACAGTCAGATTCTGCATTTAACTGATTTTTTTTGGCAAACTCAATAAATTTCAGTAAAATTATTGCAGATTTCCAAATTCCAGGAAAAAGCAGAATCCAGCACAAGGGAAGCATCTGTGATATACAGTGCTCAACCTTTTGCAAGGACACAAAGAGAAAGCGTGCCAGCAAGCTCAACTCTCCAGCTCTGCTCAGCAGAGTCTCTGAATTTGCTGATCTAGGAATACAGGTTCTTTTTTGGTTGGTAGGGAAGCTGGGGTTAGCAAATGGGAGAACTGCTCATTCAGTTGTAGGAAAGGAGATCCTCACTTCCAGCAACCTGTCTTCATCAGCTGCATCTAGGTCCTTGCTGCTGGCAACAATTTTTCCTTGTTACATTTCCTGTCTCTGATGGTGACCTGGATGAAGAAAACCCTCTGCTCCAAGAATAGCAAGGAGCAGTGTTCAAGTTCTTAGCTGACGAAAATACTCTTAGAGTGGGTACATAGGTGCAAGGGTCAGAATGATGCAGAACTCAGCTAAAGACAAAACTTTTGCTATACTAGGCCTAGTGCTCTACCCTCAGAAGTAATCAGAGCGGGATATGCCATCGAGCACAACAGGCATTCATCTCTCTGCTTCTGTGGCTTTACTTTGATAGAATCCTTCTGGAATTTGGCAATAAATACAGGTTCTGTATTTTTCTGTACTGGCAGCTCAGCTAAAGCTGTTATCCTTCCTCCATCCTTCAGCACAAGCACTGCTCTTCTCAATAATCAGCCTACTGATGTTTCAGAAATGGAAGGAAAATCTTTTTCAATCTCGGTAAGTCCCAAGAGAGATTCTGTTTCCCAGTGCAATTCCTTCCCATTCTTCTCTCCGGCACCACTGGCAATAATCAGCCCTACAGGGTAGAGGAAAGGGAAGGCGATCTCCCTCTTGCCCTTACCATAATTTGCATCCTGGTATATTCCAGGAAGGAACAATTTCTGTATTCCCTTTGGCACAGAGACTGCCATTACCCCTTCCACTGCATATGCGAGTTGCAATCAGTCAACAAATGACATTTAATATAACAGAATTACTTGTGTACTTCTTGGCTAAGTCTTGGGGCAAAAAGTTTTTGGAATATTCCAAAACTGACAATGAAGGATTGCAATGGAGAATCTGAAAGCTCTGACAACATAAGCTTTTGGACAGAGCTACACAAGTTCAGGTATAGAAATATAATTCGCAATGAAAAAAGTGAGGATATTAAAAGTATATTTTACCTTATTCTGTCTAACAGGGTCATACTACTTTAGATCACTGTACAGATTTCCTGAAGAATGATATATATTAAAATTCTTAGCTCACAGGTATTTTAACAGCTGTTAAAAGCAGAGGCCATCCTTCCCTAAGGCTGAGAAAACCTTTTGACATATAATTACAGCATGTAGAGTATAAGGAAAAGAACAATTTTCACCTGAAGACTAACAATACAAAGTGCAGGCTTTCCAGTATTCTAAAGAACATATATAAAAATAATTTTCATAGTCCTTAGATAAAAATGCAGTGTACATAACTATTACAAGAAGGAGCAAGACAAGAATGATTGCCCTACGGGCATCGACCTAAGCTCTGACAGGCAGTGTATCAGGTCCTTGTTCTACTATAGCTTCCCTCTGTAATCGCTGGGAAGGCCCTTAGTCCTGATTCACAATATAACACATAATAAGAACAACACAAAAATCACCCTACATAAAGATATTTAATATTAATACATATGTCATAACCAGCATGTAGATAATCCTTTCTTTTTATGGAAGCATGGAAAAGAAATATTAACCCAGCAAAATCTAAATTACAGGAAAAGTTCTCATAACCATCTCCATGGCAATCGTATCCTGTCTGCGATGTGACAACCCATTCGACAGCCAGGAACAGAGTTTGGGAAGGGTGAGATCTCAAATTAATATTTCTTCTTGTTTCACCTCTTAGCTCCTGATTAATTTATTAGCTGATTGATTTTCATGGTGTTCTTGGGCGAGTAGTATATTTATTGCCAACCACCCAATACCTGTCCCTTTCCTTGTTTTCTGTATAGGACACTTACAGCGTTTAGCACACATTCCCTACACTGATTCCTTCCTCCCGAATAAGTTCAGTTTTTTTCTGTATTAGTCATTTTTCTGAACCCAGGCAAGCTGTTCCTAGTTTTAGCACTGCATGTCAATTTAGAATCTAATTTGTCCTTCCCCAAATCATCCATCCAGTATATTCTTAACTTGGTTCTAAATTCTGAGCTCTTTTTCAACTTGAAATGCCAAACCTGACTCATTCCAAATATTAGAGCTAGAGCAGCTCTGACCTTGCTCATTTTCCAGTAAAGTGACTCCATAAACAAACTTCCCTTAGTGTCACATACGGTTTACAACAGCCAGCACCTATATAAATAAATGACCTTAAATCTGCACTTCTGAAATACTAATGAGGTTTATTTTATGGACTACCTTCTCACAGGTGACATAACTGCCTATAAAAACCCAGGATTCAAGTAAGAATTAAACATTCATTTGGATGACAAGGTATCTGAGGGTATATTAATGCATTTAAACAAGATAAATCCTGAAATTTAAGGTTGATAATCTCTATTGGGGATTAGGAAAGAAATTTGTGTGTACACATTCATAGAGTTTTCCAGCTAACACCTACTTTAGAGTATACAACTGTTCATGAAATATTTCATATGGGCTAGGTAGAATACACAATTCCATCCCTCCAATTCTCAGTGTTATGCTGTAGCTACAGCAACCGCTCAGATAGATGAGTAACACTGAAAAGTTATTGCATTAAAAAGACCACTAAATATTCACCCATGTTCTGAACTTCTCAAGTTAAGAACAGTTGACAATACTGTGCACTGTAATTTCTCTTCTGACTTCTTTCCATTCATTGTATTTCTCTCATTTAGGCATGACTTGAACCCTAACCAAGGCTTCTGCAAAACCATCTTCAAGAAATAACATGGCAAGAGATTGTCCCTTTGGGGAATGAGCATCTCAGGCAGTCCACAGCTCTGCTTTTCTCTCTAGAATGAACTTCCTCATACTTCCTTATCAAGCAGGAAGGGAAGCTGGGAACTGAAGCTAAAAATCTTGGGGATGATCTCTGTATCTCTAGGCAAATTGTTATCATTTAAGTTGCATGGCCTCCCCATTCATTTCACTTATGAGTTCCCACTTAAAATGTGTGGGGTAGATTTCTTTTAAAAATATGGCTTCCATAGGCTTTGTTGTTCCTGTTCTTTATCTTTTCTTCTTAACTTTTAGCAAGACTGTGGGCTATTTCTGGCCTATATCTCCTTTAAAAATGCCATCAACATACCACAGAGCGTAGTGGTCTCTAGAGTTTGGAAAATCTAGCAGCATAAACCTCGGTCTTTAGTGATGCTGTAGATAAGCTCCACTCTCCGCTTTAAGCTAAAATTGCTGTGTGAGGTGACCGCCCTAGCAGGAAAAGCAGCAACAGTATTTCCAGCAGTAGCAATTTCAAGTTCATTATGCAGAGCTTTCCCTTGTGGCCATTTTCTTTGTGTTTTTCTTGTTCTCATTGCTTCCTGCTTGCTTAAACTGACAGCAAACGCCCTGGTTGATTTTCACAGAAGTACATTTTCCATAGTAAAAAATGACCAGTAGTTTTGAGGAAAATGAAAAAATAAATCCTAGATAAATCTGTCTGCTATTGATTAAATACAAAATATCCCCCCTTGCATTCAGGATGGAGATATAGGACCATACTGCATAGCAGCTTCTGAAGGTCTGGAGAAAAGATGTGAAAAGAAAATTGCTTTTCTAGAGAAACATGTGGAAAAAAATAGTCTTTTTTTTCTGGTAAATTTTGTTTTAAAAATATGTACTCTCCATTTTTTGAGAAAAATATCAAAATTTTAATAGAGTTCTTGGTATATATTTGGTCATGGCCATTTACAAAAGAAAAATAACAGTATAAGATTATACATCTAATAGTCAAATATTATCTGCTTTACTTATTTCTCTGTAGTGCAGAGTATGGCTATATGCTACTAAACACTAATGTTACTTCTGACAGGGACAATTTTTCTTTACTGCTTTTTGTAATACATTGTAGAGATAGTCAGTACATAACAATGGTAAAGGTTGCTCACTTCATGAAGACTTTACTGCTATTTGAAAGCAAAAGGCACATAATAACCAAGCACTTATAACCAGGGAGCTTCAAGTGAACCCCATGAGCACATAATCACAGAGACATGGACAGCTTCATCATTCACTGAATTATCTTCATTCATTACTTTACCATTTGACAGAAAAAAATTAAATATTTTTAAGTACAGTGTCTCTAAAAGCTTCCTCTTTTTTTTTTTTTCCCCCCTTCTTTTTCTTTTTTTTCCCCCCTAACTGAGCAATCGAGCATGTATGCAAATGGCATCTCCTCTAGAGCATGCCTGCATTATCCAACCAGCAAAGCCTCTGCACAGCAGCACACTGTCACCAGGGCTGGAATCACACAATGCAGGAGCAAAGTTTGGTTACGTAAAAGATCATTTTGAGAAACAGTTACCAGGACCCCGCTATTCTGAGTGTAACTAAGAGAAGGACCTTGTGCCATCACCACAGAGGGCCAGAGAGCAAGTCTTGGTGCATGACAGCAGGTCCTGCATTTGATCCTCCATGACAGAAGYAGAGGGGCGAGCAAGCAGCCCCACGGGGTGCACCAGCCCTGCTAGGCTCTGCCTTGACGGGAACATTCACTCCACATTCAGCCCGCTTTACCCACTGCACTTGGCATTACATCCCCTACTCATGTCTACTAAACGCTTTATATCGCTGTGAGATGAAGAGTATCCAGCTGCTCTGCACTGCAGTTCTCCAGGGGATTAGAAATGGCCAGGACACTAGGAAAACAAGCTCAGTAATGCTAACATGGCAGTCTGGGGGCCAAATAAGTGTCTGGCACCTGGCTCCAAAACTGTCTAACTGCTGGCATAGTTTCACAATACTGAGACAAGTATTCTTGCTGAACACATTCCAAGAGGTAGTAGATAACAGACTTCAGTGAGAACTCTTGCCCATGCACTAAGCTTCTCCAATTTTAAAAAATAATACCCAAAAGCTAGAAAAAAATATTAATCTAGAGAAAATTCTCAACATCTAAAAAAAACTAGTAATTTTGATACGGAAATGGTGAGGGGAAGAGAAAAGTACTAATTCAAAACTGTCTTCTAAAAGCACCAATTCACATTTCAAAAGGTAAAGTTACTTCAGGCTGAAATATTCCAGATAAGGTTCTTATAATAGGAAATTCATACAGGTTTTAAGTTGTTCTCATTTTCTGTTTACAAAAACAAGGATGCCATTATCTAAAGTTTCCAAGCTCCACACTTCACTCTACAAACACACCTCGTTAGGAAGATGGGTTGTAATATGACCAGAGATCAAGTAATTTTAGTCTCCTGATCTCTGAAAGGTTGTTGTTACATATAATTATTTCATTAGGGATTTTGAAAAAGAACTTTACATCAAAATTTTTCTTTTTTCAGGTGCTTAGCTTCAACCTTTAAAATACCATCATATTTGAGAAGGGAAAACAAAATGTTCAAAGCCCTACCATTTATCTTCCCTATTAGGAGATGAATTCCATACAGCATGTTCACATCTGCACTCAGCTGTATCAAGGAAGTCTTCTATTGGACTTCAGGTGATACATGTGAAAAAGACTGTGGTTCCTTATGGCCTGGCCTTGGTAAACCCCTTTGTTCCTTGCCTGTCCAAGAAAACAGTACTTTGTTCTGTCTGTTGAGGGAGATTGGTTTCTTAACCCTTCTGTGCATGTTGAAAACATTATTCCTTGATGAGCACAATACCAATGCTTGTGATACCCATACCAACAATCATTTCCAACAGCGATGTTACTTTATGCTTTAAACCTTAGGTGATCTACACAACTGCACTTTTCTACCCAGGATGAACATTCAATTGCAAAATTCAACATAAACGGTCTTTCATGCCTGTTTGAATAAAAACTGATCACATAAAAGGCATCTCTTAAAGATTCTGGTCACAAAGCAGTGGTTTTACAGTCAGTATATGACTGGAGCCAACTGTTCTCAGAGGCTCAGAGGAAGGAGAAATCTGAATTTCCTGCTTTTCACACTGTCTTACTTCTATCTCACTTCTACTGAAGGCCAGCCACATTTTGCAGATACATTATTCCTGAGATCAGCACAAGGAAAGCCACTTTCACTGAAATGCCATCATCATCAAACAACTGAAACTGAAGGACCAAGCACTGTACCAGTATAAGCACCCCGTGTTTTAATATAACTATGAGAAAAACAGGCTGCACATATGATTAATACCTGTAAGATTCCACAAAAATTGTTTTCTAGATTTTTGTGGCAAAATATATGTGTCTGCAAAACATACACAGATAATTGCTTTTTACTTATGTTTGTTACTGTCAATTAGTATTTGATTCATAATGATAAATTTAAGTAGACAGCTTAATAAAACAATTCTACACTTTTTTATTAAAAATTATCTTCACAATAAAATAGTTCCCTTTGAAAGCACATAACTAGCTCCACTCCTATTATAATGGCCTCTGTATAAGCATCTCTTCCTTTACAATTATCTTAGGCTACAGTATAATTGCCAACCCACCAAATACATTCAGGTCATTATCTTTTTCCAGTTGAAATCAAAGGTAACATCCCCACTAAATTCAACAGGGGTTGGATTACTTGTGAAAACCTATGGCACCCTAGATTAAGAGCAATACTTCAGTCAAAGTGGGGAAATGGATCTCTGCTATGAATGCCATCCCAAGAAGATAATAAAACAAAACTAGGAAGCCAAGCCAAATTTACAGGGGAGTAGTACTAAATATTTGGGAAAGAGGTTTAAGGTCAGATAAATCAGAAAGAAAAGTACAAAACTGTAATGCCCACTCCTGAGCGTATTACCTTAAAGTCATTCTTCTTATATAATACTTCAAAGTCTTCACACTGCAAGCATTACTGCAAAGGATCCAGGTGTCATTAAAAATGAGTTAAAAACACTTTAAAAGCCATTGCATGGGAAGCATCTGATGTAGAACTATGACCTTATTCTGAGCTGTCTCACATCAGGGTTACTTGTGCGCAATATGTACATTCAGCATAAAACCAGCAGTAAAACTACTGAGTAACAAACCCTGACAGTATTAATCCACATTTCTAGTGCCTGTGAAAGCCAGGAAACAAGTGACTAAATAAAAGCTTTCAAAGAAAAGTAGAGACTGCAACTTGTATTGCCTCTTCAGTGACACAAAGTGAAGGAAACCGTGGCTCTACCAAAGTTAACTTCTGAAGCTTCACTGACTTCAGGCAGACCCATGATGTTACTTCCAGAATGGTCACTAGAGATGCTAGTCAGTGAGAAAGGATCAGAAAGAAAAAAAGATCAGAAGTCCCTCTTCCAGACACGCCCCAAACAACTAGTAAGCCCAGATACAAAACAATGTGTGACTATTCACCTGCATCTGTTTCCTCAGACTTGAAAACTGTAATTTCACAGCGTGCAATTATTTCTCCTTAAGAATGTTATTATAATAAATTAATATACTGAAGTGATGTTTATTAGAAACAGAATCTTAATGAAGGCATAGAAGTGGGAGCAGAGAACTGTTTATGAGCATCAGAAGTTTTAATAATTACTTACCTCTTCTCTTAACAATGTAATGCTAGTGAATTAGCCAGCAAGCTTTTTCACAGAACACTGTACAGCAGTAGCATATCCCATTTGTCTTTATTTGATACATATACATATAGAAAGACCATTTCAATAATGATTCTGTATATACTGTAGATCAAATATGGGGCATTTACTTTATGGTTTTCTGCAAATATGATTTGCACCACTCTTGTCACTCTGTCAACTCTGCTACACAATGTCTATTTTACTGCTCCTGCCGCAAATCCAGATGGCTGCAGATGTGCAGCTGGCAACACTATGTTGTCTGACCCTGTTTAGGAGTTTACACAATGCAGCGCTTGAATTAAGAGGAAGTCCCAAGTGCCCTCATTAGCACAGCATCCAATGAGCTGAAACAGGAGCAGCAAGAGTGGGAAATTCTAGCAAAAAATTCCTAGTACAGGAAATGCCTACAAGACAGAGGGGAGATTGTATACTTTGCTGTGAAGACGGCAGAGCATAAAAACAGCTCTTTTAGGCATGCAATGGTATTCTGAAAACTAATTGCGAAGTCTATAGGCCAAAGTAAGCCCAGCTACTCTTCTTCAATATGTGACTGTATCTCCTTCCACTCATAAAATAGGGCATAATGGTTTACCTTAACAAGGATCACCTCCTTTGCATAGAACTGTAAAATAATAGTAAACATGTTGCTGGCTTTATCAAATATCTTCAAAAAGTTCAAGTGGTGAGAGAAGTGTTTTAAGGATGAATGAATCTATTTAAAAATTTTAGATCTTGTGAAGCTTTGACATTGGCTGTCTTCAAGGCAGGCTTTGTAAGAGCTGGCATCTGGTCTTCTCTGTGAAGACAATAAAGGGGTATAAGAAAAAATACATAATTGTTATGTAAATGAACATATATTGTGTTTTTAATCAGTATTGGATGTATTCTCTCATTATTTGAGCAACTTAAGTTATTACTAGAAAGAGAAGTTCAAAGTATGCTGTGTTGAAAGGTGCTTTCACACATTCGGTGATACGGTAACATTTTTAGGTATTCTGGTGTGGTGAACCAATTCTTTCAGGCATTACTTTTTTGCCTTTGGCATTCGAGGTTAAAAACACATGTGAACTGAACTAAACTATGGATACAAATCAACCATGCAAACATGACTATTTTCTGGCAGCACATTGTGCATACACACTTGTGTATGTAAATATATTGAGTTTTTTAAAGAAATAGCCTCTGCTTTATGATTTCCTTCTACTTCTAATCACACAACAATCACAATCAATTCATAAACAAAAGAAACACTCAGTAAAATTGCAATACTGACTCTTAAAATGAATGTGGTTCCACAAAAAGATTCTATCAGCACTACACTCATTCACATACATGATTCCATCTCAGGAAAGCCTTGCTGTTTCAAGTAGCACTGAAGCATGTGATTAAACCCCACCAATACCAAGACAATGAATTAACAATCAGTACACACCTAGCTCTTGTATAATTCTTTTCATGCACAAATCTCCTAGTGCTTTACCAAGAAGCCTAGTTTTACAATTACCACTTGACAGCTAGGGCATAAAGGCTAAATGTACATTCTGCTTGGGTGGCCAGATCCCTTTATCAAGGCAAACCCTGACAGAGCTCACAACCCAGCTCCGTACATTCATTCTGCCAGCTGCAGATGTCCGCGAACTACTTACATACCCCAAGGTCAGTCTGCCTACAAATCTCATCTGCCTTCGCTAAATGCTCTGGAAAGAATCCCCGTGACTGACTGAAGCGCTGACTTCAGTCAAGCGCGAGCACTTGGCAAAGACGGCCATCATAACAGCCGGACTGTCCTCACCACCATTCACATGAGCATGCTTGTGGCCTGCAGTACAATGCAGCACAAGCTCTTCATTCCTCCCTCAGGCCTCTCGGACGCTCAGACTCGTGTCTGTGCAGTTCGAATGCATGACGGCAGCAGCCTCAAGCCTGGCCACGTGGCAGAGCCCAGATACACCCCAACAGGTCCAAGGACAACCCCCATAGGAACAGGAGAGGCAGAAACTGAGCAGTGGAGACGCTCTGGACACCAAGCTCAATCTAGGTAAGTATGATCAAACTACTATTAAGTATGCGCTGAAACTCGGGCATGTCCACACGTTGTTCAGCATAGAGATGAACTTATGCACAGAGCCATGCACTTCTGCGAATGGGGAGGTCAGACCAGATATCAGCCAGGAGCAGTTTGACCATATGAGGTCCCCACTTGTCAGCAGAGCCATGGACAGTCTGTGCACCCACTCTGTAAAATCCAAAAAGGTAACAGGTATTGGCCTAAGTCTTAATTAAAGCAGGTCAAGCTCAAATACTTCACCTCATGCTCCCCACAGGCTGCAAGTTGCACATGGTTGGTTACAGCAGCTCAGCTGACCCATGATTAACAAATCTTTAAGTAGAATTAATTCAGTCATGTCTGAGCCCTAAATTGCTATGGACAGGTCACAGAAATCCCTATTACTACCCAAAATAACTACACAGGGAAGCTGAGTTCCACTTACTGATTCTAATATTTAATACTTGATTTATAAAAAGGCAAACTACAAATTGACCGAAGAAAGTCTTCATAATATTACTCAGAGTTTGAATGACACACACAAAAAAAAAAAAAGAAGTGTGACTCAGATGCCTTTTAGAGACAGCATGAAACCTACCAGCCTAAAACAACAGGTGTTTCAAAATGTTATGTAGAGAAAGAAAAAAGAATCAGAACAGCAGGATACTGTTGGACTGACTTCTGTTCTTGATAGCTTTTTTTTTTTATTATTATTTAGAAAACAAAAAACTCTAGTTTAGGAATGAATGCCTTCATACATACTCCTTAACCCTACATGGGTGAGAGGCAAGAATTAATATCTGCAGAGAAGGAAGAATACTATTTGTAAAGAAGAAAGCCCTTAAAGCATAACTATATTGCATTTATAATTGGTTGCACATTAATAAGTATATAAGGTTAATGAAATTTTCATATAAATATATAATGTATAATAATTATACAATGGATAATTATGATAAATTTATACAATACATGCAAAATTACAGGTAACAGTGTATGTTGTCCAGAATGGTAAGCAGAAGTGGAATCCACAGCCTTCCGAGTTTTCACCCAGTATAACCAGAGGGTTTTTTTATGGTGCTTCATACTCCAGGAAATGGCATCCAGGATTGAGAGTCGGTTTTGAAGTGGTACTGAACAATTTATTAGATTAATAGTAGATAAAAAACCCTTAATATATACAGTAATTTTTCTACTGCAGATTTCTTAGTGCTTTACATTGAAAATAAATATATTCCCACCTGCAGGTGAACAGAAGTGATCTTAGCAAAGCCAGGTTGCTAGAGATAGCAAGTGCTATAACTTGCTTTCCTAGCTCCTCTCCAATACCACGTTCACTGTTACTATGTGTGAATATTAAGGACTAGCATGTTTACAATGGATATTCCTCATTAAAACAGCAGGTCACACGTACATGTTTTCTGAGTGCTGGAGATGTGGTATATCCACCTCAGCTAGGCTTTTTCTTTGCAATCTATGGGGTACAACACCTCAGCTAAATAAGAACCATTTAGAATGAAAGCTGGGCCATCACTCACTTCAATGTATCTGAGAGATGCTGCAAGAGCATTATAAAGCTTTTTAAACATCACACTGCTTTTAAGGCTGAAAAACACAGCTAAAGCTACTTAACAATTCTACTTTGGCTGTCATTTATTATGTATCATATGGACACCCATCTCCTCAGTCCTGCATGATGCACAATGAGCAAGAATTGTTTGGTTGAGAAACTGATTATTACTTCAAGCCTGCTATTTTAGATTATAAACAATGCATACAAATTCCCTATTCGTGCAGGATTGGTTGGATTAACAATTTCTCACTTAAACATAAGTACATGTACATCATTTATAGGACAAGCAGGCATTCAGCTGTTGCAAACAGAACCCTGTCCTTTTGTTCACATCTGCTTGCCACTTTACTTCCAGAGAGCCCATCAAGGGATGAAGCATATGGCCTCGATATTATTAGTGTTTGTAAATAGCATGCATAGCAAGCACAGCAGAAATTATACATTCAATTGGAAGTACAAACATAACTTCTGCAGGGACTGTTCATGTAAGCCACCACAGCACAAGAGGAAGACAGACAGATAAAGAATTCCCAAGAAAAACCACAATGGTTCTGAATCTTTCATCATTTCTCCTGGTTACAGCTCTGTTGGATTTGTGGTTTTATGCTGGGATAAAAACAGCATCAGACTATCAAACCATGTATTTGTCTTGCTATGTGTCCCAAGAGGCCAATATTGACATCTGGTACACAAAGCTACTGCAGACCTTAACAGTGCGATTTATTTTTTATTCTTAAGTAAAGTTGCAATGCAATTATCCCTTCACAAAGGAAGAGCATGACATAAATTGTCCCTTAGCTTTAATGTCTCCTGCTGGCATTCCCCCCTTCCAAAAAAGTGGCTTTCTGAAGTCCCCAGCATTTGCACATTAAAAAAAAAAAGCAGCAACTTTTACATGTCTTTTTTCTCCTCCCCCCCCCCCCGCAGTGTGAGAATGGAAGAAGAAAACTATCAAGGAAAAGAAGTTGCAGCTGTGCACACAGGTTGAAACCAAACTATGAAGACAGAGACCTAACAGGCCCTTCAAGAACAACATGATCACAGAGTAAACAAAGTATTCTGGCAATTCTTTCTTCATGTAAAGTCTTAACAGCTGTCAAATGCGCCAACAAGAAAAGGACACATAAGTAAGCTATAGCTAATCAAAGGTATTCCAGGATTATTAAAATAGGTCATATATCAAGAAGCTAAAGAGAGTTTCTCATACACGTAAAACCATTTCCATTTGATTTCAGAGACTAAGTTTAGTCTACCCAATTCATATGAGTCTGGATGTACAATTCTATTCTTCTGTTGCATTACCATTGCCATTTCAAAAACAGCACTGGGAGATGTTCAAATATTGCAGCTACCTACCTAGCAAAAAAGCTTATTGCTCCCAAAAAAGAGCACCAGGACAGACTGAACACTTCACTGGGTGATTCCTCTAACTTGCTCTAGAAGATGTACATAAAAATGAACACTTGAATACCTCACTACATATTCTTAGAATTTTTTGCCCTGTAACACAGAGCTGCTGGCAACTGTGCATCCTTGCATTATTTATCAAGTTTCCTTGATTTCTTTCTGGCAGATGTGACAAAACACCTTAGTCTTCTTCAGGATGCATAGAGGCCACTTCTACTTCGAGTAGCAGAGCAGGAGAAAAGTCTGTTCAATTCTGCCCCCGTGCTTTAGTTTTTCCAATAGTATCAAAGTGTCCATAGAAGCTAAAGCGACTGGGTACCAGCCATGAAGCAGAAAAATGATCAGCCTAAAATAGATGGAAGAAACATTTGTGAAGGTAGTGCTTTTTTCCAAGGTCAGGAATGAAAAGCATCTAGAGTTCTCAGGTATGAGGTAAATTTACAGATTCCTGGCACAGTAAATTCACAGAGGACATTTCCAGAAATACTTCTTTTTCAGAACTTTAATTCTGAATTGTGGTTTTCCTTAAGTTACAACAAACAGCTAACAGAATATTTYGATGTCCCAGAAACGGATCACAATCCAGCACCCTTTTTCATGTACAGCACTAAGTTATATCGGAGGAGAATAGTTTCAGTGAACTACAGGTTAACTAAAAGCTACTCTGACAAGAGCATTTTGAAAACTCAGCCTGATAAAATCCAGTCAGTCCCTGATGCCACAGCACACAGAATCATAGGTGCTAGAAGGAAAATAGGAACTAGCAGGTTCAGAAAGGAAGAGCGAGATAGGAGCATGCCCAATCACATCAGCTAGATCTATGTGCTGGAAACAAGCGGTGCATCTCCTTCAGGTCTCTGCATATCCTTCAGCTACTCTTGAGCTGCTCAGACCTGGAACTATTAAGAGATAAGCAAAGACACTGAAGAATAAAGAGAGACTTATGAAATCTGTGCTGATCCTTCAAAAGGTAGCTTCTCTTTCTCATTATTCACAGAATGATGTTGGTTTTTCTTAAAGCATCAGGGTACAGTAAATTCAATACATGAACAATAATGTTGCATCTCTCACTTTACAGTCTTTTTTGCCAGGTTTCAAAATTTCTCCTTTCTGATCATTTGAGGAAGGAAGTTACTGACTAAAGCTAATCTGAAGGCAAAATGCCTGATTTTTTACATCCATTCCTTGTTTGGCATGTGCCAATTTAAAGATTCATCCAGTCTACTAAAAAAAATAGAATACAATACTTCATGTCTGAATGGCAGATATTTTTTTCAATGATGATATTTAGAGGATTGTCCTAAAACAAATTAGTCTTTAATTGGTTTACAGAGAAAATATGAATATGCTAGGAATTCATGTAGGCAAATAGAACAGTGTATATTTTATGAGTAAGTACTGTAATCATCCGCTTGTTACTTGAAAATAAAAACAAACAACATTTGCATAATAAAACTGTTTACACATCTTAATGAAAGTGTGTCATTATCTCCTCCTGGCTTTTATACAACAGTCAGCGTACATCTTAAGTCCAATACATTCAGTTTTACACCAATTATTGCTTAAACAGTTTTAAGTAATCCATATTAGCGTGTGGACTCATTAAAAGAATCCTTGAGTGCAGTATTTTAGAGAGGTCAAAATTATTAAGGTCTACCAGAAAGAAATAATGCAGAACTGATCACTCTATAGATTCTGAAAACATGAGAAACTAGCCTCACAGTTCTACAAATCATTTCTACTGGAAGCTAACAGATTAGACTGACGTCTATTTCCCAAGCGACATCTGTCACAACAAGTCTAAAAAAGCAACCAGCCCACTGAGCAAGAACTGGCACTTTGGGAAATGGCTTAAATAGCACTGAGCTCTCAACTAGCACTTTTATGCTTATTACATATTTGAGCAGACTCAAATCAAAAGCGTACTTCTTGTCACCTTCACATTTGACTTAAAGAAAAAAAAAAAAAAAAAAAAAGAAGTGTTATTGAGAATTCCTCAGTATACCAGAGATTTCTGGATATTAGTGCTATGGACAGTAAAAGGACAGGAGCGCAGAGCCAGCAGTACTCTTTCAACCCTGAGTCACAAAGACAAATGGGAGGAAGAGAGCCCACAAGGGCACTGCCTCTGCGGAAGTCTCATTCTTCCATCACAGAATCTCATACTTAGGGCTTTTACATTCTTCTGATTGCAATTTCAACCTCATCTACACTTTGTAGAACATTTTACTGTTAGTCTGCCTAATGCTCCTTATGCAAACACACCTACTCACTCAAGGCATTACTTTACCTGTGCCTAAAAAGCAGACCTTCCACAAATAATAGTCTAACATTGGAATGGACCATATATTTTGTTATATGTTAAGCTGCAGTTGTTTCCAGCCTTTTCTTAAAAACAAAACAAACCCAAACATTTGGGCCCTCAAAATTCTCTAGTGGAAGAACTCATAAGCTACAGATTTAACAGATAAGGAACAGTGCATACACCCTTTAGAGATAATCCATAGAACACAGAAAACCAATGTTGTAATGTATCGTGCTTCATTTCATGGCACCTGCATAAAAACTGGGAAACCAACTGAAAAAAGCGAAAGGAAGAAGCTCTTTCATCCTACAGAACGTCTGCTGGATTCCTCTACAGGTTTCCTACAATTGCTGTTATACCTATGAATCATAGAGTGGTTTGGATTGGAAGAGACCTTAAATATCATCTAGTTCCAAGCCCCCTGCCATTGGCAGGGACACCTTCCACTAGATCAGGTTGCTCAAAGCCACATCCAACCTGGCCTTGAACACTTCCAGGGAGGGGGCATCCACAACTTCTCTGGGCAACTCCGAAGTTGCAGAGACTTCAAGCAGATATGTCTATTAGCAGACAATAAATTGATTACTGTTGAAGTGAATAGCACAACAATTTGGACTTCTTACTAGCTCCTACATGACCTAGGAGATATTGTAGAAGAGATAGTTCAGCTGGAAGGGACCTACAACAATCACCTAGTCCAACTGCCTGACCACTTCAGGGCTGACCAAATACTTGGTTAATATTTTGTAAATACTTGACAAAAGACTGTAGATACACAAACCCACTAAGTCCCAAGTGCAGAGTACAAAACCCCCTTCCTTCAGTCACAGTTTCCCTTTCCCACATCAGAGCACCTGCAAGTCAAGCATTACAGTAGAGCAAGCAGTCTCTGCTTCTGCTCCGGAACTCCATTTCCCAGATCAGACTCCTGAGCACCTGTGACCTGACAGCCAGCTGCATCTGTCCTTGGATGGCATGGGGGCAGATGGGATGGGGAAGCAGACGGACTCAGGAATGGAAGCGTGGCAGCAATGCTGCACTAGGGCTGCAGGAATGTATTAGCAGGAAGTAGCATTTTAAAGACTAACCTGAAAGTTTCCAGGATTAACATAGTGCTCACAGGTACATCCCTGTCAAATGACCCAGCTCGTTAATTATGTCTCAGCACATGCATGTTGCTGCCCTGTAACCAGACACTTAGCTCTACTGCATGGCTTGACACTCAGGTCTACTACTGCAGCTCTGATGTGGCACAGGAGTTTTGGACGAGCAGCCGTGTGACAGCCTCACAGCAGCAAGAGACCCATCACTGATGAGATGCTCATCAAGACAGATCCAGCTACTGATATTTTACTTTTTCAGTTTTTTAATAGCAGGCATATGGAAAGAGGAAAGTCACTGGAAAAACTCATTTATTCTCTGATTTTAGAGCAACTTCATTAAAACTCAATGCAATGAAGCCATTGATTGAGTCACATTAAGAGAACCTGGGTTATCTTGAAGCACTCTGTGGCTCCAATTCAACAAGCCCCATCCCTCAAAAAAACCCGTTACCCTGAACACCAAGGTAAAGACTCTTTGTGCTCTCTCTCAAAACTCCAGATACAGCATTAACCCCACACACCAAACTAACAGAAAGAAAAAGAAAAAAAAAGAGGAATCTTTTTTAAAACTCTCACAAATCATAATATTTAATAAGCCGTATTCCATGACAATAGTGATTTGGGGGGGGGGCGGGGGGGGGTAGGGAAAAGCGTACAATTTCATTCATAGAAATCCATTTCCTTCACTGGTCTATGTTTGTATCTTTACAGGCAGAAATATGGCTTTGTTACATGATTCATTTTTATATTTCATTTATAGAAAAAAACAAAAATTACACAGAACAGCTATGTTCAAACTGTCATAGATGAGAAATGAAATAGAAGAGAATCTAATTAATCTCTGAAATCTTGGGAAGGAAGTTCAACTACTGCTAAAAGCATGCAAGTTGCTTTGGTGAAGAAATATTACCTTTACCACTTCTTTCAATGAAAAGAACAAGTAAAGGCAATGTCCATATCCTGCACAACTGAGCAAGAGCTATCCTGCGTAAACACTTAAGTCCAGGAGGATTGCCCAAGGAGAATCAGAACAGAATTCTGTCTGAAGCCTGAAAAACGTCGCCTTTATTTAATAATGTTAATGATTATACTTAATGCTGTTGAAGTCATGAGATTCCCAGGGGCTGAATTCTCCATTTAATAAAACAAAATAAAAATGAAAAAAAGTGCAACACAGGCACCTGCAATGTGCTTTTCCATGCCCTGACCTCCCAATGCATGTCATTTGCCCGAGAGACTGGCAACTGGGAGAGGAAGCACAGTTAAATATCATTAAATTCTATTATTAGCTTTTTAGCAAGGCTAATTACAAGACTGCCAACCCAAAAAGTCATGGTGATTTCTCTGACATAATCATCTAGCACCCAGGAAATGAATGGAAACTACCAATCCATTTTGCTGACACATATAGGAAAAGGAGATGCTCATCATGAATATTTGACATAATCTCTATAGCTTCGTGAGCCAAACAAAAGAAATAGAATTAAAAGCAAAACAAACATCACATGCAAACAACAGAAAAACATCACCAACAAAAAAAACCCACTTTAAAATCTCAACAGCATTTGGGGGTTCAAAAGAGCAAACAAACAGGTAAATAAAATGGTCAACTAACTGATGTTAAAATAAAAAGGAAAACGAAACCAAAAGGCTACATAACACGTTTTGCCAAATGATGCAGTTCAATCCCTAGAAAAAAAGAACAAAGTCTCAAATACTAAGGCTGAGCCTGACCATAAGGTTTAATGTTGGATACCATTTGAGACTTCATGGTGCTACAATGCAGAAGGGAATTGTGTCCAAGATTACCATACTATCACCTTGATGAAGCTGTCTCTTCTCATATTTTTTCTATTTTCCTGAAAAGGAATTGATCTGTGAAACTAATAATCACTATCTTAAGAGGTCTCTTTTTATTGTATTTTTTTTTATTCTAATGCTCACAGCTGATTAAAATATATTCTTTACAAGGAGTTTCTGTATGTGTAACTGTGCATGCACCTGGTGAGTCTATATATAATCCATCCCCAGTGGTTAAATATTCCCATCTCATTCCCTCTCAGTCTTTGCTCCACAGTATGGTCAGAGATTATTAAGTTATGCTAATGCCTTTGTTACCTGACAACACAAATAGTACATTCAACAACTTGAAGGGAAGACATCTCACTGCTTTTCCCTCTCAGCTGTTTTCCCAAAAACCCAAAGAAAATCAATGAAATAAATCTCACTTTAGATACACCTATTTAAACCTGACTGACATAAGATCATATTCAATTAGAGACATACGGGCTTAGTTTGCACCCACATCAGTAACTGTGACATATGCAGACAACTAAATCAAGCAGAACTGCTCCCTGTTCCCCGCACATATCAGTTTACTTTCAAAAAATAAACTGACAGAGGGGTTTTCTAATAAGTACTGAGTGAAATATTAGTAAGCGGTTGCTAACAAGTGGGTTTCCCTCAGGTAGCCCATCTACCTGCATCTGACACACGTTTCAAAACATAAAAGATTATTTTTACCAAAAGGAGTCGAACGGGCTGGCAATACAGGCACTGGCAGTTACATAAATCGGTGCTAAAAATAAACTTCAGAGGCGCGGGGTGGGCAGGGGCCGGGGCCGGGGCCGGGGCCGGGCCCGGCAGCGTTGCCCGCCGAGGCCCGCGGGGCCGGGCTGCAGCCCCGCAGCGCCGGGAGCACGGAGGGTCCCTACCCGCCGGGCCCACCCCAGAGCCACCCCGCCGGGGGCGCCGCTCCGGCCGGGGCCCGCGGCGAGGCCTGGCCCGGTCCAGCCCAACAAGTTGCCAGAGTGGGGGCGCGGGCGGCCCCTGCTTACCACCAGCACGGGCACGCCTGCAGTCAGCGAGTAGAGGAGCACCGGGGGCACGGCGCTGCGGTCCTCTGGGCCCGGGTAGGGCTTTCGGTACGCGCCCTCGTAGCAGAAGAAGCCTTGCACGTTGACTGTGAAGGTGTCCGTGTACTCGAAATAATAAGCCAGCATCACGGTCCCTGCCATGATCACCATCTGGAAGTAAAGCATGCTGGTCAGCGGAGAGGGCACTCGCATGTACGCGGGAGATGGCGCGTGCGGAAGCCCCCCTCCCCGGCGGCGCGCTCCGCCCGGTCCCCGGCGGCATCCACCGCGGGCGGAGGCGGCTCGGCGGCGGCCAGCAGCGCGGTCAAGCCCGCGGGGCGGGGAGCGTGGGCAGGGCAGGGCAGGGCAGGCGGGGGCCCAGCCCGCCGCTCCGGCACCGGCTCCAGCTCGGGCGCCGGCTCGTGCAGCGGGCGGGCGGGCGGAGCGCGGCGACGAGAGGGGGCGGCTTCGCCCCGCCCCGCCCGGGGAGCAGCAGCCGCGCCAGACCCCGGCCCGGGTGAGGAGGAGGGAGGGGGCGGCGGGGGGAGGCTCCGCACCGGCGGCGAAGGCCAATCTGAAAGTTCCCCAGCCCCGGGACGGCTCCCGCAGCACGGCCCCGCGACCGTGACTAGTAAGTGAACCCTCCCCGCCTTCCCCCGCCTCCTGCGGGGCGGGGGGTACCGCGGGCCCCTCTCTCTACACCGACACGCACACCTGTGTGACGGGCGCGCACACGCAGGGGAGCTCCCGGAGCTGCCCGCCGCCGCCCCGTCCCGTCCCGCCCCCGCACGGAGCCGCCGGGAAGCGCCGGGCGCTCGGCACTGCGCGGCCTGGCGGCGGCCCTCATGCCGCCAGCAACCACAGCTCGGACGCGCCCGGGCAGGCAAACAGATCGCCGCTATTTGCCGGGGTGGTAAAGGCCTCGAAATGGAAATACATACTCTTTTGTATATGGATAGCTATTAAAGCAATTAATGTTTAAAGCTTTCGTTTAACAGCTATAAAGAAAATGGGTAGCTGGACACGAAGCTACCCTCGCCCAAGTAACATCCCAGAGTAAGAGGAGAGTCTGCTCCAGTGCTGGGAGAAATCATACATACATGAACACAAAAGAGTTCCACTTAAAAATACATATCTAGCACATACACATACACGTAAGAATAGACGACCATGCCCAATGATTGTACAGATTCACTCGTGTGCGGGCTCTAGTCTGGATTCCCAAAGCCAACAGACAAAAAGATAAAAAGTTACTTAAAGGTACACCTCCCCATCCCAAAATGTTATATGGCTGGGAAACAGTCTTTAAAGGGACACCTTAGCCTTAAAGATTCCACTTGGCTTACTTAGTAAAGGCTGTTAGAAATAACAAATGTCATTTGAGCGCCCTGTTTTATAATGTGTAATCATTCTTCTAGTGTTGTTCTTTGGCTTTAACTGTCATTTTCCTCCCCTTTCTGGAGAATTTTGTTCATATTCAGTGATGTTAGTCTCCGTGCATTTATTTTTAATCAGCCCTTGAAGAACACACTCTTCATGCCTGGATTCCACATCCAGTCTATTTTTATGTGTTCTTAACATACTCCCCAGAAGAATCTAAATCATGTCATTCGCATTGCACTCACCAGACTTAGCTGGATAGCTCCCTACCTTTGTGAAAAATATGTAGTGAGACATGAGACATCTTGTGGTGAATTCTGCCTAGCACAGAGTTTATTTTCCCCATTTCTTTAGCGCCGTCCGATATCCATTACCATGCACATAAAAATCTTAATTTCATCCTGGAGATTGCATACAAATACCCCCATTGTTAGGATATAAGGCCTGATCCAAAGACCAAAGTCAACAGCAGGACTGCGATGAGCACTAGACTCAGCTCTTCAGCTCCTCAGCTCTATTTGAGAAACACTGGTGACGTATTTCTTTCAAAAATTGGCATTGGGTGAAATCAACGTTTTTCCAGTAACCAGCTAATAAAATACTCCTGCATTTTGCTATTACAAGCCAACTTCTATTTATAGATATACCAATGGAGCTATTGCATATAGGAATTAGAGGACATAAAAAGTCCTATATTTACAAAACATTTTTGAAGCTACTATCAAAATCTCTGAAGGATTTTGGATCATAGATTTTGGAAAGAATCTCCATAGGTCACATAGTCCAACCACCTGCTCAACACAGGTGCCATTAGATCAGGTTGCTCAGTCGAGGCAACTGTCAAGTATCTCAAAGGATGGAGATTCCACAAGCACTCTAGACAATCTGTGCTGGTGTCCAACCACTGACCTGTAAAACATTTTTTCCTTATATTAAGCTACAATTTTCTGTGTTCCATCCTTGGCCTGCTGCCTCTCCTGCTGCTGTCACTGGGATCCTGGAGAGAAGAATCTGACTCTCCCTTCTCTACACCCCACCACGAGGTAGATGTAAACAATAGTAAGAAATGCCCTTGGCCTTCTCTCGTTAAGGCCAAACAAAATTAATAACATTTCTGGTGGTACAGGAATACATCTGTATCCTGAGTGCTCGGTCTTTTCTGCTGATACACAAATGCTAGCAAGTATATGTTGGCTGCCATTAAATGAAGCATAAGGCTATTAAAGGAATTATTAAGGGGCATTACAATGAAGAGAGTTTGCCTTTATGCTTTTCTCTTACTCTACAACAGTGACACTATTTAGTCTCTAATATGTAGCTTCCAATCATTTAAAAACATGGTGTGCAACAGGACGGAATAAATCTATTAGATACAATATTCACTTGTATTATTTGGCTCAATCTAGTGCCTGTGCTTCAAATACTACAGGTGGACTGGCCATTTAATAGAGTTACAAACCAGAGAACACAGGATTTAAGTCAAAGAGGAGTTTTAAAGTCAGCTTCATTGGTAGTCAACTCAGAGTCAGCTCAGAGTGATGTGAGTCAACTCAGGTCACTGATGAAAAAAACTAAAACATGAAAATGTCAGGCTCTGTTTTTCATTCCAAAAAAATGGTGCTACATAGGCAAATTGATTGATTGTCAATGCTTCTGAGGAATTAAGGGAATTAATTATTCCCTTTCTCCAACCTCCAGTTTTTAGAGTAAAGATCATTAGGTGAGAAAAGTAGTCAGGCCACCTTATTGAATAGCAAGGGGCTCAACTACAGAGTAGATGGCCACATGCCAAAAAACTTTAAAGCAGAAGGTATATAAAAATTTCAATGATTTTTTTCTTTGAAAACTCTGTAAACTTATGACTGTTTCTAAAAATAATGATGAACTGTGTATTTATTTTTATACAGGTAAGGCCTGCTCTGGCACTGTTATCCTTTCTCAGCTCCTTCTTCCTCTTCCCCCATTTTGAAGAATTTTTTTTCCTTAGCACAAGTCTGAAAGGCTTGGTTTCTTGCAGCTGATAAAGTGCAGTTAAAATCTGGATTAGCTTCTGTCTGACTCACACCAGTTGAAAAACATACATGCACTTGATGCTTGCTACTGTTCTCTTCATAGAAATTGACTGTTGCACTATGTAGACTACTATTTGGTATAATAATGAAGGGTCGAAATGCTTAGGAATGCATAGGTAAGGCAGGTCCAAGCTCCACAAGATGCTTAGAGTATTACAAAAGCAAAAAGACAATAATACCAAATATTGCTCGTAAACAAATTCCCAGTGTTGCAGACGTATGGCCTGCACATGCAGCATGGCCTGCACACCAATGGCTTGCCTTCATGAATATGCAGTTAGCTGATCAAGTAAAACCAGAGCTATACTTTTTATTATAATGAACATGATGCTTATTGGCTGCACAGTTGAATATGCAAACATGTATTAAATCAAACAAATAGAAGCACAAGAACACAATCCCTAGTGACTAATGCAGCCAGCTAAATATAATCTGCAATCACAGTATTCCCTGCTGATTTATATCAGTGATATGCAATGACAGCAGAATGGCAGAGAAAAGCCCAGAACCAACAATTTTTGTTTCAGAAGGCTATTGGTAAAATTGTCAGTTGAAACTCAGATGACAGACAGACTGTTTTGGAAAGTAACTTTCTTGGGAATTGTGCCACTGATCTCAGAGCAGGAGTTCCCCTGATAGTCCTCATAGATTTATCTTGTTCTTTTCATTTGCTACCTAATTTTAAGTGAAATATCAGCTCAAGAGACACAATGTAGAGCAGGGCAGGCAAAGATAAACCTTAGCTGCATTGTTTTGCAATACTTTGAAATCATGACCTTCATTACAGGGTGATATTTCCAATTCCAAAGCAAATTCACTAACCTTTCATGTGCTTACATCACCACTTTTTATAGTATTTTCTAGTTATAAAACATTGCTATGGCAAAAGGCAGTAAAGAAACACAGCCAACCCAACAAAGCCTTCTCAATGGGAAGAAAAATAAGAATTGATATCAAATCATCCCACTGTTTTTACCTTTCTGTTTACCTCTTTCATGCTTTATCAGAGTAACAGCAGCTGGCAACCCCATGGCTGTTTCCCTGTTACCTCTCCACACTACTACACTAAACCAGCTCTTTCTGAAGGGAATATTGCATCTGTGTTGATGGCACAGCAGCAGGGAAGAGACAGAATGAACTAAAATCTTTAGAGACCTCCTGGCTTTATCCAGGAAGAAAATTAGGAAAAGCCCCCTAATTTAGCAAATAGCAGGAGAGAGATTTACTTGCATACAGACTTTAGAAGAACATTGTATAATACTTAGTTATTTGATGCAAGCTTTACTCTGGCAATATACAATGGTCTCTTCCTCTGTATTTAATAACAGATACTGTTAAGAGATAACTGAAAGGACATTTTAATTGTTTAATTTAATTGTTTAATGATATGCAGTGATTTAAGTCCTAAAGCCTGGGGCATTTACTGCTAAAATTTATGCTTGTAGGACCATCATAATGCAAGAGAAAAATAATTTTCTAGCAGTTGGAGCACAGCACAGAATCAGAAATGGGGGCTTGCCCAGAACACTTGCAGTATGATTCAAACAAGTTAGGCACCAAATCTAAGCTTTTCATATGGTCTTAGTATGTAGTTCACAGAGAGAGACAACTCCAGTAAGTTACTAAGCTCTGCTACATTAGGGCAGGATGAATCATCCTCTGAAAATGTCATTCATTCCATCCTAAGAAATACCAGCCTCTGATGATACCACTTGCAAAAATAATGAAACAAGCTTTGATGACTAGCTTAGACTAGCACACTTCTTTTAAAGGGCTCTAGTGAGATGTGATCAATTTTACTCTTAACTTTCATTTGCACATAGCTAAACTAGCTAAAAAATAGGAATTATACTTTCCAAGGGTCACATGGGGAGAAAGAAGTCAAATTAGTAGCAGCATAAGAATTAATATTGCATTTGTATTGCAGTATTATGTAGAGCTAGACCCTATTTCCATAGAAGACAACATTTTGCCCCAGTAAGCTTGGCCACCTCATAAAATGCAGTGCAAGTATATGAGAGAGTGAGCAGATGGAGATGAAACAAATGAGGAGGAGGAAAAGGCAACAATGAAATGACTGAGTTTGATATAATGAGTAGCAGTCACAGCACATCAGTTGCCTAGTCAGTGTTTACATCAATAAGATAATTAATCTTCTTAAAACTGCTTGCTATCTTCAAATTATGAAGTAGTATTGCATGCAAGTTCTTCGTAGGTTAGAACAGAAATTTGGGATGCCAGAGGGACACCTAAGGCCTGTACATCTTGAGAACTAAAGCCTGTATTAGCATATCTACCACTATACTGTCAAAACAATAAAATACAGAACACAGTTTTGTCAATGTGAAATGAAATGAAACACTGATATTTGAAAGCTCAAATAATGATTATTAATCTTACCTAAGATAAACTTAGGAAAAAGCCTACCACTTAGAAAATTATTACCATAGCTATGAAGTTATCTTCATTGGTAGACACATTTTCGGTAACTACAATGTTATACAAACTGACTGTAAACTTGGCAATCTTTGGCATGATTGGTTTGATAAAAATCATATGAGTAACCTCAGGATTTTGGAATAAACTTCCTCATTTCATTCACCCAGAATATCATCATTCTTATAATTTCTTTTGATGAAAGAAAACCCCTTTCCAAGGTAATCAGTGATACCTTGGAAGATTGATGCAGCAGATTACTGAACAGTAGCTGACATAAGCAGAGCACTAGCCTATTCATGGTGCAGTAGTCAAGTGGGGAAAAAAAAAAAAAAATCACACAGACCTGCCCTGTGCAGTACACTGCATGTATCTGTACAGCCGATTTTGTATATAATCCAAAATTAGTTCAGATATTTGTACAATGCCTGAAGGTTTTACAGACCAATCCTAAAACTCCCTTTACATATTACTGAATTAATTTCACTCACTTGAATATGGAAGTTTGCTGTGTTGTAATTTGCCTTATGTTTTGTACCTTTTTCATCATAAATAGTGAGACTAATTAATACAATTTATCGGCTAAATATTCTGTACAGCCATTAGGGGGATGCGCTTAAAGTAAATGTTTGCCCATTCCTCAAGATTCTACATTGTCAGTATAAAACTTTCATCAATCTGAAAACACAGAAGTATGAAGGAAGGAAATGGCCAGCCCATCCAGCCACCTTTCTGTGGTTACTTACGCTCTCACCCACAGCTTAGTCGCCTGTAGGAACTGGACTGTAGCAGTCCCCAGTGCTTTTACACATACTGTAAACACATTGCTCAAAGATCTGTGAGCAACAGCTGAAGTTACCAGACAGATGGAGATAAACTTCTGTTTTAACTGAAGGAGACCTTGTTCATTTGCAGGAAAACTTGTGTGAAAGATCATGCCCTGTCTGCTTGCGGGGTTGATGTTTTATAGCCTGGTCTCTACCTGGATGAATCCACCCTCTCATTTTTAAATTCCACACTTAAACAGAAGTGTGACTAATTTTTAGCTCTGCACACTTGCCATCATTATCTTTTGCTAATTCCATGACTGGGGAATAAAATATTCTGAGATACCGAGGAGGAGAAAGGTAAAACCATCCAAAAGTGTGTAAAATAAATTAGACTGTCACTTTGTCATGGGACTCTGCATGGAATTGTGAGGTCTTCCTTCCAAATCTGAGGATTCCTCAATTCAGGGGCAGCTGCATAGTAAAACTTGCAGATTTATGTCTTTCTGTAACCAAGCTCAGCCCTTAGCAATTGTATCATGAACAGGTAAGGTATACAAGACTCCAAAGATACTTTCAAGCACAAGTCTGTACATAAGATTAAATTAACCCACTTACTAACTTTCTCTCAAAAGGGAAAGACAAATAGGCTAATATCATAAATTATGCACCATAATCACTGCATACTTCCAGCTCTGGTTATCGTTTAATGTATGCAGCTCATCCTGGCAGGAGTCCAATATAGCTTCTGTAACAGTTTCTGCTGGATAAGCTCACACACAGTTGTCCAGTAGAACTACTTACATTCTACAAATGATACCAGGCATTTCTTATTAGCATTACACCTGAAATCCCATTCCCAAGTTGGATATTATCCAGGACTTCATAAAATTAAGATGAAAAGCATAGAAAGAGCAAGTTCAGGATACTTTTAGCCAGTGGTTCAATGGAGAAAAAGGAAGAAAAAAGCCCACAGAATTTACTGAACAGAATTACAGATACTATTCATTGCTACCAGGTAATTGTTCAAGAAAGCTAGAAATAGAGCTGATKATTTTCTTAGATTACTTTGAAAATTTCAAATATTAAAAATATTTAAAGTCCAATTCATAATACTCATCACCCAGAACCCAGCTCTTCTGTACCCTGGTGTAGCCCTCAGCATTCACAAGAAGCACGGGTATCACACATTTCCATTCAACACCAAGACACTCATGTTACATTCATGTTTTCACACACATCCTTTCTCTGAAAAATGCCCTTTCGTTTGTAGCTTGTTCATGAGCATGCAGCAAAGACAGAAAACTCAAGAAAGAGGAAAACTTAAAAGTCTAGTGACAAAAAGCAGTCAGCTACAAAGACACAAAGCATTCGTACAGCCCTGTGATACTGCTGTGAATGACACCATCACCAGGCCATTGAGGACACACCTCACAGGAATTTCCTACACTGGTTTGTTTCACAAAGCCACGTTTTTCATGCCCGCTGCAGGACAGATGCCTCTGCACTTTGAGAAGCCCCCACCTTCTGCAGAACACCACCTCTACGCTACCCCTTCTGGCTACAAGGCTAAGCCCAGCGCAGGACTAAAAAGACAACCTTTGTTTAAGGTATTAGGCCTGCTCACACTGAAGTTAGTAAGTGCATTTCTCTGAATGGCTGGATTCCTACAAAACAATCGTTGCAGGAAGCGTCCATTTCCATCCATCACTATTCAGATACTTTCCTCCTATCAAGGTATCTCCATCCTTGGAGATATTCAAAACTTCACTGACAAGGCTCTGAGAAACCTGACCTAAAATGAAGTCAGCCCTGCTCTGAACACATGGGTGGATTACAGGACCGCCAGGAGTCCCCTCAAACCTAAATTTTTCTGTGATTCTGTGAATTACTTCTGGTTTACTCCGACCCATAGATTTGCAGTCTTTAGTCTTAATGATTACAATCCATTCTAACAGTGATTCACTGCAATTATTATAATTCACTTGATTATTGTAATTCATATCTAAAAATAAAATCATATTTCCTCTAAATTGGTGAATTGGTACAAAGTGAAACTGCCCATCCGCTTACCTACACTGGTAGCAACAAAGTTATCTCTTAATTTTCCGCTTTCTAAAGGGACAGTCCTATACATATATATATGTATATGCTCCAATAAGGTGCTACATAAAACCTGTTACAGGATTGGTCCGTAAAAAAATAATGTGAGAGGCTACCCCTTTGACTTGGTCACCATTTCTCATCATAATTACCTTGCAGGCAAAAAGTATACTGTCAAGCATTAGCAGGAGACTCAGGAAGGCAGCAAGGAAGGAAATAAACAGTTGAAAAGTCACTTCTGAGAGACGTAGCAACAGCTTTTGCTCCTTTGAGAAGTGAATCCTGAACTGCAAGGAGCAGCTGGAAAGGTAAAGAGCCAGAGTAATAATAAAATAATAAATAAACCAGCTTTTGAAGATCCTTTGTGGTAACTTGCTATCATTGGTACCGTGAATTATTAATAACCAAAGCTTTCAAGCTCTTTGCTAAATTAACTTACTTGAGATTGCTTCTCATTTAAAAATATTCTGTGTTTAACAAATTGTTAAGCTAAAGGGTAAGAAATTTATTAGATTAGAATATGAATATCACTGATATAACAGGGGACACTGTCAAATTATTGTGTAACAAAATATATGCTTGTTTGGTTAATACACAACTCTCTACTTTGATCACTGCCTTTGGAAATCCTTACTCATTTGATGCCTTATTCATCCAGCTAGCCAGCTTAACTCCAGACAACCGACTGTACTAAAAGAAAGAAGTGGCAAGTGATCATGTGGGGAAAAATGATTAAAGAAGGAAAAGTGGGGAGAGAGAGATTTGTGTAAGGATACATTTAAAAAGTTGGCAAGAACATCAGAAGTTGAAATTACAGGTTTCCTGTGGGAAAATGCAGTAAGTGGGGGATTCTGTAGGCTCCTGCCAGAGTAAAAGGATTAAAAGGTAGCAGCTCAACAGCTCACACAGGCGGCTAGTACACTGGCATGACAGCAGGACAATATTAAGAGAGCTTGATTATGCATAGGCAGCCTGGCTCTTCACAGGCCTGGCAGGTGGTAGAGGGGTAAGAAGGCCATATCACTGGGACAGAATCAAGGAATATAAAATATCTTCAGGATTCATTTCAGGAGAAGATTAATTGATACCTGCCAGAACTAAAATCAGTATCTCTTTTCTCTTATGACCGCCTAGTGACTTTACTCTTATGGCCTTAAAGCATCATGCAGTTTTTACACTCTTCACATTGCCAGAAACTATCATTCTTAGAAGCATATAAGGCTCATTTACTTTGAACTGACTGCTGTGTGGTAAAGCTGTAAATATGAAGTACAACTACCTCGGAAACAGAGACACATTAAAATATTATTAGTGTTTGGTCTTTCCCCCCCATAAGAATTCTGTTAATTTAGAGAAATTAGAATCAGTGGGAGATCTGAGTACAGAACATAAGGGCTGCAGAATCAGATTCTCACTAAGCTGGCACAAAAATTAACCTTTGGGAAATGGAGTGGGCAGTTGCTAAAAAGATACAACCATCTTAGGACACATAATTTTTATGGCATTAACCTTTTCTTCATAGAGCAATGCCAATATCCAGCATGCTGAATACTGCTTCTACAGTAACTAGGACAGTATCCAAATTGGATTTAAGCAAATTATTTAGCTTATTAGGCACCCTAATGTCCAGTGTTTAATTCCATTAGGAACATTTACAATTTCAGTTAGCAAAAAAAAAAAAAAAAAAAGAAAAGTCATCCCACAGAAATGGGAACAATATCAGATTTGTCCCAGCTGACTTTGCCATTAGTTACACAGCCAAAGTCAACAATAAGTTTAGGAAAACCATGTATGGTGTATTATATATGACTCTAAGAAATGCATATCATCCACACAGGTTTTAATCATGCACTCTCTACTTAGTATCTCAACCACCTTATAATAATGTTGCAACTAGCAACTCCAGAAACAAGGGTAATGAAAATGGGGATGCAGAGCAGCTTTTGTCATATAATCTTCCCAAAAGATAGAAAAAAACTTGGAAGGAGAAATTTTCATTGCTGCTGATATACAGCAATTTAATCCTGCACCAGTAGCTGTATCTTACTAGTTTTATGTAATGAATAGATGCTTCTACATAATCTTTTCATTTCAGTTTTCAAGAAAAATATCACCAGTGTGGGTGTTTTAAAGAAATACAGAGTAATAAAGCTTATAAACCAATTGGGATAGTTATGCTACACAAGTTCTTGGAAAAGAGTTCCACTGTCTAAAAATATCCCTAAGCATACTAAAAATATCCCACAGAGAAAGGAAAGTTCAACTCCTTGTTCATATCCAATAGGTACAGAACTCATGATGCCCTCCCTTCTAGGATAGCCACCAGGAGAGGTAAACCACAATGCATTCACTGGATGCCAGGAATTTTTTTCTCCCTGCATTTCTCATGGTCAGAGCTGGAAAAGTCATTGTATCAGAGAGAAGAGCAAAAATTCTGGAAACCTCTTCAGACTCCCAAGACAATTCCAGAAAAAAATCATTCATGCATTAGTTTCCCTCAGATTATAACTCCCTTGGGTCCTGCTGTCCTTTGTGTCTTCTCTTCCTGCCTTCTTGTGCTTTGATCTATTTCTTATAAGTAAAACAGGCATGACAAGCAGGAGAAACAGTACCTGCTTCATGTTATTGGCTACTACAATCGCGTTCAGTACCAGCAGGTGAAGATGAACAAAGAGGGGGAGGTGGCTCGTTTCTGCATTGCCTGGGGTGACTGACACGACCGTTACATGCAGGACGTTTACTTGCATCTGGTTCTCTATTATGCAAGTCCTTAAACAATTATCTGCTACAGTGAAATTGCTTACTAGGGTGTTACTGGTTTATGAGAGCTAAGCTCAGAAATTGGTTGGGAAGATTACATTACAAATAAAGAACATTTATTGAATTATCCATTGCTTTATCCATTTCAAAGAGGCAGCAGCTTTCCAATGCTTGCCTTGTCAGTAGAAGACATTAAAAAGTTTCATTAGCACAATTAGTGCTTTTCATCAGCATCAGTTCTTTCTCTCTCAGTTGCATTGCTCTCAGTGAATGATTAGTGTTGAAATCCTCTTCTCTCTGAATGTTCATCATCCTGTTACATATGGTTGGAAGTTTAATTTTTCTGGGCATTGTCAAATAAAATGTTGCTGTTCTTGAAAGTAAAATAYTACACAGATAGCCAGAGCCTCCCTGGGGACTGTTTCTAACAGAGGACTATTCCTGTCTAGCAATGACGGAACAGATATGTATTGTGGCACATATATTTTTCATTGTAAAGTGTTACTAAAATGAATTACAGAAATTAGAAACTGTAAAAGAACTGTGAACGAATTACTTTCATATAAGGTAATTTCTATCCAAAAGCTATTTAAATGAACAGTGCAGTAAATGTAGGCTAGTCAATATAAGGCAATAACATTCACAAGGCTCAGATTCTGAGCAGGTAAACTTCTCTATTTTCACAAAGGAAGAGAAGAATCTATTGGACCAGGAGACTCACACGCAGTTTCTAGAGATGTATTTCCCTCCATGCTCTTTGTCAAATGATTGATATATCAAATTCAGCAAGATTTTAAAAGGACCAATAATTTTTTTTTCTGTTTTTGGAATAGGGTTAGAGGACAGTCAGTCATGACAATTGCTCTGTAAGATGATCTCTATAACATCCTGGACAAATTTAATGACAAAGACTGCCTAAGCAATTCCTACTTCAAAGCTCATGTATTTCCCTAAAGTAACTTCTTTGTGCCACCTGTTACGATGGTATTTGTATCTGAAGTCATAAGCCAGGAGTAGTTAATGGGATGCAAGATTAGAAAAAAACAATCAGCTCCCCCAATTCAGATTCTCCAAGAAATACGCAGGACAGTCAAAAATGTATTTTCCCTAAGTCAAAATGAGTCAAAGGGCTACTTGTAGTTGAAGGAACAGCTTTCCACCAAGCAGCAAGCCAAGGACAGCTAAAGTCACTGAAAGCTATGGAATAGGGTTTTCAGATACTATTTATTTATTTATTTTATTTTTCCTATTAAATCTCTGTATAACTTCAATTCCATCAAAGACTGTGTGTATTTGATCCTGTCCTGGTATTTTGCATTTATCTATGGTATTTAAAGCACTGCATTGCTTTAAAACAGTTTTCATTTTCCTACAACATAATTTAAAAAAACAGCTGAATATATTTTAAAATTATTGTTGGTTTTGTTGTTATTATTATTATGGTAGAATTGCTATCATAATCTTTCTGTAATTCCTTTCAGAACCTACATTTTGCATTCAAGTGGCTATGCAGAGACTTAAGAGCTAAATCATGGAGAAGAGATCAACAATACATAACAGTATTAGTAGACACAAATCTGCATGACATTTTAATATTGCACTTTCCTGTTCATGTGCTGTTTCATTTCACATTGAAGAAAAAACTTACCAGGCATCTTACTCCATACCTAAAGGGGATTACAAGTCTTGGAATGGGAATAAATATGCAAATAAATGAACACCAACAAATATACTTGGTAGAAGCAGAAACTACCCTCTAACTCTATTCATCTAAGAGCAGACTCCAGTATACATATCTAGTGTTTCACTTCAGTGCAATATCTTTAAGATCCATTGAAAAAAAAAAAAAAAAAAAAAATCTAGATTTAAAGCAAAAATATATTTTGAGAGTTATAAATTAAAATAAAGATTGTTTGATAAGTTGAGATTTTGAAGGCTGGCTATTTTGATGGGAGATGTGAAATGCTTTTTACTTCCTTGTTGGCTTTCCAGTATTACCACAAATTTCAACAACTGCAGTTCAGTCATTCATGTGCAACTAGTTTCTGCATCCTATGCTAAAGGCCTTACTGGCCAGTTTTTAAGACTGTTGACAAGCTACTCAGATACTGAAGACAGAAAAAAAGAGGAGAAGAAAATGGTAGGCTGAGAAAATTACACAAGAGAGAGATTATAAATAATGTCCTTCTTAGGCAGAAAATAAATCCTTAGCACCCAAAGGGTAAAAGAGAAACTAAGATTGACTTCCTACTGTTGAATCAGCTGTAAATTGTCTGAGTCATCTTGATTCTCAGCTATGAGAAAGCTCACAATTCAATGGAGAATAAATTGCATAAAGAGTTCTGCAGAGTGCATAACCAAGGCAGAGATAAATGTCAGCCAGGATCTCCTGAGAAGCATGAAAAAAAGCCATTGCTGTATTGCTACAAAACATACCCCCACAAAAAATAAAAAAGGACAAAGCCTATCAGTGTACTTAAGCACAGTTCAGAGCTCTATGCTAGGAAGTCAAAAGTCCCTTGCACATTAAGGTAAATTTTTCACAAAATTTAGATAAGTAGTTGATGAATGTAACTCTGAAGTATCTGAAGTAAATAGAAGTCAATATTCTCACAGGTACATATATTAAAGGATCTGCCCACTGCTAGAGTTAGTAATCTAATTCCTGCTTTCAAAAAAGGTAAGTTTAGTAATTTCCAAAAGTTAATACCAGATGAAAGAATTATACCTTCACTAGAGATTCCAGTGAATATATTTATATGCACAAATGGAAGAAAAGAAAACCAGAAAAAACAGATAAAGTAGATTGTTTAAATAGTACCACTTAATACTTTTAGTAGGAAAATGCCTAAGTCTAAAATTGCAAAAGTGTGCAAGATTAGCAAAAGTTTGCACCTGGTGATACTAAGTAGTTACAAGATTAGTACAGTTAGATTTAGCATAGTTAAGACTGAGTCCAGCAGGCATTTTTGACAGCTAACTGCCATGTCTAAAGTATCTCCATTAAAGAGAGATAGCTAAGGTTACCTCACAGCTGTTACCTGGACAGCTGTTTTCAGCATACATGTTAGAAAAAGATACTTCACTAAACAACAAATGAGTTAAAACATCTCAGAGAAAGCAGAAATAAATCAGATTTTGTGTAAGAACGGACAAGATAGGGAAAACTTAAGTCAAAGGAAAATTGAACAATACTCTTGGGCAATAATTGGCCTTTGGAATCTAAATTTATCGTCTGTCAGAATAGCTGCATGAGTTGGTACTGCTGGAGAAACTAACTTGTCATATTGCACAGCTTTGAGGAGATGAATCTCAAAATCTGATGCTTACATTAACTTCTTTAACGGAAAAGGTACCAGCAGGAAAACAATAAATAAACAAGTGCAGGAACATACCACAAGAATTCAATGTCTGATACAGAAAACCAAGTATAAAAGAGACTGCATACATGATGCCTTGCCAGAAGCTCTTGACAGCAATAGCATATAACAGATGTTTGCACAGCTCAAGTTCTGCCATGCAGATTCAGTTTCTGAGCTTTCAAAGTCTTACAGAATTGACATTTTTTCCTCCAGCTTGGGTAGTCAGATCACAGTTCTACCCACTAGGATCAACAGACAAAAAGAGGTTCATCTCTTTGAATTAGACTAATGAAAGTATCTGGAACAGATGACAGAATACCCAGGTGCATCTTTTCTATCATTTGTGAATTGAAGAGGACAGAGCGTTTTGGAAAGGTTGACAGTAGTAGCTTACAAGACTGTTCTGTAGAGAAAAGCTGACATTTTGAAAGGTACAGAGCTTAGTATCACCAGAAGAATGAAGTCTACAGAGACCCTGGTTTTCTTACCACTGAAAGTTTCTGTACATCTTATCTGTTTAGATAATTTCTCTCCCAAGGTTAGAAATAACTTAGGAAAAAAATTCCACTAAACATTGCTACAAAGGCCAAGAGCACAGAAACTAAATCTACCAAATAAATTATCTCCTGATGTAACATCATTGCTTAGCAGAGTTGAGCCTATGCTTGGGAGCAAGCTCTAAGAAGTACAGAAAACCTTATTCTGCCTTGTTGCATGAGAGAAACTACTCCTAGCATTCCCCTAATGTAAATCACACTGATTTCCACCTTTTCTTTTGCTCCTAACCCGCAGGCTACTCATGAAAAAGTCATATTTTTCTAAAGAGAGTGAAATAGAACCTGACTAACATGTATGTAACTATTCCCTGCTGTAACTTCCAACAAGCACCCTCGCATCTCTTTCGAGGGCTAAGGTACTTACTGACCTTCATATAGCTTTAGCTGTGCTGCCCTACGCTGTGCTGCCCCTGCTACCTCCCAGCCAGGAGTGCCGGGCCGAGCCTTGGCTGAGGGCTAAGCCCCTGCTTCCCAGCTGCTGTAGAGCTCAGGAGAAAGTGCTGCCAGGACATCAGTGGCATGGAGAGCAACAGCATCTCAGACACACTTCTCTGAGAAGCAAGCTAGGACTTGCATACAGTCCTGTGTCATACCCTGTATCCCATTTACATCTGCTCAAATACTCAAGTCAATAAAGGCCGACAGATTTCCAGGAAAGCGAATTTCTTCTGTGTCCCATGCAAAATAAACTCTTGAAATACAGGCTGGCAAAGCCACGCACAGCCACTTAGTTACTACTGTGCCTCTGCAAATAAACAGTTTCTCTGACAGACTAGCCCAGTCCTATAAACTTTGCAGACGCGTCAGGTCTCTACAGGCAATCACCACCAAATGACAGTCACCACTACTGCCACTGGCACCTCATGGCTCCTATTCCCTTTTATCAGTCCAGAGGACTTGGTTTTGTTGCTGTATGGCTGCAGATACTTGAACCCTTACCTGATACCTTCTCTTGCTCTCCAGCTGCAGCCTAAGGGTAAGCATAATTGTTGCCTTATCATGTCTTTTATGTATGTGAGTGGACTAATTTCTTCTGCTAGAGAAGTGAGGAACATACAATGAGGCTTTTAAAGGAAGGCTGAGAAAGCTCACAGACATTTTAATCACCCAAATACCTAAACCCAGGTGCTGAAATATTGCATACTTCTCTTGTCCAGTTGCTTTAAAAAGAGAATTACAGCTGTTACAACATTTGGATCACCTTTTGATCCTGGAGAACAATGATAATAACAAGTGACTATAGAATACAGTACTGCTACAACATTTCTGCTGTCTTCTGTCTGTGTATCTTATCAAAAGTGGGTGTAGAATTGTTATTCAGATTTTACAAATAACGAGCCAGAAGTTGAATAAGGCTAAGTGATGCCCCGCAACATTCAGGAATAGAAATCATGTCTCCTGATCCCCATCTACAGCTCTAGCTGCTCTGTACCGTCTCCCTAATGACTTCCACAACATAAACATATATAATAGTATCATGACATCATCAGAGTTTTGGATCCCCTAATGCCATTAGATTTGATGATACAAAGGTCATGCATCTTGATGCTGTCTCCGTGTGACATAGCACAAGCCAGAAAAGCCAGTGGATCTGCAGTGATTTGTGTCACAGTGGATCACAAACATTACTTGAAAACATTGAACATAAATTGCCAAGTTACAAAACTAGCTGAAATGATGTGACAGAAATAATGCCAGACAATGAAGCAATTTTCTATCCACATGGAAGCAACTTCCAAAATGTGCTAATAAAAAACCCACTGTAATTTAAAAGGCAAAGAAGAAAGAGTCCATGGAGGATGAATATTTCTTCAGGAAAGGTCACTTAAGTCATAATGTTTACACCATAAAAAACTTTTCCTTGGCATGTTGCTATATTCTTCCTCAATTTATGACATCCCCACTCTCCATTTATCAGATGTCTCTACATGTATCACAGAAGGATCTAAGCATCCTACAGCAACCAAAGCACTGGTTTCCCAGTACCAGTGTGAAGTAAGGAGATGGGTACCAAGACAGAGAGTCTAGGAACTAGATCCACAGGGAAATCTTAATGCTCCTCAACTTTTACTTCTGAAGTCCAATATTAAGCACCACTGAAACCCCCAGAACAACTGCTACCAAACAGACTGCCTAAAATCCAGGCATAACAATGCCCAATTTCCTCTGCCATAAGGCCCAAGCAACATGTTCAATACGGCCCATGAAGCCTGTGGTTGAGCAGAAAATTGAATGCAAATCCCCCAGTCTTCCTCAGCCCGAGCAATGTTTATCTGAAGATGTTCTATTTTCATCTGCAGTCCACAGAATCCAATGATACCAGTGTGCACAAGTCAGGAAAAATTGTGCTCAAAATGTAGCTTAATTGTCTCCCTCAGGCCCCCTCATAACAAATCAGCTGGCAACCCTGGAAGAACCATCAGGATTTTTCATTATAATTAGCATGCATTAAAAGATAAGCAAAATGGTGCCTGAATTTTATACGTGATCTAAATATTTTGGATCTAGAAATGCCTTAAGAGAAAAGGGAACAAAACCTCTGCTGATATAAATGGGCACAACTACCCTAAACTGAGTTACCAGTGTAAAACCTGCTCTATGAAGAAGTTACATTCTCCTTCACACTAATATTTTATTGGGTTCCACAAGATATATATTGTTATATAACAATATATTTGTTACAATATAGTTTGGTCCATTCTCTATAAGTGAGCTTGCACCTATCCAGAAATGGGAGATTTCCACACCACAGGCCTTGGATGACTACAATGTCGGTCCTCGATGCTAGCACAAGGTTTACTACAGGGACTAAGGGGCTGTACCTGCCAGCCTCACACACTCGAGTGCAAAGAGTGTGCCCCTGGCCATCCACACAGCTATGGCTGTGCAGCATCCTTATCCATACCCCTCTGGATCTAACCCTGGCTAAGCTAGCTTTAGCATAATTAGGTTAACAGTGGGGATATAGCCACAGCAGCCAGGCACTCCAAAATCCCAGCAGGTGGCAAGTTCTGCTGAGTTCATGGTGGGGTTGAAGTGAGCCACCTTAAAGTCAGGTCAAATAGAGCCAAACAGATGTTATAGATCTGTTTAATATCTTCATCAATGACATAGACAGTGGGATCGAGTGCACCCTCAGCAAGTTTGTAGATGACACCAAGCTGAGTGGTGCAGTCGACACGCCTCGGGGCCAGGATGCCATCCAGAGGGACCTGGACCAAGCTCAAGAAGTGGGCCCATGTGAACCTTATGAGGTCCTGCACCTGGGTCGGGGCAACCCCTGGTATCAATACAGGCTGGGGGATGAAGGGATTGAGAGCAGCCCTGCCAAGAAGGACTTGGGGGGACTGGTGGATGAAAAGCTGGACATGAGCCAGCAATGTGCACTCGCAGCCCAGAAGGCCAAC
>JAYKAV010002308.1:0-26166 GCA_035582835.1 Phoebastria nigripes | reverse complement strand
AGGTTGGACGGGGCTCTGAGCAACCTGATCTAGTTGAAGATGTCCCTGCCCATGGCAGGGGGGTTGGACTAGATGACCTTTAAAGGTCCCTTCCAACCCAAACTATTCTATGATTCTATGATTCTATGCTGTGCTGCAGCTCCAGCTCCACTGCAGGGCAGACATAACTGGGGTCAGTTCTGCTATGAGGGTGATCTACAAGCATCAGCATAAAGAAAAGGAATTGTTTATAGTGCCTCAGTAAGAATAGTTTCAAAAATAAAAGCAAAAGAAATGCAAACTGGTTTAGATGATGCTTAAGTTACTCGATATGCATTATTCCAAAGTGTCTCCTGACAGACTGAACAACCTTGAACAACTAAAGTAACTTTCTGTTCCACTGCTCCCTATCTTTAAAATTAAAATAATGATATTTACTCTCAAATGTAAGGTGGTTTAAGATTGATAAACGAAAAGAATTCTAGACTGATGGAGTATTATTATCAAGATTTAACCACCAATATCTATATGGGTCCAGCTCAGAGGTACTTCACTCTCCTGGATTCTGGCACTTCAGAACATCACATCCACTTAAAATGAAATTGCAGGCATAGGGACCCCCCTTCATTCCCTTTCATGAAATAAGTGGGGGAAAAAAAAAACAGTATGGGGACAGAAATTTTATTCACAGCTGCCATAAGTGATTGCCAACTAGCAGATAGCAGTCCATGTTGAGATAAACATAAATATGTTGGTAAAATATAAATCTGTTGCTGCTGAGAGCATTTTCTTAAAAAATACACCCAGGAACTTAGCAATGTATCTACAGTATTTTCTTACCTCAACTAATATGAAGTATGGCAACATCATGTAGCTTCTCTGAGACTGTTGCCTGCTGTTTGAAATCATGTTCACCTGTGAAGGAAACAAAGTATATTGTGTCCCTCTGTAAGAAGCTAGCATTGTTTAGAATAATGTGCCCACAGCAAACTATAAAAGGCCTGCTTAAAACACAAATCTGTACCAAAATAGGGAATGGTGAGGATTACAACAGGGAAGAGGACTGTTCTTGTGCGCTTCTTTATTCCAGTATGAAAGAGCTTCCAGTTAATTTTGATTTTACTATTTTGTTAAAATAATTCCAGCCATTTTTGTTTCAAATAACAGTATCTATACAAAGATTTGTACTTAAAATTGTTTTAATTATATCCCTGCATACTTCAACAAAACAAATCCTTTATCTCTTTTCAGCAGAGCTTTTCTAATTCTATTGACTTCAAAGAAACTTAAGCATGTTCTTAAAGTTTATACTAGAGGGCTTTGCTGAAGGGGCATTAGATGAAGGCTTAAAAGTTTTCAAAACTAAAATTTTAATCTACCAGGCTTCTACAGAAGCATGGGAACACAGGACTAGAAGGAACTACCAAGTTGTGAAGTCATGTCTTGCAATCACAGTACAGTAGATTTCTGGTTCTGAAGGATGCACAGAATATTTATTCTCAACACCACAGCTACAAAAACTTTCCTAGACCCTTGCAAGAAAATTAAGATCTATCGTTAAAAATGAAACAAACCAAAAAAGAAATAACCGCCTGGAAGAAAAACCTGCACTACTACTCTCTGCCATAGAAAAAGAAGAGCAGAAAACAACGCACTGTGAATGTAATGATCCTAGGAATCAGACCATTACTGGAATAGTAAATTGACTAAAATATCCAGAGGAGTTAGCATCTTCAAGAATTAGAAAACTCCTAAATGCTGGGCAGCCCCTCTAGATTGCTCTCTTTTTCCTTAAAAAAAACCCACCACTATGGCTTTGATTATTTAATTTTTAAAACTCTAGTTTTAAAAGCTTCTCTCTAGGCTCTTCCTGAAAGATACTGAAATAGTCCTTTAGCCCTCTTCTGTTTTTCTCAGCTGTGCCCCTTACTGTTCTTCATTTCTGTCTCACCATTCACTCCTTTTTTATGTTCTCTCCTTCCGGTCTCCCTGTGTTCCCCCTCCGGTTTCTCTTTATCCTTTTCACATACTCCCTTTTCCTCATTCAGCTTCTCTCATGTAGCACTGTGGTGGTGCATTTCCCCCCTTCCCCTAGGCCTCTCTATGATCTCAGAAACTCCTGTTAGGCCTTAGCCATTGTGTAACGAGTTGGGCAGTTAAGCGTCCCTTGACTGTACCAGGCACTCTTGCATGGCTGAGGTGGGGAGCGGCACTGATCGTACCAGGAACACTGGCTACCTGATCAAAGTAGGGAATGGAAGCAGGAGACAATTCRTCATTCCTGACAGCCCTGAAGCATTCCCTACTTGGATCGTAGATAAAGTGGAATGATACAACAGTTACCACAAAATGATACCATTGTGACCGCAAAACAATACCATAATTACTATCCTGGACCACCTCAGATAGTAGCCAGGATGGAAAGTTACTGATGACTAAAGCCAATCATCTTGCAAACCTATAAACAGCGGTCCCCAAGCGAGACCCTTTGAGCTCTCCTGGACCGCAGCGGGCTGCGCCCACAGCCTCCCTCTGAGTGGGACGCCTCTCAGAGTTCGCAAACCCTCAAGTCTGTGAAATTCAGAGGACCGTTGGGACCTGGCCTGAAACACTCTTCGGCCGAGACACTACTTGAGGCTCAACTGTTCGCCTGTTGAGAAATGCCAAGACATTGAGTGTGAGTATTTCACGACATTTGAGAGGAATTTTTAACAGGTACCGTTATCTAGCTTAAGGGCTTTATAACCTAGCTTCAGGCCTGTAAATTTATCTAGCTTAAGGCCTTTATAACTTAGCTTCAGGCCTGTACATTTATTTAGCTTTGGGCCCATATGTGTGATGTGTGCATGTGTTTGTGTGTATTGATTTAGACAATCAGTAATAAGCATAATCTGTAATCAAGTCACTTCAGTAATTGTGGTAAACTTGGTTAACTCACTCAGTAACTGCTAAATTAGTTAATGATTAACTGCTGTTAAAATCTTATGCTTTACCTTAAAACTGTGAATGAACTTTAGGTTGCTGCTAAACACCTATAATCCCTTAGGCATAAACTGTTGACCAAGTCTGAAACTAGGGGTAGATCCAGCCTCACCTAGACTCCTCTCTGAGAAGGAGTTTAGAAAGCAAGCAGGTCTACTCTAAACCTCATGACTCAAGGGGAGGATCTTCCCATCCCTTTTTGTATTAGACACAAACCGTTGTCCAAGTCTGAGACTAAGACTGGATCCAGCCGGGTCTTCTCTGAACCTTGTGACTCAACAGGGGGGTCTCCTATACCCCCTTTTCCTCAATCTCTGTATAAATCATTCCAATCCAAATTCTGACACGATTTTTCCCTGTGTATGCTTAATCCATGTAATAAGTAATAGAGTGAACCTTGCCATCAAATTCTGTTAAGTCGTGCTTTTATAAATCTCTATTAAAATCACCTTTTGCTGATACCTTTGCCTGTGTTTCTTTAAGCAGCCTCAAAACCACTAATTCGCGACAAGCACACCTTCCAACATCTTGCATCTCCTTCTCTCTCTCTTCCATGGCCTCCCAAATCCACCTTTGATTCCCTTTCTTCCTCTGATGCTTACTTAAAGCTGCAGCTGACTCTTCTCTTTCTCCCTCCCATGCCCTGCCTGTGCATGTGCATATTTCATACAGGGCTTGGGGCTGAACAGTCCAGGAGGCAGCACACTAAGGAGAAAATAAAGCAGATGCTTCCAAGCAATATCGGAAAAACAAACTCTGCTATGTGTGTGTGCAGCCTGGCTCCCAGCAATGCACTGAGCATCTTTGATGCTCTCCTCCCCTCGTGAAGGTGGCTGAGGGAGTCTGACACTGTGCCTCCCTCCCCTTCTGAGTCAGTTAGTAGAAATGTGGAAACAGAGCTGTTGCTCTGTTCAGTGAGACTTGTGCATGCACCAGCTGGGGTCTCCCTGTGAGCTATGAGCTTTTCAGTTGGGACCCTGTCACTCTGGGCATTTTTAGCCCAGTCTTTGGCCCTATCAAACACAGCAGTGGTTATCTGCATTCAGCTTGTGTTTATCCAAAGCAATGAACAAGAAAATGCTTCATAAGCAAGCAGTATGGCATATGTTCTTGAAACCTCTCTCAGATTGTTAAAGGCTGAACTTATTTATCAAGCAAATAGAAAATGGTGGCTCTGCTGTTGATCAATTTACCTGTATGCATCCAGGGCCAAACTCTGCTGTTCATATTCCATTCAAATCCTCACTCAGGCAAGAGTCCCAGAGACTCCTTGACACTCCGTTATATGGTTACATAATATAACCATTAATATTGCGTATGGAGATGTGCATGCACAGCTACTGCACATTGGGACTATAGGCTGAGCTCATTAAAGAGACACCAACATAGCAGTTATTTATTATTTATTGAGTGCTAACAGTACATTGAAGAAAAGAGAACAAGCTCTGAGCATTAAGGACCAATACATGGCCACTCTTCAGCTGTTACCTCAAGAACAAAAAGGGCCTAAGATTTGTCTTCTCCAGCATAGTATCAAAGGAGAGACATACTCTTGTTAATGTTGTGTAAGCACTGCAGATGGGCATCTGCCAATGCCTAAAGCTCTCAGTGCACCAAAATGGTGATGAACTGTAGAGCCTGCGGTGTGTTCCAGAATCTCCTTTTCCATAACATGGAGATGGACACTGGTTGGAGCCTGGAACACCCTTTACACAGGATAAACACATACCATATGTGAAATTGCATTTCCAGAGGTTGCTGCTATGAGTTTGGAGGAAGATGAGTGAGCCTGAATGAGGCATCAAGAAGCCATCTGTGAGGGCATGGCTGAAATGCTACAAGCATCCCTATAAATAGCTCTTGGTAAAGAACTAGTTCTGTTTTAGTAATATGAAGTCTTTTTACGTAACTAGTTACTAGGCAGCCTATGAAACAGTTTCTCTGGCAGTACGCCACTGTATGCATTAGTTTGCCTCCCTCCAGCTGCTGTTCTGGGGGTATGCCTAACAGCAGCCTACAGGATCACCCTCCAGACAAGCCTACCCCTGCCACATGTCATCACCAATCTGCCTCACTGCTAGACTAGGGAGTCATGTTCACATCTGTGCTCTCTGGGTTTTTGGAAGAAAGATTGCAAGCACGCACCTCCAGGAGGAGCTCTGGACAACAGCGTTTACCTGAGCGGCGGTACCCCCCTGCAGCTCTAAATGAAGGCTGGTTATGAGCCACAGGTGAATTTCACACTTGGCAGCTGTAGGCTGAACTTCCTCAATTTATACAGTCGTTGCAAACATGCTCTCAGTCTTTCTGATCCCATTTGGATCAAAATCCATTCAATTTATAAGAAGCCTCAGCACCTCTCCTCAACATGAGAGAATTGCATTCATGTTTCTAGGGTGTTTTTTTTTTACTTCTAGCTACTGTGTAAGGGGGGTAGGAGTTTGGCAGCAAGACCACGGCCAAAACAGCAGAATCTTTTTACAAAAAGCAGTCACTGCCCTGCATTTTGCCTGGAAATCAATTCTATAGGTGATTTCTAGGCATGCCTACTGGCTCAGGTACTTCAGGTTCACAGGGAGACCTCCTCTTTGGATGTGACATCAGCAATGAGCTCTGGAAAACTCTAAACAACTTTTAATGTAAAAAAGTAAGATGCCTAGGGTTTAAGCATTTCCAACATTACTCAGAAACGGAAGACGAAGTACTTGGGCTCACAGCTTCAATATGACTTCAAGTGGTTTACTTAATACCACATTTCTGCCAGAGCCACAAAATGAACTCAAATATCCTTAGTTCTGAAAGTGAGTCCCCTAATCTTCTCGCTATTTTACTACTTATATTATCCACCGTTGCCATTTGTATGACTGTCTGCTTGTATGTCCCCTTTTTGGTGAAAGCCAGTGTGAAGGCAATTTGAGAGCCTGGTGCTGCCCATCTTCCATAGCTTGTTATACGAGTGCCAAGCAGATCTAAGACACTACTGTATCATTACAAGATGTCTGTTCCATCACAGGTTTCCCTGTAACTTGGGATTCAGCTAGAAATACAAATGGCATATTCTATTTCATTTGTCTCTTTCCATTTATGGGTGAAGTTCACCTACACCAAGGAAAAAGTACTTATCAGTAATTCAGGAAATGTAAAGATATGCTCTGATCCAAAAAAAAATCTACTAAAATGCAAATAAAGCTCACTAGAACTCTCTGTAGCACTTATACTCCCCAGTGAGGTAAAAATGTAGTGGCTTGCCAGAAGGTAAACAGAGAACATGTCTGGGGAATGTTGAATTTGTCAAGAAAACAGGAAAATAAGGTCACTGTGCTATGAAGAAAACAAATCTTCATGATAGGAAACCATTTTTATGTGCCAAATCTATATAGTCTTCATAGAGGTAATGGAGAATGGAGAAGATGATGACATTTTAATGAAGAAAAAGAGAAAGAGAAACAATGAAGATACTTTCCTCTGAGATACTGACTTTTATATCTATCATTTGTATCATTTGTATCTATCTATTTATCATCAGTATCTATTCATAAGGAGGGTGAATGTACTCCATGAATGTAAAGCATGAGAGCTTAGAGTTTGTGGGCTAAAGGATATTTATATACAGCTTGATCAATTTTCCAGGATGAACCAGCTGAGGAGTCCCTGGAAGGTCCAGATTCTCCACCCAGGTTGATAATCAACACATTGAAACACACAAATTGGTCTGGGCATGGCAGGAGCTGCCTGGGGAAGCCTTCAGGACAGTCCAAAATTCCCACCTAGATAGTTCCTGTACCAATTAGTCAAACACTTAACTGTGAAGGTGGCTAAGAATTCAGTCAACCACTTTGTCTCAAGTTAGTCCATTGTTTCAAATTGTCCACTATTTTGTCTCTGCAGATGGCCAGGCTGAGAGTTCCTCCACCACCCAGCGGACTTGCCTTGATGAGCACAAAGGCATAGCCCTAATATCCAGCTACACAAGAATTATAGTTACAGTGCAAACTTGAGGAGTTTCATACTTACAACTTAAATTTCATAGCTCTTGTCACTGCTAAATTTCATTGGGGTGAAAAAAACACTTTTTAAAGTTAATTTTGATAGTCGTTGATACTCTACTCATGGAAAATAGTTAGTGAAGGTTTCCCTTTTTATTTTTACCTGCGTTCCAGCTACCTCTCTGTTCCATGCATATGCACAGAGACAGCTGCTTTTTCAAACTCTACTCAGGCTTTCACAGATAATGAAGTCTCTGTTCCTATACCAGAAAGAATTGTTACATGATCTAAAGCTGACAAAAATCAGCTTTAGCTGATTTTTCAGCTTCTCTAAGGCTGAGAAAAATCATCAGAGAAAAATATTGTAATAACCTGAACCATATTCATGGTGGAAATAGTGAAATGTATATTCAGAACAATCTTTAGAACACAGTTCATTAGGTTTTCTGCATTTTCACACTATTCTTCCACTTCCTCCAAGAGGATTTCTCTTACATTTTAAGCTTTGGTGCTGCAGTAATTAGAAGTCTCTTTTCCCTGATGCTGGTATCAGTGTTGATCTTGGGGTGTGAGGAGAGAGGACAGACAAAGCAATGGGAAACTAACTCTAACTCTATGAACAGCAAATGAGCGCTTTGAATAACTGACAGAATAGAGACAAGCCTGGTATCTAATGTAACCTGAATATCAAACCAAACTACAGAATATCAGAGAACTCATCTTCAGATAGGAGTGATAAAACAGAGAATTTTGTACACTAATGTCTATACCTTTTTCACGTAAAATGCTAGGGAGTTTGTTCTCAGTCAAATATGTGACATTTTTCCAAATTGCTTTTCTCCTATAAAAATACTGTAAAATGAAAAAATAGGAATGATGATCCTTTCAGGCTCCAGATATGCCAAAGTAAGAAAAGAAATACACGAGAGCCAATTCTCCCCAATAGGAGAGAGAACGTATCTCTTATGTACATAACAGGAAAAAGGAACACAGCTCATACTGATGGTAAAGATGCTGGGGGAGAAATTACTATTTAAGATAACTTGGACACAGATCATACAGACCAAACTCAACATTTTCATGTACATTCAAAAGCAAAGTGTGAAGCCAATGAAATCTAAACTGTGCAAGAATAGGTTGCTATCAGCTGAGAGACACATGAGAGAAGAACAATTGCAAATTACCCTGATGAGAGCAGGAAAAGGCACTCTTGGCTGCTTTTGCTACCTGAAAATTCGTGAGTGCCACTAACTGGTGAACCTTGGTAATGAACTCAGATGCTCTTTCCCTCTGAAGCCCAGGGCAGTTACTTGCTGTGCCACTTCCTCCAAATAACCTTCCATCTCACAAGTGTATTAATCCATAGCCAACAAGGACCCTGTAGCATCTGCTGGGCCATCAGTGATTGCCATCAGACAGCAACATCTAGGTCAAGGTAAATGAAATGTGGAGGAGAATGTTATCAGCAGATTGGAGGCAGTGCAACACACACCAACACAGTATTTTCCCCAATGATTTCCATATATGTTACACAAATGTCTCTTGTTTCTTCATTCTTTGCTGGCCTTCTGATGGGCGTACATTTGTGATGATATTGAGAACTAAATTGTGATCTCCTGTCTTGAAATTAAATAAAATGAGTTTTTAAAAAACTGTAGAACAGTTGAAACAGTATTGAGAGACAATCTTATTACCATGAAAGACGAAAGCTAGGAACCAGAGAAACTATATCCCTCTCGTAGATTACTCATTATCTGAAGATTAACATTAGGAGGACCTGGAAGCCTGTCAAACACCAAATCAAAAGCTCCCACAGGAGTTCAAATAGCAAAAATTGTTATCAGCAAGAAGAGGATTCACTGGATTATGTTTGTAGTGACAGGATTAAGTTGTGCCCAACAAGCTGCATTATCAGAAATAACAAGGTCATTTTTATGTTAAGAAGATGAGGGAAGAATGCACTTGTTTTGCAAGCAGGCAAATTAACATGGGATTAACCAATAAAAGAATTTCATAAAATTACTTCATTTGTGAAATCAAGGCAAATCTTAATCCTATAGCTTTGTACTTAAAAAAAGACCCCACAGAGTGAAGGAGCAAAATCCTGGTGCTGACATGAAATCCCATCCAACATGGATGTGACAATGACCCTCTACCATAATAACAGGAAGCCCTTGCCACTCAGGAGGCACCTACAGAGACACCTTGCCACAGTCAGGCACCTGATTGTAGGAATCTCTGCAGAGATACTCACTAAAATAGCTAGTACAGCGTAACGGTCTGGAAAATTCCCCATGTAGATCTTGGAATAGCTTATTGTCTTAATTTTTCTCTCTGTTTTTGAAACAAAATATTAAAGTACGTGGAATGTTTTAAACAGCTAGTCTTAGTTGGCAGCTTGCTCTGCAGTCAGGAATGGATTTACCAGGAAAGGCAAAATCAGCTGCAGCTCTCTGTGTATTACCAATGGCCAGTGAGGTATGAATGACACAGGCCATGCAATGGGGTAGCAATACTGGGTCTGTTTTAAAGCCAGTGTAACCAAGTCTTGAGTCCTAAAAGTTCTGAACAAATAATTCACAAATAAAGCATAATTATGTGAATTTAAACTTTTTTTTTTAAGTTGCACACTGATGACACTAGAATTACTGCTGCCAAGGGTCCCTCACAGTCAAGGCTGGTAGTGCTGTGGAGGCAGTGGGTGAATCAAGCTTGCTTGACTCCATGATTGTACCTACATATGATAAGCATCCTTTGTCCCACAATTCATTGCCTCACTCAATGCTCAGTTGAATATTTAGAGTCCCTGAAGTACTTTATGGCCAGCCACACTTTCTCTATTCACTTTCCAGTTTGCCATATAGGATCTGTAGGGACATTTGTGCATTGCTTATTTCAACTCTGGGACTGATCAGTCACAGTCACTACCAACGATGGACGTGGAGTCAGCCCACCGTAAGCGATAGACATTGATCTATCTCTCATATAGTCTCATCTGGAATCAGAAACAGCTGCTGATAAAACTTATCCAGCTGATTAATGTACTTTCTGTGTGTCTCATTAACAGTATTATTAGAAAAAAATAATAACAAAGTGAGGTCATATTGTGATTTCCTCAAATTTATTCAGTATTGACATTTCTTTCCTGACTTTTTAATTCTCATTATTGCCAAATATCCAAATTTTGAATTATGCTGATTAGTTTTGAATAGATATAAACATCACGCATTATTGTTTCTGTTACAAGGATCAATTCCACATTGTATTAATTAAAAGTTAGCTCACACGTCAGCCTATGAAAATTGCTATTTCTAAATATTTTTTGCCAGAAAAAAATCAACTGCTCTAATGTTCACCAAAAGTATATACAAAGAGGAAGAAGTAACTACAGTCACATGTATATCAAAACTAATTTGTATTTAATAATAGCTGCATCTCAAGTTGTCTTGAACTGCTGATCTGCAGAACTCCTGATGGCGATTTTTGGGAAGCCAGGCTGAGCACACTGTAATGGTTTTCTTCCCAGCCTTTAGCCACCGCTTTTCTTTAAACTGTATCTTAAAACACTATAAAAGTACCTTCCTCATGTGACTATTCAAGCAAATTCTGTATTGCCAAAAAGATGTGATGCAACTACAGATGGGAGCGGGTATGGTTCTTCTTTTTCAAAATCAAAGAGATGCACTATGTCACCAGTGTGAGAGTCTCTATGACACTGCAACAATCTCTTTATCAATTATTTCTCATTTAGAGAAATTTGATGGAGGCTGGCATGGAGAAATGTCTATATGCTGTTTCTTCAGATTCCACTTATTTGTTCTATTTCCTTCTGGCCAAATAAACTCAGTTCATTTCAGCTTATGTAAGACTAAAACCTGGCATTATTTCTGCTGAGATAAAATTCACTGACAGTTCTCAGCTTCTGCATAAGACCTAATTTGTGCAAAATAATATGTGTAAAAAGCCACAATTAAACTTCAAAGAACTTAAGTATGATAATCATCTTTATACTTCATTAAAACAGTAATGACTTAAAATTTTACTGCATAATTGTAAAGTTCCCAGTTAGCTTATGTATAATTTTTTTCTTCTTCTTAGTCTCTGTTCACAAAAAATATCACAGTAAATATCTTAAAGAAAAAAAGAAAGAAAAAATGTGATTTTTTTTCACAGGGGAAATTTAAGTACAGACCTGTACGTGAAAGTGTATGAGTCGATTGGCTGTGTTCTGGGCCTGCCTGAATGCCAAAACACTGCCCACACTGGCCACTTAAGTACATATACTGAATCCCACAGACTCCTCAAATAAATTTACAGATTTCAAAATAAAAGTGAAATAGGACCTCTATGTTGTGTTTGCGTTTTTTAGTGATAAATTATGTACTTCTTGTTCAGGCAAGTGGGATACCTCACAAAGGGTGGGTGCGAACTGCAGGATTTGCTATCTACTAAATAACAATATGTTCACAGGAGTATATAGCCATACTATAACTTAAGGCCAAGTAAACAGAAAATATAACCTCAGCATGTGTATGTGAGGTTCCTCACAAATAGTTTGTGCTGTGAATCTATCCATGAAAGATTCATTTTCTAAATATGTCATTGCAGCCAGTGATTCAGAAGTAGAACACTTCCATCTGGCAACAGATGGTCAAGATGCATCTTATTTTGTAGGAGAGTCTTCTGTTAAAAGAACTAGTCCTCTCCACAATCTGTATAATCAGATAAGCAGCTTCCTTCTACTATTACTGACATGAGAAACCACACCAGCACCTTATCTCACAAGATCAATCAACTCTGTAGACACCTACATCCCTGCTTAAGTATTAAGCATCCTTCTATGTATCATAGCCACTTCTGCACTTCACTCCTAGTTTTGTAGTTGATAATGTGCATGTTACATATGTAACACCTGTGTAGTTTCCCTAACATGCTAGTTGGTGCTCTGAATCTATGTAGCATTCAATCATATGTTGTGATGAGCTTATCAGTAGCTGTTCTTATTGACTGCAGCTTCCTAGTACCATTTGCCAAGGGTTTGCAAAGCCATCCCCTCAGACTGAACCTACTGCATTGTTTCATGTGTTTTTAATCACTCATGCACAAGGTGGCAGTATCTGTGGGAGTAACAGATGGCTGCTAACAAAGTTGGTTTATCCTATTTCCTCCCTCACCATCCCAGATATGTGTTGCCCATTGCTGGCTTTCTTCTCTAAAGATTTTGGAAAGAATATTCCAAAGCTCAGCACATCCTAACCAACCATTCAATATTTACTCTTTGTAAAAATCCAACAGATTTTGTTTCATGATAACTGGAAAAAAAAGAAAAAGGGGTTACTTTCACTAAATGAGTTGTTCCTTAGGAGTTGTTCACTCAGCTCTAAGAAAAAGGGTCCAAACATCAGCTCTAGTGGAGAGTTATGAGTCATCAGATAAGAAAATTCAGCTCTCCCATTTGTATGTGATATGGTAAACAAGAAAAGCACTGCAGAATTAATTCAGTGCTTGGTTTGGCCACAGAATCTGAAGTGACTGTTGCCATGGGTACATAGAATCAAGTTTTTAAAGGGGATTTAAGGACATGACAGAGGAGAAAAGAAAAGACAGCATGGAAGATTCAAGAATTGTAGATCCCTGAAGAAAATGAGGATCTGAAACACAGAGACCCAGAAAAGAAAAGTAGCCATTCATGCCATGAAGACAAGGTAAGAGAAAAGACAGCCAACTGAAAGATCAAGGTGGAGAAACAAAAAGAAGAAACTGGCAGATACACCAAGGGGGAAAGAAGAGCAGCTAGCTCCATAAGAAGAGAGGAAGGGGCAATGAAAATAAGGAGGGACTGGATCATGAGGGCAATGAATTGCATTATAGAGAAGATCATGACAGAAATCAGAAAAGGACAAAATAATGGATAAAGAAATAACAGATGAGGGATAAGGGAAGAAGCACATTTACAACATGAAAAACAGGTATGTATGGATGGTTGGGGGTTTTCATTCAATGAGCAAGTCATCCGACCTGATCTGGAGGACAGACAGACATGTGGTGTGGCAGAAGCAAGAATACATGTTGTCCTGAACTACAGAAAGTCATCATAGGAGAACAGAAGACTCCACTAATCCTACTTCATGCTGAAAAATGTCACTGCAAAATTTCATCAAGAACAGGATCAAAGAGCTGCCAGCTGGGAAAGACTGGCTTATCTGGTCTTTAACGGAATTCTTCCAGCCCCAAGAGAAGGAACATGTATGAAATGATGAAATATTTATATTTATATGAAATATAAATATATTATATATTATATATAAAATATTTATATGAAATAATCCAAGAAGAAGCAGTGAATGACCTGCTACGCCACCTGGACGCTCACAAGTCCATGGGGCCGGATGGGATCCACCCGAGAGTGCTGAGGGAGCTGGTGGAGGAGTTTGCCAAGCCACTCTCCATCATTTATCAGCAGTCCTGGTTAACGGGGGAGGTCCCAGGTGACTGGAGGCTTGCCAATGTGACGCCCATCTACAAGAAGGGCCGGAAGGAGGACCCGGGGAACTACAGGCCTGTCAGCCTGACCTCGGTGCCGGGGAAGATTATGGAGCGGTTCATCTTGAGGGCGCTCACAAGCCATGTGAGGGACAACCAGGGGATCAGGCCCAGCCAGCATGGGTTCATGAAAGGCAGGTCCTGCTTGACCAACCTGATCTCCTTCTATAACCAGGTGACCCGCCTAGTGGATGAGGGAAAGGCTGTGGATGTGGTCTACCTGGACTTCAGTAAAGCCTTTGACACTGTCTCCCACAGCATTCTCCTAGAGAAGCTGGTGGCTCATGGCCTAGACAAGTGTACTCTTCGCTGGGTAAAAAACTGGCTGGACGGCCGGGCCCAGAGAGTTGTGGTGAATGGAGTGAAATCCAGTTGGTGGCCGGTCACGAGCGGTGTCCCCAGGGCTCCGTTTTGGGGCCGGTCTTGTTCAATATCTTTATCAACGATCTGGACGAGGGGATTGAGTGCTCCCTCAGTAAGTTTGCAGACAACACCAAGCTGGCCGGCAGTGTCGATCTGCTCGAGGGTAGGAAGGCTCTGCAGAGGGACCTGGACAGGCTGGATCGATGGGCTGAGGCAACTGTATGAGGTTCAACAAGGCCAAGTGCTGGGTCCTGCACTTCGGCCACAACAACCCCATGCAATGCTACAGACTGGGGGAAGAGTGGCTGGAAAGYTGCCTGTCGGAAAAGGACCTGGGGGTGCTGGTTGACAGCCAGCTGAATATGAGCCAGCAGTGTGCCCAGGTGGCCAAGAAGGCCAACCACATCCTGGCCTGTATCAGAAATAGTGTGGCCAGCAGGAGTAGGGAGGTGATGGTGCCCCTGTACTCGGCGCTGGTGAGGCCCCACCTTGAATACTGTGTTCAGTTTTGGGCCCCTCACTACAAGAAGGACATTGAGGTGCTGGAGCGTGTCCAGAGGAGGGCAACGAAGCTGGTGAAGGGTCTGGAGAGCAAGTCTTACGAGCAGCGGCTGAGGGAACTGGGACTGTTTAGTCTGGAGAAGAGGAGGCTCAGGGGAGACCTTATTGCCCTCTACAACTACCTGAAAGGAGGTTGCAGCGAGGTGGGTGTCGGTCTCTTCTGCCAAGCAACTAGCGATAGGACAAGAGGAAATGGCCTCAAGTTGCACCAGGGGAGGTTTAGATTGGACATTAGGAAAAATTTCTTTACTGAAAGAGTGGTTAAGCACTGGAACAGGCTGCCCAGGGAAGTGGTGGAGTCACCATCCCTGGAAGTATTTAAAAGACGTGTAGATGTGGTGCTTAGGGACATGGTTTAGTGGGCATGGTGGTGTTGGGTTGACGGTTGGACTTGATGATCTTAGAGGTCTTTTCCAACCTTAATGATTCTATGATTCTATGATTCTATGAAATACAAGATTAAATAAACTGGGAGATCACTCAATGACTAATCTTAGAAGGAAGGTTTTAGGTTTCTTGACCACTCAACAGAGGACTTTTTTCTGAAGGGAGGACTTTTTAAGGAAGGGACAGTAAGGAGAAACAAAAGATAATATTAAAGAAAACATCAGGTGAGTCAGTGACATAGCTGCAGAAATCTGGCTTTTAAAAAAAGTAGTTAAAAAAAAAGACAGTAAGCAACACCTGAAACGTATGTGCATAAAGAAAAAGAACCTCTAGAGGGAAAGCATGCTGAAATAGCAGTTGCGATGAGGACACTAGCATCAAAAAGAACTTGCTGGCCAGGAAAGAGATATAAACCTAAATATAGTGAGATGTCATTTCACAGTAAAGGTGTCACAGACTATAAAGAAAGAAGAAGGGCTACTGTGGATGAAACAGAATCTAGGTGGGTCAAAATCACTGTGTAAAAGCAGTCCTACTGAGTAGTGTCAAAAGCCTGTGATCATCACAACTGCCTGGTTGGATCTTTGTTGTGAGATCAGTTGCAGAAAATGTCCATCTAAGTGTTCTTACCTCAAGGCACTTACTAGAAAATACAGGGTTACCTGCTCTTCAATGAAAGCTTAGCTCCAGCATAGCTTTCAGCTTGAGAAGCACAGTCTGGCCTTTCTTTATCTTGCTATTATAGTGTTAAGAAATGAACCACTAAGAAAAGAAATCTATTGTTTCAGAAAGGGTTTTGGAATTTTTACATTCTTGTGGAAGCTAAAGCTGTGAAAGGGCTCCCAAAAGAGTTTAGACGCATTCACTGAGGACATAATCAGTTTTCAAACGTGATGATCCAGATGAACTTTCAGATTATAAATCACTAAATTCAGAATGTCTTTTCAGGGGAAGGATCATTAAGACGTATTCTCTATTTCTTCTACTTTTTCCTTAAGCATCCTTTAATGGTCACAGTCAGAAACAGGAGACAGGCTAGATGGCTCTCTGTTCTAACTCAGCGTGCCTGTGCTTTGAGTTTGAGATTGAAACATGCCTTTGTAATGGAACAAGAGGGAATAAGAACATTTACATCCTTGTTACTGATTGCCTGATTTCTTTATCCTATGGAGCATGGACAGGGACACAGTGATCAATGAGCCTTCATTCCATAATCCTTTTGCAGAGAAAGAGCCAGGGGGCTTAATTCAATACTGGTAAAAAAACCTTCAACTCCACACTCTTGGAGAAGAGAAGACTCGAGAGCTGGAAAGCTGTCTGGGAGTTACAGTCGCATCCATGGCTAGCTATTTCCAGGACTTTACTGCATGAAGTGACAGTGCAGTCTAAAGGAACGTCCTAGAATATATGCGTAATCCATAAAAGTGTTTGAAAAATAAAGTTCATGTGCTCTGGAATTAAGTAATGCTAACCTACTATTTAGACTGGATGTCTTTCATTTTTCATAAAAGACATGCTGAGAAAAGCCTCTTTCTAGCCATTATCAATTAACATTTTATTTCACCAACAGTATGTTATTTTTTGTTTATAAGAACATTGCTGCATATTTTTAATTGCTGTATAATTTACCACAYGAAACAATCTTTTCCTACATGTGCTGGTTTTGGCTGGGATAGAGTTAATTTTCTTCATAGAAGCTAGTATGGGGCTATGTTTTGGATTTGTGCTGAAAACAGTGTTGATAATACAGAGATGTTTTCGTTATTGCTGAGCAGGGCTTACACAGAGTCAAGGCCTTTTCTGCTTCTCATACCACCCCACCAGCGAGTAGGCTGGGGGTGCACAAGAAGCTGGGAGGGGACACAGCCGGGACAGCTGACCCCAACTGACCAAAGGGATATTCCATACCATTATGACATCATGCTCAGCATATAAAGCTGGGGGAAGAAGAAGGAAGTGGGGGACGTTCAGAGTGATGGCGTTTTGTCTTCCCAAGTAACCATTAGGCTCTGTGATGGAGCCCTGCTTTCCTGGAGATGGCTGAACACCTGCCTGACGATGGGAAGTAGTGAATGAATTCCTTGTTTTGCTTTGCTTGTGTGCGCGGCTTTTGCTTTACCTATTAAACTGTCTTTATCTCTACCCACGAGTTTTCTTACTTTTACTCTTCCGATTCTCTCCCCAATCCCGCTACGGGGGGAGTGAGCGAGCGGCTGGGTGGTGCTTAGTTGCCAGCTGGGGTTAAACCACAACACTTACTGTACATATGAAGAGTAAGGCGCTATTGCTATCAACTACTACCACTGCTGTCAAATAATCTAAGACAGATCAAAAGAAAGTTAAAGCATTGCTACATCTCAATGTTATTAAAACACCTCTCTTCTTCTTTTTGAAGAACTGAGTGTTTTTACTTCACAGTCAACAGAGTTTCAAGCATTTAGGTCAAACATTTTTCAACTGGTTGAGACCTGTTGGAAAGCATCTTGCAAATGTCTTATGTACTATGTGAGTTTCTTTGTGATAATGAATGTTGCAGTGCCATGTGGCTCTGTTGGAGTCTGTAAAGAAGTTGCATAATTAGTAATATTCATTAAAGTTTCAATAATACTCCAAATGTATTAGCTGCTGTCCAGGCAGATAGGGAAAGATAGTCACTGCTGTAAGCAGCTTGTAACTTAAAATCAGTTAACAATGAGTAAGGGAAAAACAAAGGTGTAGGCTCAGATTATCATACTGTCCACACTTACAAGGAAAAATATTTAGCTGAAATATTTTTTAAAGTATTTAGGTTAGCTAACAAAGACTACGGGGACAATGGCAGTACTTGAAAATGTGCAATGACCTATATTCATTTGAATGAACTACTGAAAGCTTTAGCATATTCTGGAAGAACAACTGTGTGGGCAAAGAGGGATGCAACCTAAAATGACTTCTGTGCAATTAAGCACACAGTTCATAATTTAGCACACACTGTATTGAAAACTGACCTTTTAAAAAGTTTTTAACTATGGATATAGCCATGATCCATCTTCAGTTTAGCTACAGCTATCATTTACATTTCTACTAGGCTTCTGGCTACCTTCCCTGAAAGAAATGCATAAATGGTAAACAACACATAGTAAAAAAGGGTGCAGATGCATCCCGCTGTCTCAGACACAATTTTTTTCTAGGTTTTTCTTTTAACTAACATTAATATAGTGCCTGTTCCTGAGGCCCAGATGCTATTGCAATAAAAACAGTACAAGAGATAGATGGAAAGACAGATTAACATCTTGCTGCATATTTCTTCAAAAAGAATGTATTGTGAATAGACTTTTTTCAAGGTAGGCAGCAGTGGTAATAATAGAACAGGCGGTGACTACCTGACACTAAAATCTGACACTGACATTTGAAGGATAACTTGAATTGTGATATTTGAAAGATTCTGGAAGAGAACTTAATGGTTCTTGATAAGGATTTATTTTTGCTATTCCCAGTTCTTCCAAGCTCAAAAGAAAAAAAAAAAAAAAGAGAGAGAAAGAAAAGACTAATGATCCTTCCTTTTTCTGTTGAAATGAATTGGACTTTTGGCCTTAATGTGTAGAAAAACAGATCTCAACATCCTGCTATTTTCTCAACAGGTTTGCGCCTTTACTTTGGGGATATCGCTTTGTATACTTTTGTGCATAATTTCAAATACAATTTCTTGAGATGTAATTTTTACCTTTTAAAAAATGGCCTTTGAAGATGTTAACACTGGTGTCATCCAGACTTACTAGTTAGTGAAGTGCTAGCTTAAGGTGTCCTGAACACCTGCTTGTTATTTATATATATAGTGAATTTTAAAGTGTGTTTGCAAGATAACAGAAGGAAGAATTGACTCTTGCAAGACTTTCTTGCTCTACCTGTATATCTGCTTCTGCCAATTCACAGAGGGTGGATATTCTCATCCTCTTAGACTTCTACATATTCCTTTTATGCAACAAAGCTCTCAGTCTTTACAGAGCTCTAACTTAGTGTTGTCAACATGGACTAAAGCAAATACACCAGACTCTTTTGCTCTTTTCCACCGCAAAGCTTCAAAGCTTCCTGCTATCTCCCCAAAAGCACTGAGTCACATTCTGGGTCTCAGCTTTCATCCTCAAACTGTTAAACACATTGGTCAAAATTGTGAAAGTCTGCTGTAAGTCTGGGGTTAAAGACAGGGACACAATGGACTTTTCTACCATCTACAAATTTTCACTGAAGGAACTAGAACTCCTCTCCAGTCAAGTTGAAGGCTATGAAAGAACTACCACAGGAATGCTCATCCACCACCAGCCTCACTACCTCCTGCTCCAAGTTCAGCAGGAGGACTGCCAGCTCCAGGATAAATCTAGGGCAGCATGAGCACAGGTAGGCTCCCTGCTTCCCTTGTATAATGTCTATCCTATACAATTTGCACCTGAAGAAAAGAATGAAGCAGAATGAACTGATGTCATGGGTTCTGAAAAAAATAATTACATGGCCCACTAATCTCCTGAGAGGCCTTCAGACTCTCTGGTGATGACGGCAATATAGGAGACAAAAGAAAACAGATGAGAACTATGCAGGTAAAAGCTATATTAATTTGCCTGAGATATTTTTGAGACCTGAAACAATATAAGTCATGCTACTGTCTCTCTTTGAATGCCTTTACAAAGCATTCCAAAAAGTATAACACAAAATCATTACATTTTCTGTCATATAATTTAAAAATCAACAGATATCTATCCTGTAAATGATGTCAGGTTTAAAATATCAACCCTACAGAATCACCAGATAAATGGATAGCACATAAAAATTAATACACAAGTGGATCTTTGAAATCCAGTAAATCTGAGATGAATTTTTATGAACAGTGTACATATAAGTTTAAGAAAAACTGTGAAGTAAAGTGGAGAGGAGGATGTAACAGAATCAATTAAGCCATTACTTGTTGCCTGCAGAATCCTGGCACAAAGCCTGCCTTCACTTCCAAGTGTGATATGAATTTATAGGCACTCTTAACCTTCCTTGTACTGAAAATTTGCCTATGTCTCATTCTTACTGTACAATATGACTGGCCTATTTTTGGTCACTTTATTGACCATTATTTCAGTTAGAAAAAAATATTTCAGTAACCAGTTTAAGCTCTTCCTCTTTAAACTATCTTGTTAGGTCCCATCCTGGGTGTCTAGCTTGGAGTGAGGGACTACATTAGGTAGAAGGACATTATAGCTGTCTAGTGCTATAGCAATACAAATCAGGGACCTCAGCAGAAACGCACTGGTCACTGGTGCATTTAATGGAATTGCTGTTTCTTTGCTATTTTCAGAGAAAAAGTTTTTGTGCAAGGGGATTTTTGGTGGCTGGAGAATGAAATATGCTTTACCATTTTTTTCTGATAAATATTACTGAACACCTATTTAATATTTTCCATTTTTATAAAAAATAATGTTCTGCACCAAATCCTACTACTATGGAGATTTAGCCAACTGCGTTCTGTGGAACATTTTGTGAAAAGGAAGCAAGTTTTGTGTGGACCAACATTTGCAACATTTCTTTCCATTTTAGCTGTCTGTAGCAATTTAGGAACATTAGAAGCACTACACAGGAAAAGATTGAAGATCCATCTAGCTTTATATCTTTTCTGAACCACTACTGCTCCAGAAAACATTAAACTCCAGTAATGCACTGTTTGATAGAAGGATGAACTTCTTCCCATTCTGAGTAGCTGATCGTTTTATGCCCCAAAGCTTAAACGTTCTTGGTGCTGCAGTGCATGCAAAGCACACCCCAGCAAATGTATGTAAAGTTCAATATGGAAAAGCATCATATCCCTCATAAATTGAACTGGATAGCTCTACTGCCGAAAATATCTTCTGTCAACATCCACAAATCATCTGTGAGTTTGGAATTGTATATTAGAAGAAAAACCTATTGGAAAAAATGTGCARATATAGAATATTTTATTTTTAAATCCCATATATTGCCTTCCAGTACACTTTATTCCCCAGTCATTAAGCCCTTGACATCAGCAAAAACATTACAGTTTACATCCTGCAAGCTTTGCACAGATTCATCCTGTTAGATCAACGCCACTAGAAATCAGATTCCATTCTTCCAGGGAAGTTGTATCCAGTTTTGCTACAGCTGTGTGATGCTTTGTCTCCTTATTTACATACCAATCCATCACTCATTGCACACAAAAAGCATTTTGTAAGCCATACAAATACACATGTACCAGATTTCAAAAAAGGTAAAGTCTGTTTTGTGTCATACACTCTAAAGATTTCTGAAGACACAGCAAGGTTGCATATCAGTCTATGATCAGTAGAGCAGTCTTTAACTATAATTAGTCTTCCTAAATACTAATCAGCATTTCATCTATGTGAGTTCTTATAATATATTCAATTCCCCAATGCATTAAACAGCATTTCACTGCATATTTCAATCTCTTTGGTTCATTTCTTGCAGAGGATAGATAATTTTAGGTAATTAAAAATATTAAAAGCTATTACTGTCCTTCTTAGCAACATTAGTTACTCTTTATGCCCGTTAAATCCACATTAATAGAATCAGGTGCAAAGTAACAAGAGTCTTTAGGAAGTTTCCATATGCATTAGGTATCTATGTAAACAAACTACCTTACGTACTTTTATTGAAATTAAATGCTTCTGTTGAAGACAAATATAGTGCCAAAACTATTTTTAAAAGGCAGTTAAAGGAAGAGCCAGGGCACCGCACAGTGCTCAGTTGGGGAGCGCCGGGGCGACTGGCAGCACACGCTTGCCCACAGGGGGGCTCCGAGCACGTAGAAAGGCGGCTCACAGTGGCCGTCTGCTTACAGCTGCTGCAAGGAGTAAGAGAAATAACAGGATAAAAATGAAAAGCTCTAATAGCATGTGACTGCTTCTAGATTGCACGGACTCACTGGAAAAAAAAAGCCCAAATGTTTGGGGTTTTTTTTGACTGAGCAAGTTTGATGCATATTCACTTCTGAATTTCAAAATGCACTGTGTCGATGCAATGGAAAATCCCAACAGGGATTGCCGGTGCCAGCTGAAACAAGATTATGCACACATGACTGACAGTCCCTCGTAGCTAAGGAAGAAGCAATGCAAATCACTGTTGATTGATTTTTACAGATCAATTACACTCAAAAGAAACATCTTTCTATCTCCTGTAACAGAATTCTTGTTTGGCTGTTCAGACACCAGGGCTAGAAGTGGACATGGCCCTTGGTGTCACTCTTGCTGTGTCCCAGCCACTGCTGCCAGCACCCACGCTCATCCCCCGCAGCCCCAGCCTGGGCGCACCAGGCTTTTTTGTCCAGGCCCCCTTTCCTCACCCTCGCCGACCTGCCCAAACTGCAGGCCCAGGCCAGTCCCCTCTGCCTCTGCCTCCTGCCCACTCACCCTGCACATGGATCCCACAGATCAACAGATGAGAAGCAGGGTAAAAATACTAATGACACATTCTTTCGCCATGAAAAGAAATTAAGAGAAAAGGAGCAGAGCCTGAAATGACAAAAAATGCACAGATAAATAGAGAGGAGACCAATGTCTCCATTATGTTTCAAGAGCTCAGCGCTCGGCAGAGGGCTCCAGCCCTGCACGCAGGCAGCTGCTCCCTGCTGCCTGTGCCCAGGGTGCTGCAGGCAGCCCACACACAGGAGGGAAATTGCACAATTTGTCCAATCACAGCAAATAAAAACCTCTGTCTTGAAATTAGGGTTAAGATATTTGTTGATTTGAAAGGAGAAGAAATAGGCTTCATGTTTTCTGTTCATACCATTGTCTGGAGATCATCATTATTCCTAGCAGAAAAAAATCTATGATGTTCCTGCACTGAGGAGCTGCAGGGACTGAAATAAAATGGCTCATGTCCTTTTAGTTTCTGTGAAACAACCACCACACAGAAAAAAGCAGACAGCAGAGCAGGAAGAATGCCTGGGTTCATGTGCCCATGCACGCTGTGTTAGTGACATACCGTAACTTGTTCTGCTCGGGTGAACAGAGTGAAATACTTGTTCTCTCTCTCATTAAAGATATTCTTAAAAAACATGCCTAGATGTCAGTCTCTGCTCCCATCTTCTCCTTTACTGAGTGCTCTCAAGGCTATAGAAAAAACACTGAAGGAGTCAAATACAGACAAAACTGACCCTTAGTACAGAAGAGCAGTACTACCTTTCCAGCTGTTGATAATACCACCACAAAGTGCAAACATTTGAAACAGCTATTTAATTGAGCCTAACATGAAATACAGAAGCAATCTGACTGGCCTGATTTTGAGTGTGTGCTGGGATCACTCCCTTCACTGCAGTACAGTTGCTCCTGAAGTGTGCCACTGCAAGTAGATCAGCTCTTATTTTAAATTAAACCCTCTTCACAAGAATATTCAGAGTCCGTATGCCACCCTTTATATACTACTTTGCAATACATGTTGTCTAGAGGGTAACACAAACAATTATTACTTTTTTTTATTACAGTCATATTTAGATGTTCAAAAAAAAAAAAGAGCAAGGTTTCTTTGTGCTTAGCACTGTATATTTACTCAATTAGTGGTACATCCATTGATTATTTTTGTGGTCCTTAATTGTACAGTAGAGGACAATTGTACAATAGAGGACAAATGTACAATTGTACATCCTTTCCTCCCCTTCCCCCCATACACTAATATTTTTATTCACAGACCCCCAACAAGCAGACTAATTGTGAGTGCACGAATATGCATATGCATTGATACACATGAAACAGGGCAAAGTTACAAAGGGGTGTGCTTAGTTGAAAGAATGGGCCTACAGCTACCCAGGGCAGTATACATGTATGTGGGCAACCTTCACATACAGTATGCACAACTGAGTTACAGCAGTTACAGATGCAGACATCAGACATTATCTGAACTGAAAGCTGTCTGTAGCTATAACCCTAAACAAGACCGCAAGGATTCTGATGATATGTTGATCCCCCATTAGAAAATCTCATTGAATTTAATGTATACTAATACGTTTTGTACTGTTTTGTAGTATTTACTATAGGACAGTAATGATATTCCTACTGAATTTCACATGATTTTTGCTTTTCAATTCTGTAAGATCTTTATGCCATTTCTCTACAAGATTGTCCACTTGATAAATAAATGTTTTCAGCTTTATCCAAATTTATAGAATTTTGCATATGGGGTATCTTATATTATCAACAAGATTTTTGTTCTTCAGTATTTATTGTAAAAACCAACCCTCTCTCCCTCAACAGAAATTCTAGCAAGGCTGAAATCACACTCAGAAACTCTCAATTTATGACTAGTACCCTGGAGATGAAAGTTTTCTCTGGTAGAGATGTTGTCCAAAATACTGAGATTTTACTCATCATGATGTTCAGTGACACATGCGGCAAATTCATTTGTTCACTGAGTAATGTAAAAACATTCAAAAGGAAAGAGAATTGCCCTAATGCCCCATGTAATATGAGAAACCACTGTACTGTTAGTGCTGTAAAGCATGAACATGTAGACAGAAGATGCCCTGATCTCGCAACCGTAACTGCAGGCGAACTGCAATTCAGAACAGGACAGGAATAGCAGGCTTTCTCATGACAGCCATCCATGTACGTATCCATGCAATGCCTGGTATTGTTATCATCCTTTTTCTTTTGGACCACAGGTAGAAGACAATTGTATGTTTATTTCCCTGCTGAATTTGAAAGATCAGAAATAAGAAAATCCAGAAAGGGGAAAATGCAGCATTGGGATGGGAGTGAAGTTAAGGGAATGCTGCAAGTCTTGCGTATTTCTAACCTAGTATAAACAGGGGTTCCTGACTCTTTTGCCTGCAAGTTCCATTTATTTCAAGAAATCTATTTAAATTAAAACAGGAAGATTTGAAACACCATTCTTAAAACGTGCGTCCCTATCCTCCTCTGACTGGTTTTTATTAATTAAAAAAGGAGATCTGGAGTAGGCCATTAAAAGGGTTATGCATGCACCAATGAGATTTTGAGTGAATATAGTCATAACAGCTTTTTACAAGGTAGTACATTCAAGACTTAAGACCATCATATGCTAAAGTACCTTAGCACTGTAAAAAGAAAGAGTATGTCATCTCAGTAAAAATATCTATTTTAATTACACCACCAGCAATTTGAAATAGAAAATGTGCATTTTAGAGTTCATTTTAGAGCTAAGGACGAGAGATGCTAAAAACACACAATGCCATATCATGCAGATTTTCCTCTTTGGTTTGCTTTGTTTCTGTGATAACGGGAGTCAAATTTTTCTTCTCCTTTTTAAATAAAAGAAAACTATCAGGACCAAGTTAGTCATTTTCAAGGCGTCCATTATCCTATTACTGATAAAGAAATGTAACAGGTTATTAGATATTTCAGAGGAAATGTAGCTCTGCACTGAAACCCTGCATCATAGAATGCAGGCTTTAGTACCTGAGAGTTTAATGTTAGAGTGCAGTTAAAATAACTAGCTCTTACTGAGAAAGGACAGGAAAGCTTAACCCCTACAGGTTTATCATGTCTTTTATCCCAGTGAAGTCTATGGGGAACAAAATTCTCTGTTTTGGAGAAAGGAAGAAGAATGTCTCTGCATTGAGCCGAATTTACCAGTTACCATGCTGGAGCAAAGACTACCAGCTGAGCCATGAAATCAGTCCTGCCTGGTGTGCTTTTGCAATTGGAGCGCAGATAGACCCTTGTACAAACACTAGCTGCTGTAACAAGGAGGACTCCACTCTGTGAAATATGAGGTTGTGATTTCATATTTCCTATGAAATTTCATATATGTGTGTTTCCACCACAAACATAATTTTGCATGACATTAATTGAAGATACATTCTTGTCCTGGTTTCGGCTGGGATAGAGTTAATTTTCTTCCTAGTGCTGTGTTTTGGATTTAGTATGAAAAGAATGTTGATAACACACTGATGTTTTTAGTTGTTGCTAAGTAGCCTGCTAGTCAAGGACTTTTCAGCTTCCCATGCTCTGCCAGGTSCACAAGAAGCTGGGAGGGAGCATAGCCGGGACAGCTAGCCCAATTGGCCAACGGGGTATTCCATACCATGTGACGTCATGCTCAATATATAAATAGGAGGCGTGGTCCAGGAAGTAGCGATCGCTGCTTGGGTATCATTCAGCGGGTGGTGAGCAATTGCATTGTGCATCACTCATTTTGTATATTCTATCATTATTATTATTATTATTATCATCATCATCATCATCATCATCATTATTTTCCCTTCCTTTTCTGTTTTATTAAACTGTCTTTATCTGAATCCACAAATTTTACTTTTTTTTCTTTTTTTTTCCGATTCTCTCCCCCATCCCACTGAGGGGAGGGGGGAGYGAGCGAGCGGCTGTGTGGTGTTTGGCTGCCTGCC
>JAYKAV010002297.1:1002827-1099434 GCA_035582835.1 Phoebastria nigripes | reverse complement strand
CAACAATATACAAAGCAGGCGATGCACAATGCAATTGCTCACCACCCGCTGAACCGAACGAGAGCCCGGGACCCAGAGCCCCACACACACCCTTAGTTTTTATACTGAGCATGACGTCACATGGTATGGAAYWCCCCATTGGCCAGCTGGGTCAACCACCCCGGCTATGCTCCCCCCGCCAGCTTCCCATGCACCTGGCAGGGCATGGGAGGCCGAAAAGTGCCCGGTGCAAGCACCACCCAGCAACACCCAAAACACCAATGGGCCATCAACGCTCCTATAATACCAAATCCAAAACACAGCACACACCCCCAGCTACTGGGAAGAAAGTTAACTCTGTCCCAGCCGGAACCAGGACAGGCTGGCAATGTGGACACCACCGGGTGCCTAGCAAGGCACAGGGGTCATGCTGGCAGAAGGCTGGAGCTTGTGCAGCTCCATCTGAGAGCAATGTGCTGGGTAATCCTGGGTGTGCTGAAAATCAGACCCCCATGCCTCCATCTGGCTATGCAGACGGGGATATTTTTAACCTCCATCCTTGTGTCGTAGTTCCTGATCAGTAAAATGGAGTTAATACATGTCCAGGTGAATGGTATAAAAATAAGTGCATTAATATTTATGAAGCATTTAGGTACTGTAGCAATGAACATCAAAGGAGAGCCCAAGAGGAAATTAACAATTGTTTTCTGAGTAAGGTTTGACTGGTGTGTGCAAATAATTCATGGGGCTGCACAGGGAGCAATGAGGAAAATGGGACTACCAAACATCTGCTCGTTCTTTGAGCACCCCTCTTCTGTGCACTGGAGGTGTGGAGAACCTGGTGGAAAAATAGTATGCAGGCATGTACATATTGCACAGAAAGGCGATTCACTAGATTTGGACAGGCAACCTAATTCTCTAACTTTTCCTTTTGCAGGAAGGGGACTTAAAAATAGTAAGATAAGCAGGTGAAAAGGAAAAAATTATATCAAACACATGATTCCATCAGACCTAAAACTGTTTGTGCCCATTCAAACCACAAATATGGCTTTGCAGCACTGTGGTGCCCAATAGCATAGAACTAAGTTTGCTTCAGGTCCAGTTTTCTGGTACAACTGAACATTATTTAATCCTCAAACCSACAGAAATGAGGAAGAAGACAGACTTGATTCTAAGAAGACATGTGCCAGGTCCTCTACTGCTGAAGGAGGCTAGCCACGGTCCAAAGAGTTTTGGTAGAGTAATTCTATACACAGRAAAAATGGTTCAACATACATCAAGATTTTTTCTTTGCCTTTCTAACTGGGTACAGCATCTATTTGTACAAAATGTTTGGTGCTTTGAWGTGCCAACTTTTTGTATTTGCTGATGAAATAATATCATTCTGTTGATCTATGCATCCTTAATTTAAGTAATTCCATTGAAAAATGTTGGATTTGCTCAAATATTTTACTAACAAGCACTTAACGTGTGCCACAGAAGGAAATCCAAACTATATATTAGTGCAGGAGACAGACCTGAAGGAACAGGTGCTCCTGGCCTGTTCTGATTCGTTAAAATCAGTGGAAGTGCTGGGATTGATTTCAACAGGAGCAGGCATGCACGTTCATAGAGGAGGGATGGCTTTATGCAAAAGGGATTCATAGGCCTGTTCTCTATTTTTAGTCCTGACACAGAGTCTCGTTGCAATCCTGATTTAAGTCAAGTCACTGTGGAGCAGTGATATTAATCTTGTGCTTTATAAGCTCACCTGGCTCCTGCACAAATTGCTGTAAGTGCCTTTACAAGATTTAACGTGTTTCTGGCTGTCAATGATCACACTCAAATCCACAGGCCAGGAAAAAACACATCAAAAAAGCTCAAATTCCAACTGGCATGAGGAAAAAAACATGTTGCAGGAAGAAACGCCAACTGCAAATGCCTGTCAAGAGATGCACTCAATTTTTCTTCTTTGGGACCTCTCTGCCTCCAAACTTTGCCACCTCCCTCACTCAGCACATCCTTTCCCGTGCAGTTCCTGTTGGCCCAGGTCGGACACAGCACTCACCGAGTTTGATCTCTTACCCACTATATTTTTGTAGAGCAAGGCAATAGCACAGCCCCGGAAGCATGATGTGAGAAAAAGCACTCTCTGTGTGTGCGTGACAGCCTGAAAGGTCCAGCCCTAGACCAGCTTCACTGCCTTGAAAGTTAGTATTGATATCAATGAGAGGAACACGTAATACTGAAGTTCTCATTCAATATGCAAAGCCACAGCATCTCCCCATTTTGATTTTTTTTTTTGCTGTTTGTTTTTTTTTTAATACCCCTTGAATTTACTGCATTTATTCACTGTTCCGCTTGCCTGCAAGGTCCTGGCCATGTAACACTCTAACTCACATGTGACTCAACCCACCACAAGTCAAAGTATTTCCACAAAAGTCCGTGCTGAGAAATGATCCCACCCTTTGGTCCTTAGCATCAGAAGCAGTGGAGTTGTAGCATGACACTTGGTCTGTATTTTGCTTTATAGGCATAACATGAAGTTATGCCCTCCAAAATGCTCCATATTCTCCCGCATTCCTGTACTCTCCTACCTTCCAGCTCTGAATTACTTAAATGCAACTTTTTTAGGAACACAAACCAGTTTGCTGGTTGCTACCCATTGCACAACACACTATGCTTGGATTTTACTGGCAGGTTCGCAGCCACAGGACTTGCCATCCCGCACGCTGTCAGACACACTTCTCTGCTGAAGTCGATGAGGCTTATCCAATTTCCACCAAAAGGGATGATTCCTAAACTGTATTTATTTGTTGTTCTGTTCAACTGTTTACGAACAGTTTGAATTTAAATATTTTGCTAGCTAGGCAGTAGATATAAAATCTATTATTTTGTGCACAGCAAAATTATAAAGACCTTATTTTAAACTTATAATGATGGTGTTGTGCTCAAGAGAAGTAGATTATTAAATGAAGGCAACAATAAATCTCTCAGAATAAACTGTAGAAACCATGGCCATAGGGTGGTAAACTGGCTGTACACTGACTGTTGTTTTACTATAACAGCTACCATTAAACTGCAGTTTTATCACCACCATTATTGATTTATTTTGCTGAACTTCCAGAATACAGCCCTGTTAAAATCTTAATTTAAGGTGTATTTCTTTTTTTGCTAGCGCTGAAAGAAGAAGAATATTAGGACTTTCCGCTTGGATCAGAGGCAACTGTGTCAATCATGCTGGACTGCAAAGAGCCCACCAACATAATGTTTGAGCTTTCAAATGGAGGTGAAGCACCGGGCATGAATTACCCCCTCAGCTGACACAGAAAATGAGAGGAGCGTGTGCGGGCTGAGCAGGACTCAGTTCGCGTGGGTGGCTTTGGCAGTAAGCAGGGAGTGGGCTGTGACTCCAAAGGAGCTCAGTCATCGTAGATCACCTGGCTGGGGAGCCCAGCCTGGACACCTCCTGGCCAGGCTGACCAGAAACCTGATAACACCAGCCAGAATGATCCCCATCCAGGACACTTGGACTTGTCCAAAAGGTGCAATGAGAAATACCCAGTCACCCTTCCAGCAAATCCTTCTAACAGACTTGATACCCTGGGGGGTATTCTTGGATGTTTTCTAGATTTAACTAGTCAGGCTGGATATGGATGTTGAGTTCCACAGGTCAACAGGTGCTTAACTTATACAGAAAGTCAGCGCTTCACGAAAAAGGTTAATTTTGGCTCTGGATTCCTAAGGCGTACCACACCTAAACCTTGCATAGCTGTAGACCAAGCAATTAAATCAAAGCAGAGAAAACAGAAAATTAACCAAATCTATCATAAGCCCTATTTTTATATAATCACTGAGGGGGGTGGGAGGGGTCTTGCTCTATTCATCCATGAGCATCTTACAAAAATCTGTCTCATTTAAATGACCCTAAATTTTCTATTAATAATGGCAAGGCCAACAGCATACCTACACAAACAGAAAAATTAATGAGAAAAAAACCTAGCAGCAGGGTCATCTGATGATAGATCTCTGCTACTGCTATAAAGCAAAAAAGGTAGCTAGCTAGGTAGGACAGAAGACTGCTTTGCCTTTGCTACTCTTTCTATTGCAGTGCCCTTTATATATGCAAGCTGAGTGGAATGCATCATAAAAGGTGACATTTTATAACAGCAGTTTGTAAATTTTACAGAAGCTTACTGCCTGTAAATCATACAGCTTATTCCCTCACTGACTTTATTACTGCAAACCCAACCATGGATAAACTCCATGCCAGTTTACTTGAAATTTATCTTTATTATTCAGAGCGAACTGAGGTCTTTTAATATTCCCTTTCTTCTAATGATAAAGCCATCCTGATAATCTTATTTCCTTTACAGACATTTTGAAGGACTCTAATGTATCTTGAAAAAGCAATTCCTGTTTTTGGTAGTTCCTATCTTAACACGTACTTCTGCTGTCAAAAGATGTGCTTTTCCCCTTTATTTCAATTATGTGTATTTATTTTTATTCCAAAWCCTCCCCAGGCACCTAACCCTTTTTAGATCTAAACTATCTCCCTTTGACTTGCCTTGCTGTGCTTTGACTTGCTTCACAGCCAGACTTCACAGACTGGTTTTTACAGGATCTATGCACAAACCTGTTCTTTATTTGGTAACATCCACATTTATTTCATAGCAGAGCTACACAATTTATTCTCCCATCTGTGCAGAGGGTATTTTCATCGTTAGTCTTCACAGGCATTAATGGAAACCGATGGCACAAATTCCTCGTGCATCAGTGAGAGTTTTGTGAACAAGGTGGTTAGTGAATTAACTTATTTTTCCAAAGAGCTTCATGGAGCAGAGTGCCCCAGCTAATGAGTTTCCCTCTGTTTTCAGCAGTTCTTATTCTCTTCTTATGGCCCTGCTCATACTTCATTTTCAACCCTAATAGAAAGCAAGCCTAGATTCTGGTCAAAACCCTGTTTCAACAGTAGAGAAGACCAAACTGTTTGGAAACCAATGTGGAAAGCTATTTCTTCAGAGTGGTTCTTAATTCAATTGTTGGAAAGTTCAGCCTTATTTTCCTTGGCAAGCCAAGCAGGATTTGTAGTCAGGTTAGACTTAGTTCAAAGCACTCGCATCTGGAGTTCAGGAAGGTGTTAGCTGTGCAAAGGTGTTGATTGCAGTGGAAATCTTCCAACATGGAGCAGGATACGACACGGGCCTTCTTCAAACTCAGCTGCTGCCTTCATGCCTGTTTGGAGTTCACATCATTTTTAACAAGGATRGTATGAAGTTTCACTGATATACCCTGATTTACATCAATGGCTTAGCACCAGAACCTGGCCAGTGTCCGAAGTCCCTCAAGACTCTAAAGGGCAGCTCATAGCCCAGGCCCCTTTTGGGCTCATGAAATACTTTACTCCTTAGCTACAGAACATCTATAGTGTTGGGGAAGATGTTGTTTTACTGCATGGATGAAACAATCTCCCCTTGCGGCTGTTCTAGCCAGCAATATCGGACTAAAAATTAAATTTTGTAGTGCTTGATGTCTTCTCACTTACTTCCCATGAACTGAGGGATAACTTGACCGAAATAAACGTTGAGTCATGTTTTCTCCAAGAGAACAAGCAGCTTCAGCATGTTGTGCTTTGTAGCTCCATGGCTCAGTAGAAATGGGGCTGCAAGACTGCCCAGGCAAGAATAATTATTTACTTAGATGCTTGAGAGATCTGCTACAACTTTGGAGTATAATGGGTTAAAGATACCTTAATGTGAGACTTAGGTATTTCTAAAGGACCTTTTGGTCCTACAGATGGAGGGAAGTGCTTACTGGGATAACATAAAATCCTAGGAGTTGGGTTATTCGTATGCTAATAGGTTGGGACATGCAGATGGTTTGCTAGGTTAGTGTGGGAGTGACCTTTCGCTCTATCATCACATCCATTAACCAATAACCTCAATATCTTGAGATGATGTCTAGCAAACACAACAGGCTCCTTTTATTTAGTCCTTATCCACAGGGATGAACAGCCTCTACCACAGTCTCTACAGCCATACCACAGAGGACTTTGTAGACATACACACAGGTGTCCCTGCTGCAGTCTTAAGCTGCCATGGCAATCATGAAGGTGTTCAGCTAATATTTACTGCTGATGCTGAAATGGAGGTTTCATTTCCCAGACGACTTCCTCAAAGTATCCACAAGCAAAATCCATTTACTTCATCTTTGGTCCTCAGAGATGCATCAACATATAAAAGCATTTAATTGCTGCATTTTAAATGCTCTGCTCAGAGATTAAATATTGCACAGAAAAATGGATTCAATAAAATGGAGCACAAATCATTACAATTCCAAAACATAAATCTCTTTGTTACTTTGCATTACTGCTGTTCTTGCTGCTGCTGCTGCTGCTAATTGTTGGCATGTTTTATTGGAGCTCTTTTTTGTCTGTTTTTCTTTTAAAGTATGTACGTAGAAAAGAGGCTGGAAAACGGAAGTGGAAGGTGAGGGCATTTTTTCAGCTGGCCACAGTGAGATGAGGAAATATGTTTGCTTTATAAAATCAGATTTTTGCAGGGTCCCAGTTCCACATGGGAAATAGTAGGGGTTGGATCATTTGGAAATGAGTTCCTAAAGCTATTCCAAAAGAATGAACTTTTGAGATGATCCATTCTATGTGCCCAGGACATCTTTTTTTCATATGAAATTTAATCAGCATTGTGTAATGACATTACATTTTATATTGCAAATTACATATTGTAATTACCTAATTACACATTGTAAATATATGATTACATGAATTTGCACCAAAATTCATAATTACACTTAATTTACATTAATTGCATCAATCTAAAACTAATCAACTACAAAATACAAGGAAAAGTCATGCAAACAAAATCTACAAAAAAGAACATTTTGAGAGTGAGTCCGCATTCCCAGAGTGCCCAGAGGCACAACACTGCCTTATACCTGGAAAACAATTCATAAGTAGACCTGTGTGGGAAACAATTTCTCTGACCTAAAGGTGCTTTTATGCTCTCAAAAATCTGCTTCTGCTCTTCAGTGGGGCAAACACACCTCCGTACCTTACAAAGTTTTTGGAAGGTTGGGTTTTTTTTTCCTTTCTGCATAAAAATAGAGGAGGCTTCTCATCCACCGTAGCGTACCAGTTAGTTGTACACCACTGCAGGACAGTGTCGTGGTTTAACCCTGGCAGCACCTAAACACCACGCAGCCGCTCGCTCACCCCCCCTGCTCCGGTGGGATGGGGGAGAGAATTGGGAGGGCACGAGTAGGAAAACTCACGGGTTGAGATAAAAACAGTTTAATAATTGAAATAAAACAAAAAGTAGAACAGTAATAATAACAGTGGTAACAACAACAACAATAGAATACACAAAACAGGTGATGCACAATGCAACTGCTCACCACCCGCCGAACCGACGTGTTGCCGAACCAACGCGTTGCTGAAACGCACGAGCCCGTCCCGGAACCCAGAGCCCCCCACACACACTTAGTTTTTATACTGAGCATGACGTTACATGGTATGGGAATACCCCGTTGGCCAGCTGGGTCAACCTATGCTCCCCCCGCCAGCTTCCCATGCACCTGGCAGGGGATGGGAGGCCGAAAAGTGCCCGGTGCAAGCACCACCCAGCACATCGATGGGCCATCAACGCTCCTATTATACCAAACCCAAAACACAGCACACACACACCCAGCTACTGGGAAGAAAGTTAACTCTGTCCCAGCCGGAACCAGGACAGACAGGAAAGAGAGAGAGAGGGAAACAAACCTCAGATCAGCCCTGCAGGTCAAACTCTCCCCTGAGATACTAGGAGACCAAAATTTTGGTCTGAACTACAGCAGAGCAGCCACTTGAAGCAGAGCTGATTATATCAGTGAGTGAGTCTGCAATGCTGACCATGTCTCCCACCAAGTGTCATCCTTGCTGAAGGTCCTACATCTGCTCCCAGGGAACGATTTGGCTTCAGTGAATTGCCAGTTTCCACCAGAAAAGCAGATACATTGGATGCCAGCTTCACTGGGAGCAGCAGGTGCTTCACATTTCTTAAAAGCTAGCCCTAAATCTCCCACTTCCGCAACAGGGCAGGATTTAACTCTGCTCTGCTGAGGGCAATGGTCTGAGGAGTTGATTTAGCTCTGGAGCACAGCCTTGGTCATTTGAGGTTCATCTTGCAGCCCTAGTCCTTAAGCGCTCTTTCTTGCAAAATGAATACCAGCACTTTCTAATTCCATTAGAGTGGATATTGCCATGCTCAATTATAATTTACTTTCTTCACTAATTAGTGGCCTATTTTTCTGTCAGATGCTTATTATGACTCCAGGAAAGTTTTCAATCATGGAAACATATAGGGCTTTTGACGCACTTTCAGTAATTAAATCTCATCTTACATATTTTTATACGTTACCTTCCTTTGGGGAGCAATTCTGAGGAAACTGATGGAAGTCCTGCTGATCAGAGAGAAAGACAGGCAATTATGGAGTATCCCCTTCTTTCCTTCCCTTTTATCACTGCTGTATCGGTAATTAAAACTGTTGTACTGTAAATATAGCTTTACACATCTCAAATGAAAAGGAGCTGTTGCCAATAAAGCACACAGTGTGCACAGACAGTGTCATCGTGAAGGAAACAAACAGAGAGATGCAGTGTATTACCCCGTGGATGCACTCCTGTAAGTCCCATTAATACCCCTAATTTAATGACGGGGTGGGTGAGAGCAGGCTATTCCAAGGCATTTAGAAGTGACACGAGTTAACTGGGGTGTAGTAGCTGTGCTTTAAAATGTTGCATCCCTTCTCCAGCACTCTGTTTCCCAGGAAAATAATCTCTCTGGTAGTTTTTCTTATTTGCCTAATATATTTAAAAAAGAAAAGAGCCTTTTCTCTGCAAGTAGCCAGAGGTGAACATGGACCCTTTGTCACGAGTGCCCTTTTCGAAATGTCCCCTTCTTCTGAACCAAGACGGTGTTTCCCATTAGATGTGTTGTGATCCTGGGAGTGTCCCAGATGGCAAGTGGGAGACTGGGAGGTGTTGGAAAACAGCCTCTCAGTCTAAAGCAAAGAAAACTTCACGTTCCCATACCCCCTATGTACTGCTATCTTTAAAGGCCTTTGTAAGACTCTTAAAAGTCAGCGAGTTGTACAGTGTTATCCTTATTCTTAGTGATATAATCGTACTTTCATGTTTAATGAAAACATGAGGGAATGGCAACCCCGAAAAGACTCGACTCACACAAAGTCATTACAATAAATATTGCTTACATTCAAAACCAGCAACATTTGTTTATCTACTGCCTTCTAAAATGGCATCAATCACACAAAATATTTTCAATATAGCTAAAATTTATGTTAATGTTTCTATTCAAGCATGTCAAAGCTAGGCAGTCCTGCAGTTAAATTTATCCATGTAATCTCAGTTCTTGCTGTGTGTAACATAGCCTTTAAGCACCCAGTTATGCGTTATATTTTCCACTGGATTAATCTCCTTGAAGGCCTTCAGCAGGGCATCACTGCTTGCATCTTAGGTCTAGATCTGCAAAAGGACTTGGTCTCACAGAGCGCAAAACCAGGATGTCTTCAAAATCCCCTCACTGATTCCACCTCRCCTGGGAGATGTCTCAGGTTCCCAGGACTTAATTGTTCCACGTCTGTCAGTAAATACYCTTAAGGACTCAAGGCACCCTCTGAGGGATATGTGTCGTGATAATTTTGAGCAGCTTTGCATCTTGTTCATTCCCAGATCCCACCAGGATGAGCAAACTCATCGCTCCCCTGCCTGCTTTCCCTGAAAATAGCTAGAGCACATCTGTGGGGTCAATCTCCTCACAAAAGAGAAGCAGAAGAGGAGAATATTTCCCCATTTATGCAAGAGCTCAGGACTCAGAGGTCTCACCCATGGCACACAAGATCCACATACAGCTCTCCTCTCTGACCAAAAACATTTGACCCTCTCTCTCCCCTCATACAAATGTTCAAAGCAGATGACGCAAGGGAACCAGCTGCAGCTGGGTTTGCCTAGTCTGTTTTATTGAAGCTCTTCCACTGTACATAGTCTAATCCAACATATATTGAAGCAGACACAAAGCAACACCAAGTTTCAGCCTGTCTTGCAGTGACACCTCCAAACGGRAGCGGCAGCACCAGGCACTGCAACCTGCAAGCCCTTCCCTGGCTCTAGCTCTTGCATTTCCAGCCAGCTGAATTTTCTTGCTGCTTGAATGGGGTGAAAGGACGTTATTTCACTTTGCAAAGATGGGCAGCGAGTCATGGAGATGAAATTATCCAAAGTGTCAATCAAATTCAGGTGCCTGGTTTGCTCCTCTAAGTGTTGCCCTGTGAAGTCCAACCTGGGTTAATTATTTTAGGTCTCTCAAACCAGCCCAAGCTAGAATTATCCACAAGTTACCAGAGGAAAAGAAGGAAACAGTTCTAAAGGTGATTTACCCCACTTGCCCTGGGATGCTCTTTGCCTGTTCCACATATAACGCACCAGAGTGGACTTTCAAATATTGCTGGCAGTGGCTTTGCACAGAAGTGAAAATGTGATCTTTGCCTTCCCTTCACCTGACACTTTGTACAATGTTAGCTTAAAGACCTCCTGAGTTCTGCCCCACAGATCAAACTATTTTGTGAGGTCAAGAGTGAACCTGATGACTATGTTGCTGAAGAAATGGTTTCTGCAGTATTCTGCGCTCACAGCATCACATTTAAAGCTGGGTAAATACAAATCAGTTTTCATTTTAATGTCTGTTCCTGAAGGAAGCATATTTATATACTCAGTCAAATGAGTCAAAGTGATTTTAAGCTAGCATAAATACTTTTAACACAAAATTAAAGGTTTTTTTCTAAACAAATAGCTATTTTATATTAAGAAATGGATACACTTCCACTGTTTTCTAAGGCTGCTTAAAAAAAAATGAACAAAATGTAAAACTATTTCTAAAAAAAAAAAAAAATCCATACAGAAATGTCTTAAACCACACTGCTAATTGTGGTGAACCTTCGGACAGGTTTACAGTCACCCTCAGGTCTGGGAGTGATGGTCTCGGATGCCTTTATTCACTCATTTTGTGCTCTGGCCAGTCCACATGCTTTAGTCTTCCTGACAAAATCACTGACAGAAAACTAAGTGCTCAGAAAAATTTCAGCAGCCATTTCTGTGTACAATGCTGTACTGGGCTGATAATAGTGTCATGAGATATATGAAATTATGTACATAGAGAAAACAACTCCAGGGATGCACGTAAAACGACAGGATATTAGCTAATTCTACTTAGGGCTGTTCTGCATTGTTCTCTGAAAACATMAACTCAGTTGAGTCAGCCAGAATCAAAAAGGCAGGTATAATATTTGGAAAGAAAATGAGAAGAAAAAAAAACCAGCCTTATGACAAATCATATTGCTTCATACCATCTCTGTATCTTTGGATATCATGCAGTTCTGCTATCCTCTTTTCTCCCCAAAGGAGGAAGCATTGGGAACATAAAAGCTCATGGCTGTGTCCAAGTAGGGAATGGCCCCACAAAGGAGATGTGAAATAGGTCAGACTTCTGCCTGGAAAAAGGCAGAAGTTCGGGGAGGTTATAACTTAAAAGTTATAACTTTTATTTATAACAAATAAAAGTTACAGAGGGAGCATGTACGGGAGGTTAAGCTTGGCAATCATGTTTGGCCATAGGAAAGCCAATCTGGAAAGATTAACAACTACTGCTCATAATCCAGGAACTAGAGAGCACCTAATAAAATTATTAGACAGGGGCTTTAAAACACAGAGAAGGAAGTTTTGTCTTCACACAACGTATAATTAAAGCACAGAGCTCATTGCCACAGGATGTTGAAAAAGCTGAAGGTATAAATGGATCTGACCAGACAAATCCATGGTAGAAAGTTTATCTGAGAGTATTAAATCTGAGGGTTGAGAGGCAGCGTATATCTCTGGCTTGCTGACTGATGAAATTTGGGTACGTACAGATTTATATTTTTTCTCAAAATGTTTTCTTAAGTATCTGCTGTAGTCACTGGCAGAGGAAGGGCACTGGACTGAACTGGTCTGAACATGTCCAAAAGGGGACATGTGGGGTGAGAGGCGGTGATAGAGACAGGGTGCACCCAGCACAGCGAGGGTCACGTTAATGGAGATGCTACATCTCCACTAATGTCAAGGGCATACCATAGCGGTGTTGAGCTATGGCGTGGTTAAAGACGGTCTGAGAGCCCTTCGGCTCCACGAGAAGGCAGCCTGCTTTCACATGCTCACATCCCCAGCCTGCCATCACACGTCCCCGGAGCCGGTCTTTCCAACCTCAGGGGGCTTTTATTCCTACAGCGAAGCTCACTCTCATTTTCTTTGCCACAACAAAGGCAGACAGCTTAATTTGCATCCAGGTGTAATAAACAATCTGCCTTTCGGGAGAGCCAGGAGAGGAAGCACCTCAATTCTTCCCAGCGAGCACTGAAAACCCTGGCATCAAGGATGAAAGCTGCAGGAATCAAAAAGCACTCTCAGAACTTCATCCGATTAAACAGAGACATCCATGCACGCTGCTCTCCATAACAAGCAGCAAAAAATGATTAGCCTACCAGTTAATGGGAGCGCACATGGCTCACTTCTCTGGCTCAGCCACAAAGGAGGCAACAGCAATTGCCGTGTTTGAATGGTTTCCTTACAATCACAGCTGGGCAATTAAACTCCTGCCTTCATTTGATGGCTAAGTTAGGAAACTGGGGAAGGAGGCAAAAGGATTATTTTGGGGCAAGGAGAGCATTTACTACAGTGTATTTGGGTTAAGCCAATGTTTGCTTTATTATTTTTAAATTGCATCAAGCCACATTTCTAAATTAAATGCTTAAACAAATGTTCAAAATTATTTTTCTAACAAATTTTTTTAAACAAATGCCCCCTGCTATTTCCTTTGCCCAGCCAATTTTTCAAATTCACCACATACTTGTGAATAGTTTCAGTCACCCTAAAACTGTGGGTTTGGATGAATAAATTATTTTTCCAAATTTTCTCCTCTGAATTTTCTCTAAACCTCTTCACTCATTATTTCAGCATAGCTGGGTTGGGAATAACATGTCCGTGCTCTTATTCTTTAGATTTAAAAAAAAAAAAAAAAAAAAAAAATATTGAAAGTTACTATATTCTTTTTAACCTACTGAAAAGTTGTGCCTTTTCACAGTGGCTTTGATCCAAAGCTGAGCGAAACAATAGGAATCCTCCCCTTGACTTCAATGGGCGGGGGACTTGGCCCTTATGCTTTCACTGAAGAATAAGCAAAAGCTATTATTTTGGCAGTGTGAGATAATTGTTTCTTTCTTCTGTCGCGGTGCCCCAGGACACCAAGCCAACAAAGCTGAGCACACATCTTGCTTGGCACAGCCTGAGATGTATTTCAGAGAGGCCTTTGCCAGGGCTTTCTCCAATCAAAGCGACACACGTGAGACAAATGTCATTACTATATTCAGCAATACCAAACTCTGCGTTATTAATACGTATTCATGGCTGAAAAAAAATCCAGGGGCTTGCAAGTCAGTGTCGGTTTGAATATACAATGCAGTGCAGAAATCGTGGAGCCGCCGCCAGCAGCACAATAGAAGCAGAAATGCTTTTTGTGGCTGCTGAGGAGCGGGCGGTGCGGGGGAGCACAGTAGGTTCATCGTGGCTCGGGACTGGGAGGATGATGCCACAGAAGCCAAACGCTAGTGATGTGTGGGAACGCAATAAAAATTTGCATTGGAGCAGACAGCAGGTGCTGATACAGCGACTGGCACTCACAAGCCAGACATGGACTCCATTTTACAACTTCAATTTGTTTTACTTACTCATGCAGGTCATCGTTTTAAAGAGGCTATCTGTTTGAGCAAGGCAGGGAGACTTAGGTCCATATTTGTAGCCAAGTATTCCCATAGGAGGGGTAAGGGAAATAATAACGTGTCAGTGAAACAGTTACTTCCTGGAGGAAAAAAAAATCAGGAATTAAATCCTCATTTTAGAAAAAATAAAAAAACACAAACAAATGTTTTTTGCAACAAACCCCTCATTATGAATAGGAAGGTTTTGTATGAGGCGACGTACTGCCGTGTGATTGCGTGTTTCTGCTGCTTGCTGCTCACATCAGGGTCTAGGGAGGTTTGATCTCTGCTGTTGGAAAATGTTGGTTCTAGGTACCATACAGAAACCAGGGGGTGTAAATCTGAAGTAAAATGTYAGTGAATCATACCCCTCTGTAAGTCTCCCACTAGACTGGGGCATAATATTATTTGCCACAGAAATGCTCTAACTCAGTATAAATGTTACATTTAGAGAAATGAATTCAAAGAAAACTTGGAAACGGGATGGTGAAAAGTAAATATGAAAGGTCTGATCTGGCTCCAGTGATGATTTCACTTCTCCCCAGGAAATTACCAGGAATTGTTACTGCGCATCAGAGGAAAGGTAGGGAAACCGGGCATCCAGGACATGGTCTTTAATTAAGGGATCAAACAGAAATGAAACCATGTTTAGATTTTTCAGTTCAGCTTTTTATGAGTTTTTTGACTCAAAAATTCTCCACAGACAGGTGTCTCAGTGTTGGTCATAGTACAGCTGGTTAGCTAGGAAGCTCTGAAGAAAGCAGTCCTCTAAGAAATCAGTGTTTTGGTATGTTAGAGGCCCTTCCTCATAATTTTTTATGTGAGAATAGATAAAAATCTCCATGAATGTACACAAAAAGTATATATGAGCACATTTTCTTCAATAATAAACATGTCCATGTGCTTGTTGTTATAAGATCTTAAATATTCTGAGATTTTCCATCAGACCTTGTGATCTAGAAGATTTGTTGAGGTCACAAGCGCCACCTTTCCGGAAGATTTCCACATCTCCTGGGATCAAGCTTAAGCAGGGTATTTTTCAGTTTCAGAAGGTCCTGTTCCCCTTCCCACTTCCTCCTTCAGACAGATCCTGCCTTGAGGTAAAATATTTGCAACGGCTTGGCGTCATGTATTAAGAAGACATTTCTAACCTGCAGAGTTTATGCACACAGACAGATTTTGTGCATCATTTTCTGAAACAGCAGTGACTGATCAGCATCTGAAACATTATTTTGGACTACAACCAGGTGATGACATCATGCTTTGTCATACATTAAGAGGGTGATAAGGATAGCCAGTAATTCCAGGAAAGTTCTCTCCCTCTTTGTTTAAAACAAGGAAAATCCAAAACAATACATCTTTTTTCCCAGTGTGGCCCATTTCCTCATGCAGTGAGGTTCGGAGCCTGTTGCTAGGATGGCAGATGTGCAGGATGTGGGGCAACTTGCAAAGTGCAAAGGCTGAGATTGCAAAAGGAAACACGAGATAGAGGCAGCCAAGTGTCCACAGGGCAGGTGAAGTGATATCTACACTTCTGCACTGGTCCTCAAAGGTGGAAAAAAGACCCTAGCACAAAGAAGGAAAATGAAGAAGAACCTCTGTTAGTGCTACTACAACAAGTATTAATGCTTGATATTTCTGTAATACCATGTATTCAAGCTTCAATACTACGCAAGTCTCAAACTCCCATTGGAGCTCTTTGAAGGGGACAACAAGCACACGGACACAGTGATCCGGTGATATAATCTACTTTCCTAATGACTTTTAACAAAGTCCCACTCCACAGGCTTTTAAGGAAACAAAGCTGCAATTGCATAAGAATGCAGCTCCTTGTTTGAATTAATAATTGATTAAGGGACAGGAAACACAGGTAGTGGTAAACCGTCAGCTCATGCACAGGGGAGGAGTCACTAGGAGAGCTCTCCAGGGAGCTGGGCTAGGGTTTGTGCTGTCCAACACATTCATAAATGCTCTGGGAAAGGGGTGGAGGAAGGAGAGATGGAGTAGGGGTAAAGGGCAAAAAAAGGCAATGGATTAGCAAAGTTTTCTGAAGAAACTCAGTGATAAGTTATGAAAGAACTGAAGTATTCAGGGTATTAAGGGTGAATCATCTATGAAGATGTGCTGGGTTTGGCTGGGAGTTAATTTTCTTCATAGTAGCTAGTATGGGGCTATGTTTTGTGCTGAAAACAGTGTTGATTGATAACACAGGGATGTTTTCGTTATTGCTGAGCAGTGCTTACACTGAGGCAAGGCCTTTTCTGCCTCTCACCCCACCCCACCAGCGAGCAGGCTGGGGGCGCACAAGAAGTTGGGAGGGGACACAGCTGGGACAGCTGACCCCAACTGACCAAAGGGATATTCCATACCATATGATGTCATGCTCAGCATATAAAGCTGGGGGAAGAAGAAGGAAAGGGGGACGTTCAGAGTGATGGCATTTGTCTTCCCAAGTAACCGTTAAGCGTGATGGAGCCCTGCTTTCCTGGACACGGCTGAACACCTGCCTGCCGATGGGAAGTAGGGAATGAATTCCTTGTTTTGCTTTGCTTGTGTGCGCGGCTTTTGCTTTACCTATTAAACTGTCTTTATCTCAGCCCACAAGTTTTCTCACTTTTACTCTTCTGATTCTCTCCCCCATCCCACCAGGGGGAGTGAGCAAGCAGCTGTGTGGTGCTTAGTTGCTGGGGTTAAACCAGGACAGAAGAATTTTTTCTGAAGACCTTACCAGACTGAGTGACCAAGCAATAAAATGACAGATGAAATGCAGTGTAGATAGATGTGGAGCAAAATATATGGCTAAAAAAATCCCACAATCGTAGCTTCACTTATAAAATTCTGGTCTTTGAGCTGAGCTTACCCCCCATTACTGTGGGGAGTAAGATCTTGGGTTCTTGGTAGATCATAGAATCATAGAATAGTTTAGGTTGGAAGGGACCATTAAAGGTCATCTAGCGTAACCCACCTGCCATGGGCAGGGGAACATTTTCAACTACATCAGGTTGCTCAGAGCCCCATCCACCTGACCTGGAATGTTTCCAGGGATGGGGCATCTACCACCTCTCTGGGCAACCTGTTCCAGTGTTTTATCACCCTCAGCGTAAAAAATTTCTTCCTTATATCCAGTCTAAATCTCCCCTCTTTTAGTTTAAAACCATTACCCCTTGTCCTGTCGCAACAGGCCCTGCTAAAAAGTCTGTCCCCATCTTTCTTATAAGCCCCCTTTAAGTACTGAAAGGCTGCAATAAGGTCTCCCCGGAGCTTTCTCTTGTCCAGGGTGAACAACCCCAACTCTCTCAGCCTTTCTTCATAGGAGAGGCGTTCCATCCCTCTGACCATTTTCGTGGCCCTCCTCTGGACCTGCTCCAACAGGTCCATGTCTTTCTTGTGCTGAGGGCTCCAGAGCTGGACGCAGTACTCCAGGTGGGGTCTCACCAGAGCAGAGGAGAGGGGCAGAATCACCTCCCTCGACCTGCTGGCCACGCTTCTTTTGATGCAGCCCAGGGTACGGTTGGCCTTCTGGGCTGCGAGCACACGTTGCTGGCTCATGTCCAGCTTTTCATCCACCAGTACCCCCAAGTCCTTCTCGGCAGGGCTGCTCTCAATCCCTTCATCCCCCAGCCTGTATTGATACTGGGGGTTGCCCTGACCCAGGTGCAGGACCTTGTACTTGGCCTTGTTGAACCTCATGGGCCCACTTCTCGAGCTTGTCCAGGTCCCTCTGAATGGCATCCTGTCCCTCAGGCGTGTCAACTGCACCACTCAGCTTGGTGTCGTCTGCAAACTTGCTGAGGGTGCACTCGTAGATAACTGATGAAAATACAGTTCAATGTTTGTTAGAGGTAGATAAATAACTCAGAATATATAAATCATTAGGAAAGAATAGAATCAAAAACATCATTATGACATTTTAGAAATATTTGGTCCCCCTATCTCTTGAACACTACATGCATTTCTAGGCTATCTCTTAGGAAAAGTCCATGGCAAACCCTCAGAGAAGGGCAGCAAGGCTGACCACAGCCACAGAACAGCTCCCCGGCACAGACCAATGGCATTACAGTAGCACCATTAGTCTGGAAAAGAGGAGACTAAGAAGGGATGTGGCAGGAGTTCATGAAATCATAAATGGCATAGGAGATGGTAGAGGGGGAATGAGGGGCCAAATGGACATCAGTCTGACCCAATACAACCTTCCTATGTGCTCCATCTTGAAGGGACAAATGAGGCATTACTGGCTGTTGCTTATCCTAAGAAGAAAGGAGCCGGAGGGAAGGAGGACAGCAAAAAAGGAAGACTTCTGGTGAGGCTACTGAAAATTAATATCATGTTAACTCCCAGTTACTTCTATAACATATTCCATCCACGTCTCAGTCTGCTCAGCCTGAGGTACCTCCATGTAGTCGCCACTTTACAGAAGGAAAAACTGATACACAGAGATTTAGTAACTGGCCCAAGGTTATGCGGGAAGTCTGAGGCAGAAACAGGTCTGCACTCAGATCTTCAACTTCTATCTACAAAACCCAACATGAAATGCTGAGACAAGGAAAATGTTCCCAGAGCGGTACAAATTAGGGGATGGCACATACAGTGTGCCTCGTTGGAAGCCTGTAAATGAATGTTAAACATGGATTTTGAATGCAATTATTCTGCCCTAGTCACAGAATATATTTGAAAAGGCTAACTGGCCCATGTCAGCTTTCATCACTGACGATCTCTGTAACAAGCTCACAAATCCAGGGCTCCACTTAGGTGCTTAAAACTGACCTGGGAAAAGAAAAACTTAAAAATTCTACTCTTGGTCTCTCATAGGGCTCACCATTAAACAGAGCACTTTCACAATTTGAGGAATGTGGGCCAGAAAGAATAAGCAGGAAAAGATGCAGGACAAATCCTGCACTGTCACATGCAGCAGGGACTGCATTGAAGTTGATGGGATTGTACTGGTGAAGCCACAGGGAAAAAAACCAACCTGGCATCTCTACAAAATACTCTTTTTCTTGCAAAATACCAAGATATCCATCTAGCTTAGGGATGAGGAATAAACACACAAAATATTGCAATCAGTTTTTTACTGTTAAACCAGAAGTGCTTAATGTATCTATCCATAGTATTCAATGTCTTCTTGTGTAGCAGTTTCAAAGCGGGAAGTGGGTACTCAAGTTGAAAAAAAAATGCAGGTCTCATCATTGTTCATTTCAATTAGGCTGAAAGATCAGCTGTAATGTCTGCAAAAAGGCTGCTGTGGAATATCCTGATCCTTAACTCCACCCAGTAAAAGCCCTGCAGAGATTGCTCTGAAGTGCTTCCTATGGAGATCGTGAGGTTTTGCAGAGGATAAACACAGTTTGGCAAATAGATTTGAAATGACTGATTTACTCAGATTTCCATGTTTACTGGTTTGCCACTGCTATAATTTGTACTTGTTGTCATATCTCATCTGGCCACATTCTGCACATTTTGTAAGAGTGGGTCTGGGAGGATTCATCTTTTGTAACTTTAGCACCACCACATGGTTTGCTGTGTTTAAAACTCCTGTTAAGAAACTGACTTTTTTTCCTTTTCTCTCTTTTTTTTTTCCCTTTTTTTTTTTTTTCTTTTCAGTATTTTTCACAGACATTAAATAAATACTTGAAACCATTTCCTACTTGGAGCAGGTGCAAGATGAAATACCTCATTCCTGAGCAATGAAAATCTGAATTCTCTCTTAGGGTTGTAGGGTTCCCATTATTCCCTTCAAAGCCCCTAAAAGCAAAAGCCATTCTGTGCTTAAATGTACTGGCCAAAAACATTTCTAATCCGACAGCAAGAACACTCAGTTCCCTACTGCTTTGCATATTTCTTGCAGAGCATTTTCCAAAAAAATGGGCTAATATTGTAATAAATAACAAGTCTCCTCTTCTAAAGAAAAGGAGGAAGAAGGTGCCCACGCTGATGGCAGCAGTGAATGCCAAAGGGAAGAGATATAGAGTTCATGTCTCTAAACACACCTTCCCTCCCATCCCCCTTGCCAGGTATGTGTGTGCATGATGAGACACTGAACACCCAGTTTTTCCTACCATGAACAAATATGATGGAGTTTTTTCCATGTTCGTGTTGATGAGGCTATTTAACTGCTACATTATTTTTCTAGATACATGCCTGTAGTGCTGGAAAGTGTGTATGTTCCTCTCCTTGTTCGTTACATGAATAGACTTGATCAATCTGCTCTGAGTTAGCTGATGAGAAAACATCTCAGTGTAGCTGAACTCTGTTGMACCTCAAACATGTAACAAAAATTTCAAAAGAAAGAGAAAAAACTGAGGTGAAAATCAGAGAAGCTATACCAGGAAAATATTGGTATAGTGGTCACAGGAAAATTTACAGAGCGGATTTGCTTTAGGGGAAGAAACAAAGATAGATGCGACTTACATTCTGCCTCTTTTGAATAATTAAAAGTCATTTCAAGATGCAGAGTAAATGCAAATTGCAAAGTCAATGTACCATTTATCTCCAAAGTTTATTCCTTACTGGAGTTATCGTTCCCAAGGACTTTTTATTAGTCTTTAAAGGCAAAATGGGCGATTGTGCTACAGAACCAACCCTACATTGTAAGGGGTATTTACAGGTGCCAGGTGCCATGGGATGCTCTAAATCTGGCCAAGTTGCCATCTTCTACAGACATGAAATGAGGTGCCCTCATGGGTCAAGTGGAGCTACACCCTCAAAAGAAAAGATGCTGACTGGGGTCTTCACTCTGAAATTACCTGTGAAGTCTAATTTACCACCCTGCTGTATTTCTTTCTGTTACATGATCCAAAAATAAAATGTCAGTATCTGCAATCACCCGAGAAAGACCAGAAAGACTGGGACCAAGGGCTACACAAAGGAGAGTGAAATATGAAAAAAACCCAAACCATATCATTTGAGGTTAAGGGGGTTTTTTTAATCAAAATGTATGAAAAGCTACTATGCCAGTGTGTAGTAGGAATCTAAACCCCCAGCTGGACTGGTGCGTCCAGAACCACAAAATGCTATTGAAATCAAAGGGGTTCAGGCTGACAGAAAGGTCTGCCCAGAGGGATTCGAATTAAAGATCAAGACCCTGTATTTTAAGCTGACATCTCTCAGGAGAAAACTCCTTTTACTGAGGACCATAATGRCTAACAGTGGTGTTTAGACCACGTTTTAGCATATCAGGTCAGCACAGGAGGTCACGTCCGCTGTTTCACAACCTGTACTTCTTTTACTGAAGTATTTTTCCCTCTATTCCTGGCAGAGCAGAGATGAGAGGCAACTTACATTTTATGCCACACTGTAGTATTAGAAGACTTAGCCAAAATCCTGTTGTCTTTATTCTTTCTGCCAGCACGATTTGGACAAGTAAGGCAYCTTTGATTGACCCCCTACTTGTCATTCCTTCAGGTTTCATTTTCTTTCTTTCTCCTCCACGTTTAATTTAGCATGGATCCATCCGTCTCCTCCAAGGCAGCCGGAGAGAGGCACTGTGGTCCAGCAGATGCAGGACCAGCTCCCACAAGAAGMTGTGCCCCCAGCTGAGACAAGGGGTCTGCAGAAGAGCCAGCACCTGCAACACACCAAATTGCTGGTAGCTTGGAGCCCCTGTTTCTAGTCTTCCTGATTTCAGGCTCTTTGAGACACTACAGACACAGCTCTCTTACCCAGGGGAAACCACTTTTGTGTTTCCACATCCAGTTCACGACATGATGCTGCATCGATTTATGAAAAGACAACAACAAAGACATCATCCCAAGCATTTACTGTGCTGGAGCATGGGGCATACCTGATATCTGTCTTCTAGCCCATACTGAATCAGTACCGTGCTGGAGTAAACACATCTTTCCTTCTCATTTTTTCATTTGAACAACAACAAAAAAAAATTTGCCCATATTAAATGTGCCACAATTTTCTGCTAAAAGCAGAAATAAGAGCATCYGGACAATTACATCCAATATTTATGCCAAAGGTTTTGCTAATATCCAGTGAAGAGTGCAGGATTGAGTGCACGTTTCGAGGAGGAAGGTGTTATCACTAAGAAAATGAGCATGCCTACAAGTCCAGCATTTCTTTGGCTTAGATGTTCAGAAGTAACTAAGAACATTTCACATTTGATTTCTTGAATGCTCGGTTGGAGAGAGGTTAAAGGGCTTTGCTCCTTAGAGACTGGGTGATAAAGCACACGCCAAAACACTGCTCCTCTAACACGTCTCTTTACCTGCACTCCAAAAATCAGCTCCTGCCCTTCCAAAACCTTGGGCTCTGTGTCTCATACAATAACCATGAGTTCCCAGTTACACTACTATTGCATCTCTGCCTTTAGATCTGAACATCTGTGTTGATGTTTATGCCTGCACGCAAATGCTGGCTGCTTTGGTGCTCTGCAGAAGGGGTCCCCTCGGTCCCCTGTCCTCCCAGCACGCACAAAGAGGACCTGCCCATCCCAGCCTGCATCTACCTAATCTGTCCTGGAGGCCAAATGAGCCAGTTTAGAAACACTTACTCTAACTTCCCTACAATTTTCTACAAAGCCTCCCAGAAGCTGTAATTCACCCTACAAAGCCACTGTAATAGAGAAGATCTCTAGCTATAGGCAGCAGGTTGAGGCACATAAATACCGCCCCTACAACCCACATAGTAAATGAGTCCATCAGAAAACAGGCTGTGGGAAGTCAGAGGCTATCACCGGCATACAAAACCAGAGACAACAGCAGCAAACTGAAGGACCAACTACAAAAAGTGAGGAAAGAATAACTTCCCAGCACTTCAAAGTGTGCTTCAGTTCATTTCAAGGAGAGAAATCTGAAAAAAAGAAGGAAAAAAAAAAAATCACCCAAAAGAACCCTAATGGGTTTACCCCTTTCCACTAAATAGTATAGTGATTTAAATAAAACTGTATGACTCATTACTGAAACTATTATTTCTCTGCAAAGCTGCACTGTGAGATGGGCCTAAAAGCCATCTGCTTGATTTTCCTTTGAGATCATTTATCAAAAGACATTTTTAATGTTTTAGCCTAACTAGTAAAGACTTTTGAGTTTCAGCCAATCGGCGAACCCAGCCGAGTAATAAGGTGTCAGTGCCATGCATAATCCTTCCTCATGCAAAAAACGCTTTTAAAGTTAATAGCAGCTGAAAATAGACCGAGGAGATGAAAGTTTGGGAATTAAACCCTGGGGGCATCCCAGCAGTAGCACAGCTGATCCAGACGTACCTCTCTACCTGTATAGGAGGCATTGGCTGGATAATGATCATCTTATTGCCATCAACATATGTACGCTGAGGTCCGTCCTCGGCAGGCTATGCAAATAAGGCAAAATCGATTCTTTCAGTTTAAGGCTTCCACGGAAGTATACAAGCACGCTTTATAGGCCTTCTGTTCAAATCAGAGAAGAAATAATTAAATTCAAGTAGCACGTGGAATGTCTGGCAAATATTTTCTTGTTATGTATTACTACAGAAAAGCTAATGGAGGGAAAGCTTTGGGGAAATGCAATACTATATTTTGCAGCCCACAGGGACCAAGATTGCTGGACATTAGAGTTGTGTGCTTTTTGGCCATCTAACAAGCACCAGCATTGTCTTTCAATTAAATGGAACAGACTTTGAGCCCTAAAATGATTAATCTGATCATACYGGGGCATGATACTGTGAATCAACAGAAGGATTAACATGTAGCTCTTCTGCACTGCTTTCCATACGAGCCTCTCAAAGCATATACATAAACATTTAATTAAGCCTCGCAGTGCCCACACAAAGTAAATACATATAATTAAACCAACGTAAAGCTTCATATTTGAACCCAGACGCAAAGGGCACAGCTAAATGTTTTCTCCTGCAGATGGAATGGGGAGCACTGAAGATGCTGCTGCTCCTCCCAGCTCCCACTCCTCTGCTGACGACCATCCTTCCCTGGCCAAAACGTCCAGATGGCGTTGTGAGCRTGAGGAGCGACACCTCTAACCACTCACGCTGTCCTGAGACCATGCCTTGCTGCCTCCATGTTCAGAATAAAATGGCAACTGCATGGCCAATAGACAGCGGAAAGAGTGAATAATTTTACATCGGCATCAAAAGTCTCACCGGCTGCGTTTCTCGGATCACAAGTGAAAAGCCTGTGACCAGGCTAACACTGCACATTTATCAACTAAATTGAAAGAAAGGTGTATCAGTCAGATAAAAAGTCACTTCACTGTAACTGATCACATTTTACACTCAAATAGGGCCTTAAATCCCAAGCAGTTCTGAAGAATTTAGCAAACCTCACAAATTGTGCAGCAGGCCAAAGTGCCAGCTTTTGTAACTTGGTGAAGCAGGAGTGAAACCAGCAGACCCATAACAGTTTATGCCAAGTTTATATGCATTTATATATGTATAGGTGCATGCACATGTATGGACTGCATTCAGCTGCTGTTTAGCAAGACACTGCAACATGTGGCCCTGGTTTAAGACAAAAAGAATAGAACAAACCCACACAAAACCCCCATCCCCACGCAGGGATTTAGGGACGCAACTCCAGAAGGGATCTGGCCACCACGCGTGGCTCTCTTCTGCTCCTTGGAGCAGACACACTCAAAACCTCAGCTGCTTCTGTCACCAGCGCTCTTGAAGGACCAGTTGCATGCAACTATTCAGTTCCCACCTTGGAAAAAGCTTTTTAGCTGAAATATTTTCCTAAAATACACATTTTCTTTAGTGCCTGGGAATGACTAGCAAAAATGCCCTGTGATTTTTTTTTTTTTTAGCATGTGATTACCAGGTTTCTCACTGAGTGGAGGCTGGCTAAGGTCTCGAACTTCTAAGACAGTTGAGCTATCCAAGGACTTTGGCACCGTGATTTTTTTCGGTCTGGCTGATTACCACTGTCCTGGTTTTGGCTGGGATAGAGTTAATTTTCTTCCTAGTAGCTGGTATAGTGCTGTGGTTTGGATTTAGTATGAGAATAATGTTGATAACACACTGATGTTTTAGTTGTTGCTAAGTAGTGCTTACATTAGTCAAGGACTTTTCAGCTTCCCATGCTCTGCCAGGTGCACAAGAAGCTGGGAGGGAGCATAGCCAGGACAGCTGACCCAACTGACCAAAGGGATATTCCACACCWTATGACATCATGCTCAGTATATAAAGCTGGGGGAAGAAGAAGGAAGGGGGGACGTTCAGAGTGATGGCGTTTGTCTTCCCAAGTAACCGTTAAGCGTGATGGAGCCCTGCTTTCCTGGACATGGCTGAACACCTGCCTGCCGATGGGAAGTAGGGAATGAATTCCTTGTTTTGCTTTGCTTGTGTGCGCGGCTTTTGCTTTGCCTATTAAACTGTCTTTATCTCAACCCACGAGTTTTCTCACTTTTACCCTTCCAATTCTCTCCCCCATCCCACCGGGGGGGAGCGAGCGAGTGGCTGGGTGGTGTTTGGCTGCCTGCTGGGTTAAACCACAACAACCACTTAACATAAATGCCAGTGGTGGAGACTGTGTCATATTTAGTCAAAAAACCAGATAGTTGGCTGTTTGAAGCTGTAATTTCAGCCTTCAAGGATGCCCTTTTGTATCCTTGCAGGATTGCAGGGATCCTAGTGTCCGAGGAAGATACTCCACTCCCTCTGACCTGACAGGTAATTAATCTTTGAAGAAAGCTATCCCCTCACATGCTGAGGAAGAGCCAAGAGTTGATGAGAGGAAAGCTTTGAAACCAGGGGCCTCCTGGTGGGTGAGGAAATGCAAATTATTCCTAGGTGATGGGGATAAGAACGAGGCACAGTTTCTATATGGTGCTTGAGTCAAGGTAATGCATTTTATTATTGGACAAAATACAAACCATTTACCTCATTCATCATTTACCTTTAGAGAGGGGAAGATTTGTGCCTGTTCGATTTAAAAAAAAAAAAACACCAGTTTGATGTGCAGCCCCCCCACAGTGAGTCTTGCAGTCATTTTGTACATCGAATAAAATATCAGCCTTTTATTAAGTCTATTACATTTCTTAATTTGTTTTAGATGGTGTTCACTTCCTTGTTATTGTTTTAAATTCACAAGGGATAATTTTAAACTAATCTTCTCATCTTTTGCAGCAAACCCTCATCAATAAGCACTGAAAGGATGATTAAAATATCACTCCATGTAGAACAAACTAAGTCAAAATTACTGTGGGGAGTAAACTACCCTAACAGAGATGTAATGTCAATGCCTTAATTTTATGAAAGATTTATCATTGAAAAAAAAAAAAGAAAATGTACTCCTAGCGCTGTAAGCAGGTCTTTGTCAAAATAGCTTTTTTAAACAGATAAATGACATGCTTTGGTCTAATACTTCTCCATCCACAGTGAAGGAATAACTCAGTGGAGAAAAATGGCAATAGCCTTATCAGCATAATAGGGATATATGTCCAAGTGTCCGTAACACCTGTATTTGTCTCTCCTGGCCAGTCGCTTGCTCTCCAGGCATCCACAGGGCCTGGAGGACCTTCTGCTTGCTGCTCACCTTTGACTTCCACCTTAAGACATGAAGCTGCAGCGCTGCCCATGAAGGAAAAAGCTCTGGTGGCCGAGACACGGGTGGGTTCCCCCCGGTCATGCAAGGCAACCTGAGCACTTGGTGAGGCTGAAGCTCACTTCCTCAGTGGGATGAAGYGAAGGAGCGCTACCAGGACCAGACGAGCATTTCATCCCAATGGCAGCTGCCTCGCGCGGCCCTGCAGCCAGAGCTGCTGTCCGTATCAGCTGCAGAAGCGGACTGCGGGACTTGGGTCCGCCTGTATTTGGAAGGCACGTTTCAAATGCACAGATGGACAGAGCTTAACATACCTGGTTGAATTGGAGTCCTGGGTTACAAACACACATAACTGCCCCTCTCTGTACTTCTTAGTTACATCTTAGTAAGCGAGATAAAAACTTTACCCTAAATTGACAGGCACTTTAATTACAACATAGACTTTTAAGTTGAATTTCCCTAGCTCTTTTACTATTTGTCATGGTTTTTTTCAGGGTGGGGTGGATTGTAAGCACTGGGATGGCAGCAGCTGAATTAAATGCAAAGCAAATAACAAACTGCAAGAGGCGGCTGCCTTTTTTCTCGGGTTCATTTCTGCCCRAAGTTGGATTACAGACAGTGCCATTAGTAACTACACAAGATTAAAACACAAAAATTGGGCTAAAATCAGCACTGGCATTTAGAATTTACTCCCTTGGGAAGGCATGAAGCGTTTAACGTGGCAGTAAAAGGTGATCAAACCAGGCTTGTATTTATGTACTCAAATCCAGCCTGAAGTGATGTGGTGGTACTGGCTCCTTTCATCCTTTTACCTCGCATCGAGTGCTTTGCCATCTCCAGAGCTGATGTCTCTGTCCAGGAGCATCCCCATCCCCGCAGTCGGCTCAATCCCACCCCGTCTAATGGGAGCCGCAGCATCTCGGGCACATTACACTCGGCATGCCTTGCTTCCCTGGCTTGAGCCAGAACTGCTCCCTATTCAGACTCTGTGAGATGGGGTTGGCTTGTAAGTCAAATTTCTCACGTTATTTTAACACACGTGAAAAAGAGAGGGAAATGTGATCCTAAAATATGCTGGCAACAAGGCTTTAAAGCTGAACAGTTCCTGGGCTCATCCTCCATTAAGATCCGTGCACTGTGTTTTCCCTCCAGCTACAAGCAGGAGCCTGTAAAGCTTGGATTTTTCCTTTTCTGTTTGGGTTTTTTTTTTTCCTTTTTTGTCTTTCTTTTCATTCCCTCCCAACAAATGTTCATTTATTCTCTTGAAACACTTCCAGGATTGCCTGCCTAGTTATTTACCTTTGATTTATATGGAATCAGAGATACTCAGTTTGTACACTTGTCAAATTAATTTTTGGAACTTGCTATATTAACTTGTAAGCTTTAGGGATATTTTTAATTCTTTAATCTAGATATGAATTCTGCAGCTATTACATCATATTGTTCTTAGCTAAATTCTTTAAAGACRCCTCATGTTTTCACATTTCTTCCTGGTTCTAACTAGGTGGCAAGAAGGAGAAGGACCACGTTTAGCAGTCCTTGACTGATACAAAATAACAGATCTTGAAGTTTAGGATTACAGCCTCTTTGAATTAAATTGTTTTACCCATTCAGATCTGGTGCATCCTTCTTTATTCTGCTGCACTTAATGTGTATTCATAACAAGAGAAAGCCAAATGACCAATATATTTCTGAATCCTGCCAGCCACTGTGTTCATAAACTGACCAAGTGCTAATTTAGCCCATTAAAGCAATTCTCAGCAGACCTTTCTTTTGCTATTATACAATCAAACAGATTCCTGTGATGGACAGTTGATAGACATTGAGGGCTGGACTGTCTCAAACACTGTCAAATATCTATTGTGGCAAATTATTCTACAGGATAAAAGCAAAAGGTATGGCTGCCAAAAATTAATTTTTTTTTTTTTGTCTAAATTAGTTGCCCTTTCAGTTATTCTTGCAATGCAGGAATGATAGTTATCTGGCAGTTTCTTGGTGGTGAACAGCAACTGTTGCCCTGCAGAAGCAGAACAGGTCCTCAGGCAAGTCCTGCCTCCCACCAAACTGCTGGACAAAAAGGACAAACCTTGTCCCAGGAGACCACCATCACCCTGGCTAAAGCACAGAGAGATGAGCAGACCAGTTACGTATCATAGAGCAAATCCCCAGGAGAAGCAGAAAGGGAGCCATGGTGTCCAGCGCTTGTGCCTTGGTGGTGGGCTTACTCCTGTCCTCCCCTCCTTGCTCCACATAGATGTCCCTCGCCCTGCCCCGGGAACGTTGTTTCTGATATATTGAATTTCTCCCATTCTCCTCTGTGAAAACAGACACATAATTCATTTATTTATTCAACAATGTCTGCTGCTTCTGTTACAAAATTACCCTTTCCATTTTGCAGAATCCCCGTTGCCTCATTCACTTCTTATTCTTTATCCATTTGAAGTCTCTCTTATTTATTTTTACCTCTTGTCCAATTTTCATTTTACCTTCTATCTTTGCTACTCTTCTGCGTCCTTTAATATTTTCCAGTTTATTCTGTAATCTTTTCAGATCCCCTTTGAGTTTGATCTTTCATAATTCATGTGTCCTTTGCTGCCCCTCTTCCCACTTGAAAGTCCCTGTTAGCTGCATCTGCCTTATTTTACTTTTACAGCAAAGTCCCGCTCTCATCCCAGTACAATGGCAAAACTCCTATTGATTTCAATGGAAATGGGGCTCTTGGAGTATTTATGGCTTTGCACAATACACATAAGCCCTGGGTCGGGGGAGACAACATAATTAAGCAATACAGCATGACAGACCATGTCGCACTGCCAATTAATGTGTGTGCGGTGTGTGTAATAAACGTGAGCCTCCGGCACACCTGAGGTGCACATTAATCAGCCCTATTGTATAACCTGAAAACTCTGATCATTATGAAATGGATATTTAAAACATTAAAATGCCCTTTTTTTAGTGATAGAAATCATTAATCAGAGTGGAGATCTACTCTTGTGTCCATGACTCCATCAGGCTGCAGTGACTTTCCATCACTGTTCCTCTTTATGTCGCAGAAATAAAGACAGGATCCAGTATTTAGTTTAAATGGACAATCTGCCTATTTACCTCTATGCCTTTGTCACCATGTGAGGGGGTAACATGTCACCGTGGGGATCAGGTAACGTGCACTGATGGGGCACATCCCTGTGCCACCATCCTCTTTGGTGATGAGTATCACAAGTGAGGGAAGACATTCAAAGGAGCCTCCAGAGCCAGCGTGCTATAAGTTTTGGGAAACACCACGCAGCAACAGCCCCCACGACACCTGCCTGCAGGCCGCCCCCCACCTGCCTGGAAATATAATGAGACCTTGCTCTTATGGCAGTGCAGTCAAGGGGGTCTGTATGGTGTGGCATCCTGGGTGGCTTGTATCAGAAGACAGTAACCTTCCCATTGGTTGCAATACTGAGCAAATAAGGCCCGTTTGCTCTCATATTTTGCTTCTCCTGACAACCTTAGTCATAGCTCCTCCACTTCTTGTGGCCACAAGAAACAGATAACATACGAGCTGCTTGCCCACCTCACCTGAGAAGGGGCCTGTCTGAACCCAGGGTGGGCTGATTCATGCAATTAGCATCCCTCTGAGCTAAAGCAGCTCCTGCCTCGTACCACCATTCAAAGCAAACGTGGTCATGTCGTACCTATAAAGTGCCCTGGTCACGGTGGGGTGCATTCAGGAAAGTGCACTGAGCGTGACAACGTTGCAACTCAGGCACTGCCTGCACTGGTTTTTGCACAGGAGAGAACTGATAGCTACCTTCAGAGTCAATCACCATGAGTCTTAAATCCATTAAGCTGGAAATCACAACCCTGCTGAAACAGTATCGAGCGTGTTTTGCACTAAGGATTATGCGGGCTACCTCACCCCGTTTGCAAACCCCAGCGCTGCATGCTCCTGCTGACACCCCACTCTTTCCCCCCATAGCTCTGGACTCACACGTAGCCTCCGGTGCTTTTCTGAGCAGATGCCTTCAGATTCATAATTTAATATAATTTTCCTGTAGCCTTAGCCTCCCAGATGCCTTTTGATGGCCAGACCTCCTACCACCCGCGTGCTCTCCTGCAGCGGGGGTGAGGAGGAGGGAATCCAATAACGGGTAACGGTGAGACTGCAAGCGTAGCACCTGCCGTAAGAGTCCCCCACTCCTGGCTGCACTCTGTAATACTTTACGACAAACCCTCTCCCACCTTTCTTCCGTCTCCCACCAGACAGGCTGCACTCAGACCGTAAAAGAGGCTGAAACCCGCGCCCCCTCATTGGGGGCTGCATTGCACTCGCTGATGTCCCAGATAATTCTGCTTTAAGTTATCAGACCTCCTCCTGTGAATCAGCTTTTGAGTACTGAACAAGATAAATAAGAAACAAGTGATAACGATAACATCAGAAGTGAGTTGAGAAGCAGATCTCACTCAACAGAGACTGAAGTTTTCTGTTGTCCGGTGCTTTTTGCTTTTCCCCAACGCAGAGAGTGATGCAAAAGACCCAGTCCTCCAAATTCCCCACTTTACTAAATAGTTTCTTTCTCTCCATTCACATTGAGAAGGGCAGCTCGATGCTATGTTTGTTTTCCAATTTAGTGCCCACGCCAACATGTTCCAAAAGTGTTGGCATTTTCATTTTGTTCAACTTAATGGAGGGTGACTCAAACCTTAAGCTGTTTGATTTTGGAAAGCAAATCAAATATACAGTGCAGCAGAGGGTGAGGCGTGCTGCAGCTCTATACCAGATATATATTTAAAAGCAAATTTCTATGTTTCCTTTCCAGAACAACCCGATCCCTGTTCAGTTGTGTTATATCTGCCCATCTCCTTTCTGAAGAGACCTACCACAAACTCCAGACATCCAATAGCTTCACACGCCTTCCATTTCTTTCTTTTTTCTTCTTTTTTTCTTTTTTTAATCACTGCTACTTTCTTCAAACTCCCTCAAAGCCAAACTGGCATGAGTCTCTATATACTTTCTATGACTGCTGCGTAAGCATAGTCAGAATGGCCGCAGAGCACAATGAGAGGTCTAAGGCTCTCACACATCCAGAGGTGTTCCTCCTCAGTGCTGCAAAAGGAGCACAAAACCTCATTTGGGCCCCGAGACCTTTTGCACACACAGCAGGTTTTCTGCAAGTTAGGCGCTGATGTATCCCACTCCATCACTCCCTTTGCTGTCAGGCCGTAGGGTGTAGGCACGTGGGTAAGTTGCAGGTGGTGGTGATTTTTCTTTTTGGTATTAATTGGCTCTGCAGATCTGTAGCACATTTAACCATGCTGGATCCCAGCAAAGATTTTGGGGTTTATCTTTTTTCCCCACGTGCAGACTGCAATGTTCTGGGGAAGCAGTGGAACATCAGAGACAGGCACCAGACATTTTGTAGCTAAATCAAAGCTCTCCTCTTTCCTCAAGAGGAGGAATATTCTAGAAGAAGAGTATGTGCCGCAATCAGAAGCAGGAATCTAAGCATTTGTTTGTTAGAGCTGAATTTAGCAATATAGAAGGAAATAAAATAGTGTCTTTCATACCAAATACAACCTGAAATAGTGGGTTTCTAGGACTCAGCAGAACTTTATAATTTCTAAATCATGCAACCAGCTGGTAGCTCTGTAGCTGTGCAATGCAAGAGAGGCAAAATTTACTGCAGCGCATATGGGCAGTGTGATATTGAAACCTTCTTTGGAGGCTCTGCTCCCAGCACAAAGGGAGCTGCACACCCTAGGCACAGCCATGGGTGCTGGTGCAAATCAGAGCTAATGCTAAGAAAACCGCTGCGACAGACACTTGATGAACGTAAATCATCAGAGGTCCATAATTTAAGTGGCAGCACAGGAGCAAATAAAGGCTGAGGCAAGTGACTTCAGGTAGAATTAGATCTGGGGGGATTAAAGGAGAAGCCCCACTGAAGACAATTTCTGAGTGTCTCTTGGTTCAGCCTCTACCCATCTAATCTGAAATACTCCAACCTTTTTCAAAGTATTCAATTTCAGTTTTTTTTTTTTAAAACATAAGTGAATCACTCTTTTGGCTGTGACTCTCTGCTCTCCAGCTAGTACGAAAATTTCAGAAGTTTTTGTAGTAAATAGCTTCCAGCAGAGAGTGATTAGCATGAAGATTGATTGTGTGATTTGCCATAGTATATGGTAAATGTTTTCTGCAACTAAATAAGAAGAGCATGATCTTACTCTGTGGGAGGGCTGGTTTAACTGCTCAGAACATCCCAGGGAAAAAAAGATGCTGTTAAGAAACTATAAAAGAAGTAATAAATAGCGTTTTCTCTTTCCACTGCAGAAGGTCAGAACAACCTAGCACTGTTGCGGTAACATTTTTAAGTTAGACGACGATAATTACAGGTACAATACATTTCCACCTTTAATACTGAGAGAAAATACCACACTTGATATTAATCACACTTTCAGTACCAAAGAGTCGCACGTAGCTATCGGTGCCCTTCAGTCGTCCATGGGACCAGCTGATGGGGGCACAGTGTCTCCACCTGACCTGCGGCAGCGGTAAAGACAGCTCTTTTCCTGAGCTCTCAGCCCTGTACAGCCGGGTTGTGCTTCCAGGTTCACCAGAGCTACGAGAGGTTTATCTTGTAAAAATGTAGATATCCTCAAATGCACAATAAACTGTTAATTATGTTCCAGACCGTACTCCTCACACTTGCATCCTTTCACCAAAATGATAAAAAGCCTTCCTTCTGCTTACCAAATACACAGCTAGAAATCCCCCTCACCTGTCTGCTCAGCCTGTTTGCTTTAAAAAAAGAGAAGACATTTTAGAGGAATGGCTCCAATATTGCCATTCAGATCAAATACGCAAAATTAACAGCATATTTCAAGATCTTTGCAGACACGATCCCATTTTCTGTGATGGAAAGAGCCTATTTTGGGAGGAAAGCAAACAGGGCACTTGTCCAGGACCCCAAGGAAACGTGCAAACTCTCCAGACTGTCCCTGAGAGAAGGGAAGGACCCATCTGTCTCAGGTCTCCAGTTCTTACAGTGCACAAATAACATGATTTTAGCCACTCCTGCAAGCAGCCTTGAATGATTTCTCCCTCACCAATACTGCAGCATTGCCAAGGAGAGAAGAGGGGCAAGGCAGAGCCCTCCATAACAGAGCACCTTTAAATCAGGGAAAAAGGTTGGGACAAAGAGCCCTTGAACTTCTCCTCCATCTATCTCCCTCCCACGCAAAAGGGAAGGGAAGGGGGTCCTCAGACCTGGGAGAGGAGAGATGGGATGTGGGCAGATGCTGGAATTTAAGACTGTTGTTTGGCAGCAGGCAGCTTTTCATAAAGTACTCCATGATTCAGCGTCATCTGGGGCTTTGCAAACAGAGCTCCAGCCAGCGATGAGCTGGTGATACCGTAATTTCCTTGCACATGGTGCAGGCATCAAGGAGGAGGAGAGAAGCATTCAAGGGTCAGAGTGCAGACTGACAAAATATAGCATGTGCACAGACATCCCCATGCATGAAAGGAGGGGAGAAGAAGTAAATCTCATAACACATTCTCTTTTAAAGTTGGGAGGTGTGATCTCAGCAGCACATCTTTTTAGTTGGCCATGCAAACTTCAGCCCATTTTGACGTGCTGTAACACATGCAGTAGGAACACAATTTTTGGCACGCAGATGAGAAGACAGCGGTGCTTGCTGACAGACCTTCAGCACACACACAAATCATCGCACACATCTATATACCTTTAAACACACTACTACGCTGCCCTCACAGAGGGCCAACTTTGCAGTAAGCTTGACACACTTTACTGTAGTGGGGTATTTGCTCAGAATGGGCTTATCTGAGCCAAATTCCCTGTCTCAGGGTCCATACACCAAAGAGGGGTGCCATTTACTTACTGCATAGGCAATAATTTACCTGGAAAGGTCATGAAAAGTTCCAATTTAATTAGCAAAAGCCAAAGTGGAAAGAGTAGGCTCAAGAGTGCTTCAATCATTACTTCAGTCCCACTGACTTTCAGACAGATTTTCCATATGTGTTCAGAAAAAAAGAAGAAAAAAATCATAATCAATGCTGCAGAGACCCTATGGGAAATCCTGGGTATGATTTCCCTGCCTGGTTTTTCATTTCACTTACTCGTCTATAGCTGGTGGTATCTATGCACTAACATTATTCTCCCCTCTGCTTTAATTTGGGCTCGGAGCCTTCTTAAACTGATTTTGTGCTTACTTAAGAAACTGTGTTACTTCCAGCAAGAGATGGCTTTTACTGAGAGCATTTCCCCCAATCACTTTTTAATCTTCCTACCCTTGACCTTTCAGTTCAAAATATTAAACAAATCACAAGCTATTACTTGTATTTATTAGACCATTAAAAGCCAAACCCACCTTGTCCCAAAAGTTATGTAGGAAAAGGGGAGCCCAAAGCGAGAAGGACTAGATAATTATAGAAGAAAAGACCCAACATAAGTGAATTATTCTTGTGACATTTTCCATTCTTGTTACCATCTTCGTAATGAAAATGAGGTGTCAGAAGCTTCATTCCTCATACCCAAACTTTATGTGATTTCAGTTATGTGCTACATTACTTTGAGGTTTTTCAATATTTGGAAGTTGGGCCAGCTAGCCATTCCCCTAAATTTCTGATTACAGACTCAACAACCTGTGGGAGAGGAATAGAAAGCCCAGCTAATCGACGCGTATTTCTTATGCAGAGCTGATGCGATACCTGGCTGCTGAGGAATGCATTTTAAGACCCAAGTCCGAGTCCTCAGCCTTAATAAACATACAGATACGGGAAATCTCACGCCGCAGCTCTTCCATGCACCGTCCCCAATAAAAGGCAGCACACAGAGAGAAGCAACAGGTCAGGGGGTCTGGAAAGAATTTTTAGTGAAGCAGAAATTCTCAAWAAAAAAAAAAAAATACTTCCAGAAGCAAGAGGTTTAAGAACAGCACCACAACTGCAAGATTTGGCAGTGCTGATGGTATTTTAAATGAAAAAGCTATTAGGAGAACAGGACAGTTTAAGGCAGTAGATATCACAGTAGTTTCCTTGGGTTTCAGACAACAAAACCCTTAATTTACCTTGCCATCACCTGTTTTTAAGTTCAAGTGGCTGTGGAGAATTTGAAAGGGCCTATCAGTGTACTACCAGAAATACCTCCACGTTCAACACTGCCAAATAGCAGCATTTATTCATGTGCTTCTGTTCCACCCCATTCCTATATGAGGAGCTGCAGTAAATTAACTTGAAAGGCTAAATTTTGAGCTGTTGTCCAAAAGGGCAAAAATCAGTGAGGAAGTGGAAGAAGATGTTCAGGCGCAAACCAAATATATTTAAGTGTTTGACTTACGAGTATAGAGTACAGCTTATGTTACAGCAGGAAAGTGAAAACTCTTCTTTTGGCACGATTCTCAGCCCAAAGAAAGTTTTATGAGGTTTGCTGTTATTGCTTGTGTTATTGCTGCTGGTATCTGGACAAAGACATTAAAAGACATAGTGAAAGGGCTTGCATGCTCTCAGGCAGGGAGCTTCCAAGAGACACTTCCACCCGACCCTTGGCTGTCTGCAACCCGTTCTTCTTAGGACATCTATTGGCATTTCGAGGTTACCAAGTTTTACAGCCAACCCCCTGTAATAAGGTGAGGACGACAAACATTTTGCCTCTAAAACGGCAAACTCGGTATTACTTTCACACCACTCCATTAAGCTCACGTTACAGCACTGTCTTGGTCTCTGTTAACAATCATAAAGAGGTATCAGACATTTCCTAAGAATCAGGTTACAAAAATGTAGCTGAGAGACATGCAAGGACATAAAAATTCCAATGAGATAAAAGCATCCCTGTTTACATAGCAATTCTGCTTCATTAGACTCAATGTTGTTTCATTATATTCAATGCCATTTAGTTTTGATGTTCGTTTCAAGGCTGCTTATTTATACTGAGGCAGAGCGGGAGAAACACAGTAAAAACTCTGYGTTGAATTCAATGTTGAAATGGGTTTTAATATGTAATAAAATGTATATATCGTGTTGTAGTTAAGAAAGTGTCACTGTTTTCTTACATATGTTACTATACAAACTATATCCTAAAATCAGATATCAGACACTAAATCCCGCAAGACTCTTGATTGAGACTGCTTAGAGACTATTCAGAATAGAGAGAGATTTTCCCCCTATTTATGCATACTTTCTGCTAGGTGAGATTCACTCCTATTTGGGGCTTTAAAGAAGGCTTTTTTTCTCAGGTATGAATTGCACTTACTAGTATTAATGCATACATCCATCTGGGGTCTTTTGCTGGTGGCAAAAATCCAGAGGACATGGGCTGGTACCTTTGAGGCAGAACAGACTACTTGCTCCACTGTAAAATTGCCTTTCTTGAAATGCTTTTTATCAAATTTCTTATACGCAGCAGCTCAAACCCACTAAGGGTTTAATTTTTCTTTTTATTGTATGCTATTTTGCACATCTTGCTATAGGGTTTCCCTGAAAGTGCATAAACTTATTTTAATTGTTCCCAGTGCTGACACCCATTTAATTAAACGGTAGTACTATAGCAAGATTTATTATACAGAAACAAAGACTTTTTTAAAGCGGTAATGGAACATATAATAGATGTGTCACATTTTAAAAGCCTAATTAAAGCTATTGTTTCTCTGTGTCCTCAGCATGTCTCTCTCAAGTGTAAGATATAATTTTAAATGGCTGAGATGTTTATTTCAATGATCATACGAGTCAGATCCACATTTAGGATGGTTGCTCTTCGCAAAGTTAAAGGACTATTTGGCGAGAGCGTGTGTGGTATGGGGCGCTGAATATAACTCAGAGAAGTGAAAGGAGTGAAAACAAGAGGATGTGTTTTGCTCTTTGCAGTTCTCATCTGATGTCCTTGGATAGGAAAGGGAGCTGAGTCAGCCTCGGGGAGGCAGGTGGTAACCCAGTTCCTTCCCCTCCCAACAGACACAGCTTTTTGGGTTYCCCCCCCCCAAACTGAGCCTGACCCCTGCAGAGATGAGCACTGGGGAGCTGGAGGAGCAGGGAGCCTTCCCACCTCACCGAAGAGCCTTTACAAGACTGCAAAACACATCACTAGGGTGGTACAGGGACTGAGCTCTACCTGCCTCCAGGCAGGGAGCCGGGGTGGCTCTTAAATCGGCGAGGAGGACAGCAACGGGTGCAACAACGCCAGCGTTAGCAGGGGAGCAAGAGCAGGCACACTAACGCTTTCCTTCAGGGATGCCTCCTAGGACAGGCTGTTCCGCGCTGCCCCTTCCTCCGGGATGTGCCTCGTAAATAAAAGTCATTTATCTGGAGCTGGCTGGGACAGCAGCTCTGCATGAGCTTCCCTCCCAGCTCGGGGGTTTTGGTGTTTTGGTTTTTTTAACCACCTCACATGCTAGCTTTTAGATGCTAAGAGGAAAAAAATTACAGTGATTATTAGGACAGAGATGGGTAGGATTTTCCAAAATGCCCAGCATTAAGTCAACTCTGCTCCCAAAATGGAAGCTCCCAGCACTTGCAGGGCTAATTAGGCTACAGCCTGCCATTCTTAGAGAAATTACCCTTTTGTCCGTAATCTCGAAATAGAAGAGATGGGAAACATTTCAGAGACAAGCTGGACTCCAGCCGAGAGGAAGGGTTTCTGCCCATGTGGCCAAAATCCTTTGCCCCAGCAGCATTTCAGCAAGGGAGCAGACCGCAGGGCTTAGCTCAGTTGTTACTGCCGTGATCGGAATCATTGCGCTTCATCCCTTCTGCACAGTTAATACAATCATGGCTGATTTTAAGGGCAATCAAAYACTGCAAGTCCCTAAAAATGAGAATAATAAGAGGCACCAAGGGAGGCAAATTCCCTTAGAGATCATTGGAGATTATCTTAAAGAAGAAAATTCAGTACAAGCTAGATATCAAATGTAATAACTTATGCAAAATACCCTTTTATGGAGAATCAGAAGCATAGTGGTTACTTAGTCTTTGGCATCTATAACCTTTTATAGTGAAGAATACATTGCAATTATTTAGTCTTAAATAAGTAATCACTTTTTTCCTGCTTTAATATTCTGAAAATAATTATATTACTTAAGGTTCATTAACTGTTTCCAGCAGAATAACCAGCTTTATTTAATTAGCTAGATGAAGCTTTTTAGTTAGTTTCTTTCTTTCCATCACTGATTAAACATTAGTTTCAGAAGATTAGCAGCTATTTTCTTCCAGTCAATATGGTCTCTAGTTTATAATCTTTTCAGAAAAAAAAAACCCATGGTAAATCAAACTGAAATGCTATGATTACTTAGAAAAGACATCAATGAGAAATAGGGTTTGCTGAACCCTTTCATCCACTATCCTGCCCTTAGCAGTAGAAATGGTAAAATGCTCAAAAGCAAAGTGAATACCACTTGTAAGGGACCAGGTTCTCTTGCTACTCCGTTTGTAATTGAGCGAGAACTGTGCTCTGGATATCCTCAAAGGGACACGGGCATGAAATAAGCATAAACCTGATGTAATACATCAACCGTGTATTCCACTCACCTAGCTTTGCTGCCAAAGCACATCACTTTATAGGTTGAAATATGAACTCTTACTCTCCCAATCCAACTCCAGCACATGGAAATGAACATCACATTATGGGCATAGAATATTCAGGATTTATTCTTTTTCTTAAATCTAACTTCAGGCAATTCCTGCAGCAGTGAATTCCACATGTTTACTCTACAGCAAGTGGTAAGTAAACCTCACCCCTGCATGCTTCAGCTGCCCAAAAAGGACAAAATATGTAAGTCCTGTACACGTGAGACCATTTTTGCGAAGCACAGCTCCATGTATGCTACCCTGGAAGAAAAGGGTGGTGAATGGGAAGGAAATGGTGAAAGTAAGGCAGAAAGCAGCTTGGAAACATGCTCTCCGTGTTTTTACCAAAACCACCATCAAGGAAGAAAACAGCCCTGYCACCCTTCATCCTACCAAGTGGAGGGGGAGGAGGGGTACAGGCTGCAGTCCTGGGGCAGGAGCTGGGGGCACTGTGAAGCCAGCACAGGCAAGCACTCTGCTTGCCCAGCAGGCGAGGAATATTTTTATCAACAATTTACAGTCCTATCTGACCAGCCAGTGCAGTCATTAGCCACCTTCCCTCGCTGAAAACCATCTAACCTCCACAATGCCAAAGATCTGGACTACCAAAAAAGAACGACCATGGGATGATAACRTAACTTTTACTGCATGAAGAAAAATCAACAACTTTGTAGAAACAAGATCCAACCACATCAGCTCTCAACTACTGTCTTATCTTTCTTAAATGTTAGCAAACAAAACCTCCACGTCCACAAAGCATACAAACACAAGCATGAAGTTTTACAGTCCCCCATTCAGTAGGGAAAGAAATAGTGTCTCAGCCTGCTTCGCCAGTTAATTTTTGTGCCCTTTGCAAATTGTATTTGCCTGAAGCAGTAAACCCAGAACTTTCTCATCTGTCCCTGAAGCACATTCCCTTGGAAGCAAGCACAGCCAAGCAAATGCACGTGCCCACTGCAGACTTCCAAATGATGCATTGTATTGACGTGCCATGGGTTTCAGGTAGTGGGTATTAGCAGGGGGTTCATGATTGGTATATGGATCTTTAGTGAGGACATAAATCTATCTATTTCATTATGAATAATAAACATCCAAAATGACAATCCAATTGATTTTAACTGAAAATTACAAACTTTCTATAGATTGCAATTTTCAATTATTATTTATTGTTACCTATTCTGTGCTCAAGGCCTTTTATGGCACATATCATTCAAACACAGATATAAACGGTCAGTCACATCAAAGATCTCTTTACCTTTGGCAACATAAAATGACTTTACCGTGAACTACAGCTACACTTCTTAGGAGGTCTTTTATGACTCGGGTATAAGGAGTCGAGTTTTAAGGTAAACCTCTGCCTGTCCCCATTTTGACGATGATACACTTGACTTGCAAGAAAGCTGCAGATGCAGCAAAAGCAAACCAGGGAGTAAAATTATAGCTACTAACATTTCTGCTTCCACGTTGTTGCCATGCTATTTTTTGCTTGTTTTCTGAGCGCAGGTATGCTACCAGCTAAAGTAAAGGCCACCTCTGATCTGTTCTGGTGCACAGATGGATGAGGGCAAGCCCCACTCATAGCATCCAAGTAGAACAACTCACTCCTAACACAGAATCAGTTATATACCTTCATATAAATAAGGAAAACAAATGCGATGATAGGAATATCTAGTCTGAATTCCTACATGGCATGTGCAATGGATGTCGACGTAACGATCCCTGCAGCAGAGGGAACTGTGCTCTATAGGCGACTGACAGGCAGGTTTTAGAAAGAGCCTTCTGTTTATTTACACAAAGTCGATACCCAACCAGCTGACAGGCAGAATTCAGGCACCATTTAACACAGCTGTCAGTATAGCTGTTTACATGATCTCTTTGAGCGTTACATACATTTTCACAGTGGGTAAAATCTGTCCAGAATTCAATAAAACATGCCCATCCATTGTTTGGGTATTGCAGGAAGGAGGATGAAAGAGAGACACCAAACCATTTTTCTTTTTTTTTAGGCAAGTGATGGGGTCACGAAGCAAGAAAAGATTTCAGCCTCTCATTTCCTCCCTGCGTAAGCATTTACTAAGTTAGAGACAAGCCTTTACAAAGGAAGGAGTCAATGTGGGCTTGTATAAAGGATGAGGGAAAACTGATTGCAGGTGGCACTTCAGTTCCTATATTCCCAGAGCAAAATCAAAGCTGGAAGGTAACTGTTAAATTCTGCCTGTGAAGCAAAGTTTCTCCTTTAAAAATAATACATCTAGGCAGGCTATTGCAATTCCCTACAAGAACATCGCTATTGGGGTGGCTTCGGTGCTTAATAGGCAAAATAGTAAAAACAAAAATTCTTCAGGATTAAAGACAAAGAGATTTTTTTTTTTTAACCTTATTATGTTAAGCATGTTGTTCCATTTCCCCGTCCCTCAAAATCTGGCTTGCAACAAAACTGGAGGATGAAGCTAACAGCTCTGAGTCAGATACGGCACTGATTTTAGACACCAACTTCATCGACTCTGGTGAGTTACTCCTGGCTACCACAATAAACTTGCACCAAGGGCAAGTTCACTGCTGCAGTTTAACCAGTCTGTAAGAAAAGCTCCTCATTAAGCAAAGGGGCTCGTAATTAAGGAGTACAACTAAGATCTTGAGCCAGCATTAACTGACAAAGCTTTACTGACTGTAACTCTCTCCAGACTTCCAAAAATTTCTTTCGAAAACTTGTGGGTTTGACAGCCATTTCACAGATGCTCCTTCCCTCCAGCTCCAAGCCTTTCTGCTGGCTCTGCCCTGCTTTTCTGTACTTTGTTGCCGTATCGGAGCCCTGAAAACTATCACTTGCTCTAAATTTCCTAGTCCATGCTCATTGCCAGCGACTTTTGTTGTTGTTGTTGTTCCTTTTCAATTTAGTGTTGTCATCTTGATTGACTAAATGTCAAATCTTTCAATAGCTGATGTGTTTTTCAACTTGCCGTTTACAAAATAAGCCTATAGTCCTCATGGTCACAGACAGGAGTTGGGAGAGCACAGAGAAAGCAAACCCTAAAAGCTAAAGAATAGGAAACAAATTTAAAAATCCTGACATTTACTCCTTTTCATGGTGGGGATTTGCAGGAAAGCTTCACATGATTTTTAACTGCTTGGGACTATCAGAACACGTGCTCCTCGATCTGCAAATCTGTGTCARGTTTTGGCAACAAAAAACATCATTACAGTCAGTCCCTATTCACTGTCCACCCAAACGTAACCACACCGACTTCTTAAGCTGGCCCGCTGGGGACATGTAGTCTGGGAAGCTTTTTAAAATAGCTGGTCACCAAGCCCAGTTTTCATCTATTCTTTTAAAGAATCAATGAAATTTTTTTTCCAAGATGTTTGTATGGCAGCCTGCAACAGGATTTCATTGCATCTTGATAATTTAGGATCTTCTTTCTCTGCTGTCTGTAGTTATGGAATTTTTTTTTTTTTTTTTTTATCTGTTCCATCTGTGAAGTGCAATGAATTTCTGTTAGACTTTATAGTGACTGTCCTCCCAGTTTAAATCTTCCTGGAGAACCTGTTTACCTGTGCTTACTATCCAGGCTGTGATGTAATAAATCATTTAAATGGACTTACAATTTGGTTGTAAAACATCAAGAGATGCTGACCAAGAATACTATTACATTGTAAGCAGGAAACTCTCATGTTATAAACATTGTTCTCTTGCATTAAACACAGTATAAGGTTAGTTCTTTTAGGCAGTAACGGAGGTAATGGATGGGGTTCTCTGCGATAACATTATCAGCATATAGAGTTATCCTGAATATGACAATAATCTTCAACCTGGCAGTGGGCTTGATTCTGCCCTGAATTAAACAGACTTCATTATGGTTCCTCTTGATTTTTACTGAAACAAGTAAAACTTGAATATCCCTTGGGAGCTAAATACATGTGTGTACATGTGGATTATATATCGTGATCGCATTTGGATGGTATTACAAATACGATATCCTTCCATGGAGCAGGGTTACCCTGCATGGTACCCCTCCAGAGCTCACAGGTGCCTGCCTGGTGCCCCTTTGCCCCCAGCCTTCCCCATAGCCCTCAGTGAAGCCCCTGGACATAGAGAAGCTGGTGGGACGTGTGACACGATGTATGAAAGCCACGTTATTTTATTACAGCAGCACCTAGAATATCCAAGCGGAAGCCAGAGCAGGATCGCGGTAGCTACTTTAAAAAACGTAACGTAAAAACCTGAAATGGATGGTACGAAGGAAGAGTTATCACCCTCATTTGACAAAGAGGAAGAATTCAGATGACAGATTCAAAGATGACCACACCAAAGCACCTGGCAGAGCCACGCGACATGCCCAAGCAATCTGGGTCGTCTGCCTTCACACCAGGATGCAGCTCCTTCTCCTTATTCAGCTACAAGTCACTCTTCACTTACATAAAAAACCGCAGCAAACAGAAACATCAGATCCTGAAACATCCCATGAATGCATTCATGTTATCTGGGAAGATAGTGCTGTCACCTCTAAAGGATGATATACGGAGCAAGAAGCATATCTATATGATACGGAAGGGACCGGAGCGCCTGCTAAGTTACAGAGATGGCAGAGCTGCATAACATTACTGTTGAGTCTAGAAAACCCATGTTTATGCTGTTTACCTACCGGCAGCCATGGATGCCAGTGAGTTATGGGGAAATAGGGATGCTATCCTATAGGGAAGGGCTCCCAAGATATTGGAAGGAGTGGCAGCGCACTGCAGTATTGTGCAAGAATGGTTGCTCGGAGTTTAGTTAAATTTAGTCTTTTTCTTGTGGCTATCAAAAGACTTCACCAGCCATAACAGAGATAGGATTATAACCCACAGGCATGGCAAAACTTCGTGTTAAGAAGTCAAAGGAGAGAATTAGGTCAAAATGATCTGAAGCAAAATCTAGTGATATGAAGGGAGGAGAGGAAAAAAAAAAAAAGAAAAAAACATCCACACCACACACATCTTCAGACAGTGGGAAGGCAAGAGTCAGGAATGGATGAGACCCAGCCACTAAAGCATTAAGGAGACACAATGAGGAGATGTAACGGTACATGAAGCAGGTAGTTTAGCAGCAGAGAAACATATGGACAGTGCAAATGACTACCGTGTTTGTATCACCACGTGCTTGTTGTTACCCTTCTGCTGCAGGTTTCCACCTAACCTTCTGAAGTATAGCCTACAAAAAAGATCACATGGCTATTGGTTTTTCTTTGGCCACATAGGTAAAGCTTACTACAGACTTCACAATGAAGTGGATGAGGCAAGTTCACATGATCTTTTACACTGTCTGACCAGCATGACCTGTAGACTCCAGCACGTTGGCCACAGCAGTCAGCTGGCCAAAGCTAGCATCTTTATCAGACCCAGAAGAGGACATCTGCCTTCCCCCAACATTGTCTTTCTTGTTTATAAGCTCTGTGGACTCTCCATCCTGAGAAACAGTCTGAGAAAACTTGCACAGAAAAGCAACTCCTACTTACAAGGCTTCAGACACCACAATCCCAGGCCTTTTCTTGATGCATAAAAAGTTGATTTGATTTACACTTCTTTTCCTAATTCATAGACAAAACATAAGAGCATGCCAATGTGGAGTCAAATGATGATCGTCTGGGTCAAATTCTGCTCACAGCTGTATGAAAACAAATTTGTACATTCGTTTAATTGGTATTTATATTAGTGTAACGAGTGAAAAAATTGCCTAGTCAACTCTGATCTGACTCTCTCACTATGAAAATTCAAAGCACAAAAAACCCCCTTGCTTAAATAGGCAATTTCACACAATAAACAGCACTATACAGTAAGAACCTAAAGATCAGATTTACAGCCAGAATTTTACCCTTTTTACATGCCATTAAACCTATTTATGTGGAGATAAAAACCAGATTTACAGGTTGAGGTTAAACTCAGACACGCGGAAACCTAAGGGCCAGACTCTTCCTTCTGCCTTTGCCCCCCTTACCCCGTGCCCACCGGGGCAGGAGGGTACGCGTGGCCCAGGGAGTCCCCGGACTGCGCTAGGACAGGTAGCTGTGCCCCACCGTCCCCAGCGCCATCCGGCAGGATGCGCTGGCTGAGCCCAGAACTTCAGAGAAACCCCATGAAAACCCCCAAAAATGGTATAACGCGGATGATCCCTTAGCTGTCCTCTGTTACTCTAGAGACTGACTGAGCCGGGATAAAAACAGGTACTTTATTAGGTACCTCTCTATCCTACCAAACGCTAGCTACTTGTCTTTGCTTTCCAGGCCCTTTGTTTCCTATGCCAAGGTTATTTATCTACTACCTCTTTTAGGTTAACTGACTGGCAAGTTCTGCATCCTTACAAGAGAGTGATACCAGCTCTTAGCGCCACGACCACTTCATTTTTAAGCAGGCACTTTCATGCTTTCTCTGATAGAGCCCCTATCTTAAAGGGGAGTTTGCTATACATCTCCAAAAGTCACTGCATGGTCCTCCTTGCAACCCCATCCCAAAACTTTGCTTCGATGCTTGCAGAACTAAAAAAATAATAGTCGCAGTTACGGTTATGCTACTGGTGAACCAAGGTCCCTGCTGTCCGCGCACACAGGCGCTGACCCACAAACGATCTTCTCTTCCCTGCCCGATGATGCCACTACCCATTAGTTCCCGTCCACACTCCCATGAGCTCACTGAGATCTGTTTGTACAGCACTTGGGTACACCGGGTCCGTGGCCCATACTGACTGTTCCCAGGCACAAGTGTAACACAGATCACAAAGAAATCATTAGCAAATCAAAGGGAAGTTAAAAAGCAGCAGCTTTTCACCTGCTTTCAGCAGACAAGAGGGAAATTGTGCTTTCCCCACACTTCTTAACTTCTACTTGTACAATTAACACTCCTTGATTTCACTTTATCATCATGGAGCATTTTCCTATTTGAAATTACTTATTAACCTGAACCAATTTTTTTACTATGTATTTACATTTAATCATCTAGCAAGCCTGATTATCTTGCGTACTAATAATAATCAACACATTACTAACATCACTTTAGTTTTAAGCCATATGACTAAACATTGCAAATTAATTCTAAGTTAATCAGTTTCATTAGCTATGCAAATATTTCTTTGGCTTAAAGCATTAAATCAGATTTAATTTGCTAAGACAATATTCATCGGGAGTTTATGCAATCCATTCTTGCTTTCCATTAATTAAGGCATGTTACACTGTGGGGTCTCTACGCAAAAAAAATCTAAAAAGACAAACCTGTTAAACTCTTGCCTTCATTTGCAAGTTTTGTATTACGACAAGATCTAAAGGCAAAAGAAAAAAAAAAAAAAAGTAAGTCAAGGAGACACAAGAAATCATAACTTCCCCCTTAGCGAAATTTAGAATGGATTTAGACGTATTTAAATTTAGATACATCATAAATGTTGTCTTACAAGATCAGTGTGTTAAGTTTTTCTTACTGCAAGAGTAGTAACACTACAGCATAGCATATACGCATGATCTCACTTGTGCCTTAACTCTAAGTATTTCAGTTGAAAGCGTGAAGCAAACTCACTTAAGAGACCTGAGGATGCTAAGGTACAGAATTATTCCTTACAGAATATGCAGATGTACCGACAGGAGATAGTTTGCAAGAAATTACTACTGTTGGCAAATATTCAGAGTTGGCCACTCCTTTAAACTTATTTGGGCACATGTTTCTTTTGCATCAGTGGGTGTTTTGCCTGTGCAAAAACACAAATATCAATGTCGTTGAGTATGGATTTAAGAACCTGGCCTACTGGGCAGGAAATTATTAGAGATTATCTAAACGCCAGGTTCTTAATCCAAAAAGCAAACTGAGAAGTTGAGTACCTGAGAACCAGATGAATCATTGGGTTACTCTGAAGACTTGAATGGACTGCAGCAGATTCAGCTGTTGACGTGCTCCTTGTTGCATCCTATCTGGGCCTGCAGGTGGACAGCTGAGCACCCAAAGTACCAGCTCACCCAGAAATCACTATTACCCCTGTAAAAGAAGGATGCACCAGTGATTAAATCATCATATCTTGAACTCCCCATGTGCCTTTGACGAGTGACTTGGCTTCTAGATTCCTCAGCTATTAATTTTCAATAACACTGTCCTACAAAGAGGGATGCTTTAAGGACTGGAAAGTACTAGAAGTGCTAAATGTAAAAGCACTATGTAAAAGTTTGCTATTATTTTTCCATCTCTTTAGGCATTGGTGATGTTGGATTTATCCCAATAGCATTGTGGAAACGGTAGATCCACCTTTGGAAGATCTGTTTTCAGGAACACCTTGCTGTTCTAGCTATGGAAACACAACCCTTACTGTCAGTCCTGTGACCGCTGATTTGAATGGCGACAGGATCACAAACATAATTCAGAGGAAGTGAATGGTGCAAGTTATTAGAAGTTAGTTATTCATATTTTAGAACATTTCTTCACATTTCTGCCCTGTGTATTTCTCACTCTTTGAAAAGCTAAACATATCTAAAGACTGGCCCCAAGCCACAGAGCTTGTACCTTATTGTACAACTTCAGGGCTGATGAGCGGAGAAAGGACAGAGGAAATTAGATATTGAATTTAGACCCAATTTTCATTTGGATGTACTATAACTGTCACGGGACTTAAAAAAATTCTTCCATTTCAGATAAACCTATATCTTGGGCTATCAAGTGCTGTTGATTTCAATGAGAATGAACTATGCTTGGCATTTTTTCAGGTGCCTCTCAGCACTCACCACAGTCAGACCATGACTGGACGTACGAGGAGTTACATCCTCCAGTCAGTCCACAGATTTGACCATACTGCCATCTGTAATTACTTGTCATCTACACTAACAATGCTTTCACATGAAATGGTCCTTTGGGAAATGGATCGGGTTAGGTCCACGTTACCTGAATTTGAGAGATGACAGAGGGGTCTTCCCTTTGCACCTTTGGCATGTGAAACAAGTGAAATAATACCACATTTGGGTCCCCTGTGTTGAGGTGCAGCTCTCCCATGACATCCCAAGGCATTAGGCAGAGCGGACGGGAGACCCTCAGACCTATCTTTCTCTCCCAAAGCAGCTTGTGCTTCTCTTCTGGAACACAGTTTCTGAAGCAAGACTGAGCCTTTCCAAACCAGTGAAAACGTCCTGCTGTTCTTTTCCATTCCTGCAAGCCGTTTCTCACAAGCCATCTGCCTTGACTTGAGCACGTCTTTGGCATGAGGACAATCTGGTTAGATGTGGGTTGGCACCAACCTTGTTGATTAAACCAGTGCTCTCTGAAAAAGTAACTGCTCAAAAGGAAGTTTCCTTGACCGCTCATATTCAAATAGGTTTCTTTTGCACATCTAAATTGCACCAGTGGTAAAATCACATCTAAAGAATGATGTATGACTACACCCTAGGACAAGTTCCGCCCTGCCACCGCTATGTGAACTTGGAGTGACTGAACTTAGAGAAACAGACTGGGTTACAAAAGTTGGATCTGACTGCTTCATCGGGGGAGAAGCAGGGGATGGAAGATGAGAGATACACCCATCTCGTGTAGCAGCTTCAGCAACTATTTACTTCTTTAGCAGATCTTTGCAAAACAGGAGCTATTATTCCACAGATCCACAGACACAGCTGTAGACACAAGTAGCTGTACTTGCACCATTCGTCCCTTTAAACCCAGTGGGATTAATACATAGAACTAACTTCAGTCCTATGAGCGCAGTCAACTTTTTTTTTGTGAGATTGCTCACATCCATGCAATTTCAATAACTGAAAGACATCCCAGACATCAGGGATGAATAAAAAAAGGCAATGGCTTCTTGTTGTTACAGTAGTCCTCTCTTAGCAAATACTTATAAATTTAAATAGTTTAGAATTGAAATGACTCCTCTCCTTTAGTTTTTATTCATCACAAATTAAAATATTCGCATTTATTTTCATCCTGAGCCCCTTACTCACTTTAGTAGAATACAAATCTGTACAAAGGGCTCATGGATACATAAGGAGTATCAAATGTTTTCACATTCTTTTAGGATTTTGTCAATAATCAATTCTTTTTTTTTTTTTTTTTTTTTTAAAACTTTGGTGCTTTGATCTTTATTTAAGAAACTATTCACCTTTCCCCCCCCCCCAGTTTCTCAGTTACTCATCTGAACAACACGCAACTCAAAAATAATGAGGAAAGGTGTGGAAAGGGACTATCTTGACCTCTATGTTTTTCACAAACAAGAGATGTGTTGAATGAATTTMATCTGCGGGGCTGCAGCAATCATGTATGAACTCACAAGCAGTGCACCCCGTTCCTGTTTATTTTAACCCAAAGCAGCCAAAGTATAGGCCTAAAGCAACCGGCATCCCACACTGATATCACCTGGCCCCATATTCAGCAGCTACACCAAGAAGTGCCCTTATGACAGCAAAGAAAGATTAGGATCCTGTGGCCAGCCTGCCCTTTGGAGGGGGCATAACATACCTGAGAAAGCAAGGAGAAAAAGGAAAGTGGGGGAAGCTCCATGAAATGTCTTTCTGATATTTCTCTCATCCATATTCTTCCGCTTCATTTTTTATCTGGAAAACGCTCCCCTCTCTGGCAGCCACATGTACAGACCAACACTTATTCTGAGCCAAAAGGAATGAGGTGGAGATGGGAGAGTTGAGCCAAAGGGCGCTTGCTGTGTGATCTGGGCATGAAGAAACTGCTGGCTGGCTAAGCCAGAGCTCTTTCCAGTTCCACTTCACACCCACACATGCTTCATCCGTGCAAGGGTGAGCCAGCAAGATGCACGGCAGGACTGCATCAGACCTACAGCTGGTGCTGCCTCTGGCTTCTTGGACTTGTGTGTGAAGGTAGAGGAAGCTAGGTGAGCACGGGCAGAGGAAGCTAGCACTGTAAGGAGTAAGAAAGGAGGCTGTGCAAGGCCTGGAAATAGTGAGAAAAAACACCTATGGATGCCAGAGATGTGGGGTAGCAGTGCCTGCTTGCAGTCGGCCAGGCAGCGAGCATACTGGGAGAGCCCCACTGGCCTCAGAGACCTGCTCTTCTGGGCATCTTGGGCTGGCAGGGCCAAGGGAGGAGCAACAGGACCGGATGGAGCTGAAGCATGACAAGGCAAGCTTTGCTGGCACAAACACATGGATTGCCTTTGGGGGGAACAGTAACTTCTTACACTCAGAAGAGGCCAAGGGACAGGATCAGGGGCACATCAGAGAAGGCACACCTGAGAGGCTGTACATGGGAGAAGAGAGATCAAGAAGGGCAGTGGGACATCCCAAATTATTATATAAAAGTAGACACAATGAGGCGCAATCCAAACAAACAAACAAATAAATAATCAGAAATGCTGCACCAAGATGTCATCTGTGGCTCTTTCCCACTTCATTGGGCTTTGGTGATGTGAGCCATTACCCAAGGACTCGCTTATCTCCTCTTCTGGCTGGAATTCAAAGAAGACTCTGGCCCTGATGAGCCTGAAAAAAAACTTCCTTTCATCCCCAGTAGGCTAAACTTAGCGGAAGAACAAGTAAGAGTGTGGCCTGATGAGAAAATACGTAGTCAAGCGCCTTGTGACGGTGTGGCATCTGCTGTGCCTGGGAGCGGGGTGGTGACTCCCACGGCCCGAGCACCCTCTAGTGGCACCCACCGACCTTCCAGCCCGGCACTCACCACCACCCCCTTCAAACACCAACATCAAGCAGTTTGCCCTAGCTTTCTAACAGATATCTAGTAAACACAAATATTTTGGGAACAGTACCAATGCCAGTGAAGAGCTAATTAAGGAGCTGTAATCATATGACTCTATGGCTACAGCAAGCTTGCATCAGGAAAGTTTTGCCATTGCCTTCCACGGGGTTGAGAATCAAAACCCTTCGGATGTGCACACAGCACCTACCCAGCACACCATCTCCCTACTAATTAGGGGAAGCAACTCTCTGAGGGCCTTTCACAGAACATAGCCCTGGAGCAAGTAATCAAGCTCTCATTTGGCGCTAACCCAGAGGAAGGAAAGAAGGTCCATACCAGAAGTCCTGACTTCCAAGTTTGCAAACTGAGAAACTAAAGGAAGCAGTGAAGTCAGCTGGAGAAGAGAGTGCAGGGATTTAAGTGGAAGCTTTTTTCATCCTTAAATCAACAAATATCTGGAATTCCCATTGCAGCCGCGCAAAAAACTTGCAGAGAAGTGTTCCAGGTATAACTGGGTGAATACACGTCTTAGAAGGACGTTAGCAATAACAAATACAGGGAATGGCAATAACACCACATCAGCAAAGACTCCTCAGCTAATCTGAGTCAGAAATTATAGAGAAAAATAAGAGCAGCCAAAAGTTATAGCAACTTAAACCACAATTAAAATTGCCTCTTACCTTCCTTTCTGCAAGGCAGCAGCTTACCGGTGCTCAAGCCCCAACCGGGAGCTGCACCACTCATCTGGAAGGCGAGAGGCACAAATCCAAAATCCCCTTAGAGCAGGAAAGGGGCCAAACCCAGGCTCCCTTTCCCTTATAGGCAGCAGCACTTCTTCCCACTGTAGAAACTCTTTAAAAAACAAAAACAAGCTTGCAAGGGTTTCTTCCTCCCAAATGATAGATGTAGGGATTTGCAACTCTGGATCCTGAATGGATGCAGCTGTTTGCCTCCAGCAACCCTGCTCTAGTGTGAGCTGGGATTCATATTCACACCGCTGCCCAGAGCTCCCTGGATGGCTCTTTATACAGTTTGCATAATTTGGGATCGATTCTTCTGGGGTGTGTAATTCCTTCCATGACCTTTTCAAGAAGCTTACACACCAAACTTTGGAGATGGATGCTGCTGCGGAGGTCGGGTAGGTAAAAGCTAGGCAGAGAAGTTTGGTATCGGCTCCAGCTCTTCACCCTCAGGTGATACTACTGACTTTTGCAAAAACAAATCACAGCTGAACCCAGGTAAGACATGGAAGAATTGGGGTCACTCACCTTCTGGACCTGTTCCCAAGCATTACACTAACTCCTTATCCACACCAGCGAAGCACTACTGAAAAAAAAAAGAGGAGTATGAGGTTAATCACAAATAAACTGACAGTGCCTGTCATTAGAACTTGATTCCGATCTCACTTCATGTCGGCGTAAATCAAAATGTCTTTCATTTTTCTTGTATTTCTGCCAGTAATCATTAAAAGGTTTTACAAAATAATCTTTCTTTAAGGCTACTAGGCACTGTATATTCAGGGAGGTAGTCTGGTTGTCAAGACGGTTGAAAACATTCATCCTTCTGGATTTTGGCCTCACAATGCAACACACACACATCTCCTCCAAAAACATAATGTCTGCTCTAGCTCATTACCTAAACAGCTGACAAACTCCATTAATTTGACGTTGAGTTGGGAAAAAAAAAAAAAGCTGTATACTTCATAAGTCATATAAGGACAAGCAGGAAACATTCCTATATGCTTTATCAGTATGAAAGCATTTTCTGTCCAATGGCCAATTACACAACGTCCTGCACCCTTGGAGAGAATCACCCTTGGAAATACTGACCTTGAAATAATGTAACCCTACTGGATGTCAGCAGAAGAGGTAAGAAAGTGAACAAGCTGAGGATGGCTAACACTATTCCTTTTTGAAATGAATACTAAGATTTGGAATTATTTTTCCCTTACAAGTCTACATATATTTGTCTAATTCAAGAACTTCTACTTCAATGAACTCCCAGAAAAAAATGTATTAACTGCTTTCCAATCCACTTCATAATGTTTACCAAAAAAATAGTATTTTTTTAATCAATATAGTATGGGCAGTTCTGATTTTTTAGCAACAGATTGTGAGCTATCATTTTTATATAATGAACTTGTATTAACTATTAAACCAATATTTAATTATCGAAATTACTGTAGTCTTTTTAGACTCTCTCCTATCCATCTCTGCATTGTCAGAATCACACAAGCTGGCCTGCGTTATGTAGCAAGTGAAGCTCAATGTAATTGCAGCCCTTTTGAACCTGAAAGTCCATGAAATACTTGAACCAAAATCTCAGGATCTAGGCAGCATGCCATTATTTTTTTCACGCAGTATTCAAATACCATGGGAATGGCAAAGTGTAGAAACCCCAGTGGAATTTTACCAATCTATCTGGCCACATCTAGCATTAGAATCAAAAATACCATTCTGACTAGGGCCATTAAAAAGAGATCAAATGTGCCATAGATTTTTTTTTTCCAGGGTGACATGCCAAAGCACAGAGTCGGTAAGAGCATACACATAGATAAAATGAACAAGGTTGGGTGCAAAACTGCTTCTTACCTTATGAACTTCTGAAGTCACATTTTGATCTCATTTGCAGCGATGTTAATCCAGAGTTCAATCAAATTCAAATTAATGCCATTATAAATGAGAGCAGAATTTGGCTCTTAAAATACAGCAGCTAAGCACAACAGATTTGGTTTCCCTTGGAGTGTTTTTAAGCTCCTGATAAAGAGACAGCTTTTATGTCTTTAATAATCCCTTCTTCCTGAATTCAACGAGGTAAGCATCAAACACGCACTCAGAAGTGCAGGGCTTCCTTCATTTCTCATGATAGCTTTAATGTATTTTAAAATAGTTTCTAAATCAGTGCATAATACATGCTAAAAGTGACAGAGGAATCAGGCTCAGAGCTGATCGCAAATGGCTGTACCACCCTCTTTTGACATTCTGAGACAACAGACAAAAGATAAACAAGAATGTGAAAGAAAGTCTTCAGAAGAGGGACTGAAAAACTACACTGTACGTAACTATTGGATTTATGATCCAACTGACATACGGATTACTGGTTCAAAGACCACGGGTTTTGCCACCTAGTGAATAAAGCTTACAACTCATCCTACTTCAAACCTTATCCAGCCTTTAGGTTTTTGCTGTATAACGTGTACATGTATAAATTCACGGCCTGCCTTTTCAGCTCAGTGCCCCTTCCAGGCACTCAGACGTTCTTGCAAACAAGGAGTCCCACTAGCCTCATTTAACACCTGCAAGTGTACGCTCACGTACAGTTATAATGTATGCATCAGTCGGAGAACTAATACTATGACCCAAGTGAGAAAAATCCCCACTCCCTCGGCTCCCCCAATTTACTTTTACCCTCCATGGCAGCTCTGGTCCCACCGCTGAGACCCCAGGGTTAACTCCCCATCGCACTCACAGCCTCCGCATAAGGACACGTAACGCTCACAAGATGGTCACAGTCCTCTAATTCATAAAGACGCGTGCACTAACCGTATGACATCATATTCATGAAGAACCAACAGCTCTAGCACTACACTGAAAGCACGCACAGTAAAGCGCTGGGGCAGAGTTACATCTGTACAAATACCCGACCAGAGCCAGACTCTTTTCCAACTGCGTATGGAGGAGCCACGGGCTTCTTTCTCTCTCAGCATCCTTCCTCCAGGCTTTACCGGAGATAAATCACAGGTTTATATGCCCTGGCCAAATCTCTTCCCAAAAATTTAGTAATTTTTTTTTGCCAGGAGCTGCCACAGATCATAGCGCAAGACTGCCAAACAAACTGGGAAGAGAGAATCGATAATTAAGTAATAGGCTAAATAACAGAGACCCGCTTTCTATAAACAAACTCTCCTATTAATCAGTACTTAGGAGGATGGATGTGGTCCAAGGTTAGTTACTACTTGCTGCTTTGCGACTATAGTGACATATTTTTTAATAATGTCTTTACAAACGCATTTCTTTTTGGAGTTCTGGGCCTGGTTAAGGCAAAAGACAGTGAAACATTAAAAATGTGATAAAAAAATAAAGTAATAGAAAGGAGCAGAAGGTTTGCATTAAATTTGAAGCAGTATTTGACTAAGCTGGCTCAATCATTGTCAGCTCTAATTCAGCTGTAATTACCATAGTTCAGCACGTTGAGCAGTATGTTAGCAGGACTACAACAACTATTCTGGGATGTTTTGGACAAGGCAAAGTTAATCCACAGGATAGAAAATAATGAGCCATTTTAGGTTTAGTTCACTAAACAGTACACAGAGGAGCACTTCAGCTTTCCAATACCACAATGAAAAGAAAACCCATGCAGAAAGAAGCAGTTCACCTGTTGTATATGGTAATTCAGTGAACAATGAGAATCACCTCAGAGCTGAGCACAAACTCATGCAATGCCATACTGCCTGTTACCTCTACACCGTTCTTGGTACGACACCTACCCTTAGGATGAAGTATGCACTCAGGAACAATGGGATATGAATTACCATTGCACCATTATAAGCCTGTCTGCATGAAGGAGTCTGAAGCCAAGAAAGCATAATTCATCATGACAGATGTATGCAGCATCAGACATTTCTAACGGAGTTCGGGTGGAAGAAATGCTGGAGCATCTGCGGGCTGCTCTGCTCTTCAGGCAGAAAGCACAATCCATGGCAGCGTACATGCCCACTGTTATCTTCTGGAAACTAGAAAAGCATATGGTATAGCAGATGCTGCACTATGATTTCCCCCCTCGGACTCTGTTAAGGGCATTCAGCTAATTGTAACACTGTAATTAGCTGTGTTCCGTATTTCAAAAGCAATTTTTTCTACACATGAGTATTCCACTGGCACTACTTCTCCGAGGAACTGTAAAAAGCCCTGTTAAGGTTAACGAATGGAGAAAGAGAGGGAAAGATAGTAAATTAGAATAATTGGCCTAAACTGGGTCTACCATGAGTGCGCGTTATGGGTTGCTCCAGAGCAAAGTGGGCCGGCAGGTTCCAGCCCTGCTCTTAAATGTCGAAGCGAAAAACCTTGTACCAGCTCCTCTGAGCCAAATTCCTCAGTCCTTGCTCTGTCAACCCGACATTTCAGATCAGTGTGAGATCCGATGGAGTAAGGACTGCGGGGTTTTCCTGTTTACATTTTTCGCCCGTGCAGAACAAACCTACAACCCACAGCTGCAGCCCTCGCGGCTGTTATCACTCCTGCAATTTCTGCGTGCAGAAGGGCTCACGTACACTTCTGCAGAGTGGCCTTGAGGCAAGGATTCAGGAAAGCACTCCAGCATGTGTAAAGCAATCCCTGCGTATGCCAGCGCTTGAGCAGAAGAATAACATCAGGCATATCTTTAATTCCCTGCGACTTCAGTCAAACTTCAACACATCGAAGTTAAGCTCCCACTTAAGCACTGCCAGAATAAAGATGGTTCCCTGAATTGCAAAATACATGTACTGCCACTCATTATTATATAGCCATGTATGAATGTAGGTGTAAAACTATTTGTATGTGTAGTTACAGAGCCGTGTAAGGCTCCTCCATTTATGAACTGCTGTTACTCCTGCATATGTGAATTTAGGTTAACACCAGGTGCATATATGCCTATACTTATGCATAATTACTACTTCATTTTGGATAGATATTAACTCACGACCAGATGTGCAAGACTTCCTAATGACCGTGTCTTTCCATCAGAAACAAAGCTTTTTGCTTACAAATCTAATTTAGGTATGTTAAAAATAATAGGGCATCGAAACCTTTGTATATATATGGCTAACATCTCTTAACGATAGTTTCCGGGGAGGGAGCTTCAGGGATAGGTACACTTGGGGGTGTAAATTTCCTTTTCCCTACAACATGTACAAGATTCCCTGTGACAGCTTAGGTGAATTAGTAGGCTGAATGCAGATCAGTGGGCTGAATGCAATTAGGGATGTATGATTGTCACAGATTATTAAATGGGTTTTGCAGTTGATCGCAAGATATATACTCTGTACACACATGGGCATAAAGATGCACAAATAACAAACTGCTTTACATGGCTAAGTGCGATGCTCTCCTGTCCTCTGACAAACTTGCTGAAAGGGGGAAGGGAAGGCTCAGAGATCGGATATGTCTTGTTATCGGCACAAATCTAGCCCTTGGTGAGCCTTAAGTCATAAAACAACTCACGGCCACTGGCACTTTACTTTGAGGACAAAATACTGAAGGTAAGGAAAAAGAATTGCCCCTACAGCCTGTGGTACGCTGGCATTACTGCCAAAGATGTAACTGCAGCTCATACCCAAACCAGCTTCAAGCTAGCCGGCTCCAGTACAACCACCGCAGCACCTATCTCAGCCCCCAGGCGTGACACAGGCACTTGTGTGTGACACAGGCACAGCAGTGCCACCGCTCCGGCGCTCCTGGCAGACATGGCACTGAGAAGAGTAGTCACATCCTCAAACACCAAACGCTGCTCTAAAACACCCTTGTTGATAATATCCTCGAAGGCATCCGAGCATCAGCGAAATTCTGCAAACTACCAAATGTTGCAGATAACACGGGCAACCCACAAGACCTGCCAGGCAAAGAGTGACAGCAGGTGTCACTCGGTGGTGCTGCTCCCCAGGCTCTTCCAAGATGGCTTGTCAAACAAGGTTTTTTTTAAAGATGCACTCTTTTGCCTGACTTTGAGAGTGCAGGCAGCTTTGTGGGCAGACAAGCTATCTGGCAGCAGGGAATTTGCTTCCTGACATAAAGTCTGCATGCAGCCGATTCAGGGACCGAACTGCTCCTCGGGAACCATCGGCTTGGCAGGAGGAGTCTCGAGAAGGGACTTTCTTGCTTGCCCTCTGGCCATCTCCTTCCCAAACCAATGTATGTGAGCACATGTAAATAACACAAGAATATACCCAGATTTTTCCCTCACTGATTGCTCCTCCCGTAGCAAACCAAGCTGCAGGACCCCAGACACCTGCTACTGCTCATGACACCGGCAGCTGAGTGTCGGGAATAGGTCAGCAGTACCATACGGACAGACCTCAAGGGAACTGCACTTCACGTGAGCAGGTCCTCCCAAGGGCACAATGTTATCCTACGTTTGTCAGCTGGCATGGTTCGGTCGGTCCCTCGCTTTCATAACCCTACCACTTTCCTTGATTTCAAAGGTGATGGGGAGGTTGGGAGGAGGAGGACAGATCAATATAGAGGCACATGCTAGCTGGAATTAGGCAGACCATCCATCAGAATAACCCTGCTGTAGTGGTGGAGAAAAAGAGTATGCCAAGCATAGGAGAACAAAGTGATGGAGTGCACCTCATAACCATTGCAAGGTCAGAATAAAAGCTAACATCACTATCAGTTAAAGTGGAGCGGATGACGCTGAAGGAAGAAGGTTGAGTGGATGGTAGCACTCTCAAGAGGGACAACAAAGCAGGGCTTTGGCCACCCTACCCTCCTGCGCAAGATTTGGTTCCAGTTCCCGATCCGGATGGACACAGGTCATGTTTTTGAGGCCAGTCCAGGGGAGTTGCTTAGCAGCTGCTAACTATCTCCACCTCCCAGCCCCTGCTGAGAATACAGGGATGCCCCTGGACCCCGCACATCTCACACGCCCCATTCCTCTCTCACATTTTAGTCCTAAACACCGAAACCTGTAAAAGGTTATTATATGATTCCATGATTTTAAAGCAACAACTGGAAGAATCGTCTCAGGCAAAACCCATGTTGTGCTGGATCATTCCCTCCTTTACTCTTTGACTTTCTCCTGGATACACTTGAAGGCAGAGGTAGCTTTTGATGACGTACCCATACCCTTATACTTAGTTTGCAAATCCTACTCTGGGGAGCAATTATCTTTTTTGGTGGTTTGCTCCATCACTCGCCATAAATCGGGTCCTGATTTCCAACTATAGCTTCTAGAAGCTATAGTTGTAGTAACAAATAATAATAACAGCAGCAGCAATAACGATAGTTACGTGGAAAACAGTCCCTTACAAAATGAATGGACCTTTGTGAAGATAAGTAGTCATGAGAACATGATTACTTCTTCCACACAAAGGGTATAATTGATCATGAAGTAACAAGTCACGCACCCTGAAAAGCCTCTCTTTGATCACTCAGCAGGCAAATTACAATCCTTCATCAGCGATACAGCAACTGTGCGTGGAGCCATAAGAGAACGTTTGACAGGGACATTTGTATCCCAGCCATTCCCATCCACTAACGAGGCTGCTATATCTGCACAGTAAGCATTTACCCCGTTAGGGGAAATGTGACATATTTTCCCCCAGACACAAACTCTCAAAGCAGTTAATAGCCAGACAAATGGGAGCTTCCAGGGCCCACACCTCCACCATCTGAGCTTTCACACAGCACAGTCAGATGCAGAGTTGAGCGCATGCTTTGCACCGACACCCCTGGCCAAGCAGCACCTCTAGGAAGGGAGAGCATCACTTGTGCTCCCAATCCTCCCAAGAGGGGACTGTGGGGACTGAGCTGCTTACAGAACTCATGGAAATCAAAGGAAAGCTTCCGCTTGCCACCTGTAGGCTTTGCATCCAACTTCACCAGTAACAGCACGCCGAGGAAGGTTGCTCCTCCGGAAAGCCCTGGGGGGCCGGGATGCGGCTTCCCCGCGGTGGAGGGCGGCGGGCGGCGAGCCCGCCCCGGGGCGGGGGCGGGAGGAGCCAGGGGGCGCCGGCGGAGGCGAGAGGCGAGAGGCGAGAGGCGCCGCCGGCCATGGTGCCCGCGCTGCTGCCCCTCTTGCTGCTGCCGCCGCTCCTGCCCGCGGGGGCGGGCGGCCGCTGCCCGCCCCGCTGCGCCTGCAGCCAGGGCGCCCTGCGCTGCCCGCCGCCGCCGCGGGGGGCGCTCCCCGCCCCCGCCCGCGCGTAAGTACCGCGGGGCGCGTTAGCCGGCGCGGGGCGGGGGGGATGCTGCTACACGCAGCCGGCGGGGTGCCGGGGCGTGGGGGTTTCCGCGGCGGGGGTGAGCGCCTGCTCCGCGGGTCGGGAGGGAGTACGCGCACCGCGGAACAGCGGTGCCTTTCCCATGGCCCCTGCGCGTTGAGGAGCGCCGGCCGTGCGCTCTCCCGGCGCGGCGGGAGTTTTGGGAGCGTCACCCATCCCGCGGAGGTGAGAAGATTTGGTGGTGTGCTTGGGGCTGAAGTTCCGCTTGGGTTTTGAAGCCTGCTGTGTGCTGCCTGAGCACTGAAAGCCTGGCGAGAGCCCGGGGGCAGCRGTTTTCTCCTTAGGAAGAAGATGCACATCCTTTTGGGACGTTTTCTCAGTGGGCAAAATGTCGCACTCTCAAAACCACGTGCCATATGCCACCAGCCTCAATGCCAGAGAGAAGTGGTACAGTTGTCTGAACTTTCTGTATTCTTCCGCTGTGGCAGGAGGCAAAACCTGCCTTTCCTATTCCAAAACCAGCACCTTGTAGTGGCCTAGATAACTTTAAAGAAACCCAGTTAAAAGGTTGATACTTGGTCTTAAACCTTCGGTCAGTTCTGGGGTTTATTTGTTTTTTCTTTCACAAATCTGACCGACTTCTCACAACCTCTTCTCCCAAAGCTTGTGCAATTTATTGTCCCCTATATCAAAGCATCAAAATCCTCTTAGCAGTGCTTGTTGCCTCTTTTCGAGGTCCAACTCATCGACAAGTTAGTGGCTAATCTTTTTTCCCTCTCCGGTAGTAAAAAAGCTGCTGTGAATTTTGACAGCTGTTTGGATCTCTGTAGGGTGGTCCATCATATCTTTCTGCCTGATGCTCTTCTGGGAATTAGGATTAAATTATAACAACAGGGAATCACAGGCTTTCCCTTACCCCACTCCCACACCATACTCCAAGCTCATGATCTAGTAGACCAGACGAAATACTTAATACGTAGGTATTCAAGTGTTGTTGTGTTGTTTACAGGCTCAATTACAGCACTGATCTAAACAATCATGGCRTCAAAATATGGGATTAGACGACCAACAGATAGCATAGTTGCCGTTCCTAGGATCCCTTGGTTATCTCTGCATGAATTGAGCTGGGGTTTTCTTATTATGCCCCTTCTGGTAACAAAGCCTGTGTTTTCCATTTTCATCTGATTTGTTTGTAAATTTAACATGCTCTTGAAATTCCCCAGGGATGATACTATCCCTGATCTCCTCTTTCCTTTCTCCCTAGCTCGAGAATTGATAGGAGCAAGAAATACTAATTTGTATTAATCTAAAGCCATATGAACCACTCCTCCAAAGTCAGTTTTTAGAAAAATCTCTGTCCTGAATTTGTTTCCTCCCCATTTCCCTGTGTTACCTTAGTGTCACAGAAAGCAGAGCCTGTGGATGCTGGAGAGACTCTCCATAGTTATTGCAACAGGCACGTTTCTTCCCCACTGTTCGTACCACACGCAGAGCAGGCAGTGGATCGGTCACATCAAGGATCCCTGCAGCAGCAGAAACAAATGGGGAGGTTAGTTTTTGCAGGGATCTAGCATGTTTATTAGGACAATGCACATCACATCCCAGAGAGGTTATCAAAAGCTCTAAACTTATGTGATTTTTTTCTTTCTTTTTTGGTTTACTCTTCTATTTTTTCTTTTTTCCATCTAGCACCCCAAGAAGAAAGGATATCCCAACCTCAGTGATCAGCTTAAGACAGATAATGGGCTTATGGCTGCTGCCAGTTATGCTTCACTCAGATCGGCTAGATGATGGGCAAAAATAAGAGAAGAATTTTTCCCTTCAACCTTTAATATAACGTTAAATCTTTATGATTGTACACAAAGTCCAGCTATTAGGCTGGCTGTAGAAACCAACTTTACAGTCAGAAAAAAGTTCAACCAAGATTCTGCTCAATACTCCTACAGAGGAAATATTTACACTTAGATGTCAAAAAAATCCCTGTCTTTCAGTCTGCATTTGCAGACATGTCCAGCTCCTCCTACTTCCAGGCCACATCCAACCTGATTTATATTGAACTTGGAACTATACTATTAAATTTCCATTTCTTTGTATTTTTTGGTTTTTTAATAGAAAGCTTACATTCATTATACAATTACAAAGCTGTACCAATGAATGTAGTCTCTAACCCTACAGGTATACATGTATTCTTGCTCTTTTTTTTAGTTCTTATTCAACCTCTTTTACTTTGCTTTCACCTCTTCCTTTGATTTTCATACTAGTGTCTTCTTATCCGCTTAGCTGTTGTCTTCCCCTCTCTCTTACTCCTTCCCCTCTCTCTTACTCATACGGCTTTTCCAGCTTTGTTGGCACTGACTCCCTCTCTTTCCATACTTTACCAGTGTTTTTAGCTCTCTTCTCCCCCTGCACAGCTCTGTGTATGAGAGACAAAGCAAGAGAAAGTTATTTTTCTCCCCTCATAGTCACGTCTGTACCTGTGTGCACCAGGGGAATTGCAGTGTAGTGCTTGCAAGTGCACTAATAATTTGGGAAAAAAATTATTGTTGTTCCAACACAGTTCCTGGGGTGCCCACGTCCTTCCATTGGTGCCACTATAACACAGAAACCAGACCTCAGAGAAGTCCTTCTTACTAGTATGGTCAGTCAAGAAAATAAACACGAAGATGTAACTCCAGCTATACCTGAGTAATTCAAGCCCTGATGCTGTAATGAGCTGTGCTTCCAAATGTACTTTTGATAAGTATATATCCTGTAGGGAAATTTCAGCCATTTTTCTTTACCTGAGTTATTCTTGCCATGTCATATTATTGCTGGAAGAGTTTTCAAAATGATTAGACTTCCGACAGGTTGCAGAATGATGTGTTTTATACAGTCCTGCATTGACYATATTTTTCTCAGGCTCCTGTTCTTAATTTGGACGTCACACAAACACTGTAGAAACCAGACACCTTTGTATGCCATTTTGGCTATAGCAGCTATACGTCTTCTTAGTCTCAACAGAAAAATAATACACCGTTATATTTTGAAACAAAACATGATTTTCCTTCTTTTGAAGTCTCGTATGTACTTTGGGGCTTTTTAGCTAAGTCTAAATGGATAGGCACCCAACTCCAGCTGTACAGTAATGGGCATTGGATAGCTAATACCTTTCTGCCCCTTTAAAAACCTCATTTCATAGTGAGGTTCACTTTGCTGTGCCTGAGCGTGTGCCCCTGTACGCAGGGCTTCTGCAGTAGGGTGCGTGGCACGTGATTAGGCGCCAAATTACCAGGCACCAAATCCAAAACTTTGTGGCAAAAGCCTGAACAAGTAGACAGTTCTACTATGTCTTCACTAAGGGCATATTTGGCTCTTTTGGATTGACAGAGGAATTCAGTTTCAGGGCCAAAGTGTCTTTCATAGGAGATAATGTATCACCCATCATCACCTAGCAGAAGGTACTCTTTGGCTGCTTGTGTGATATATCCAGCATCATAGTTCGCATTTCAGGTAGATAATGCCAGATACACAGGGCTTTAAAAATCAATGGCAACATTTCACATTGCCCCCAGAAGCTGATAAAAGTCCTAGGAAAATGGTGGGTTTTCCATCTTAGTTTCAATCAGTATTCCCAATCCTTCTGAGTTGAGTCCAAGGACACCACAGAATAAAATGTTTGACACTCCCAGCAAGAGTCTACCTTATGCATTCACCTTTTGGGCATTAGAAATATGAGTAATCCTATAAAATAGAGACACTAAAATATAACAGCCAACCCAGCTACAGTAACACATTCATACCTATTGCTATAGGGCCTGCGTTCTTTTTTTTTATTTATTATCAGTTCAACTAATCAGTTTTTGCAAAAGGCGAATTCTGTAATACAGAGATTTTCTCCAGCGGCGTGAGTGGCCTTGGGCTTTGATTCCTCATCAACAGGACTGCAAGTGGCCCTGAGGTCTTTGGGCATCTAGACCTCTCAAAAGCTTCTCTTGGAGCTTGAGTCTATGTGGTAGCACAGGAGCAGAAGCTGATCTTTTAGCAGATAAAAATTGTTGTCAAGTTGAGTCAAGTTGCTTCTGCTATATCCCAGAAACAAAAAAAGGACGATAGTGGTTTTGTGCCGCTGTATCCTTGGGATAGACCACCCCATGAACATTTTCTGAAGAGCTCTTACTGCTCCATCTATACATTCACAGCAGGGGAAGCAGAAGGTGGTTTGCTCTCGTGGTCCCTACTGGCCCCAGTACTCCTAGTAACAGGAAGATAACCATCCCTGTGAAAAATCCACTCTAAATTTATGATTTCAAAACAAAAATACAGGAAACAAATGCTAGCTGAAGAGAGAAGGACAGTGGTTTTTAGCTACCAGGCAAGGACAGAATTTGGTCAATCTAGGTGCTGTTCCTGTCTCTCCCAATGTTCTTGGATAGTCTTACACGTATTTAGCCTGGCCATTTCAAACCTTACTGCCTAGAATGATGTACCTTGAAAACCAAGCTTGATTTGCAGAACTGCTAAGGGCTGGTGAATGCCAAGAAGGCTGGCTGGCTCCCCACTCCTTTCTGTCCATCCTTTCTCCAAGGATGACAATTATCCACAATTATCTGGAGCCACAGTATTGTCAGCTGCTGAATGGCAGGAGTGAGTACAAGCATACAAGTTGTGATGTATTAACTATGAAAGAAAGATTACAGTTTTTCTTAAAAGTGCAAAAGTTCATCCTTTAACTAACAACACTCTTCCAAACCAGTGTTGATAAGTTGTATGAAAGATGGATGCGTCCCTCCTTTCATGAGCTATAGAAGTCAGGCCAGTAGCATGGGCAAGTCAGATGTATAAAAGCTTTGTAGCTTTGTAAAACCCAGCTTGTTCTTTCTTTTTTTGTCAAAAGCTTCCTCAGCTGTGAGAGATGAATAACTGGTCACATCTGAGTGTCACAATCTGAGTGCTATCAGAAAGAAACCAGTATTTAATTCCTGCCAGTACCTGCTTGAGTTTCATTGTGTGCTATCAAAGACATCAGTCATGTTCAATAGCAGAGACTTCAACACATGAGATAAGGCCTCGCTTTACTCTGCATTTTGGAAAGAATTAAGCCTGCAACAAGCAGTTCAAAACTCTATTAACCTAAATGCTTATACATATACACAGGCTGGATTGTGGTCAGCAAGTTAAAGGATCTTCAAAATGTTGTGAGTATAGAAAGAGACATCGAAATGAGCACGCTTCCCTTGAACCCAGGCAGGGTTTGAGATACAAACCACAAGGGTAAAGTGCACAAGAATAGGAACGGGAACGTTCACCTTTTTGGTGAATTTAAGATATCTTTATCGATGTGGAAGTGTCTATGCATGCTACACCGGTATTTCGAGGATTAAGAGAGAAGGCTGATTATGAATTGCCTTTTTCCTTTGTTCTTGCTGTTTTGTGAGATGCTTAATGGGACGAGGTAATGTCAATGCAGATGAGTTCACAGTTCCAGCTATCAAGGTGAACTCAGGAGAATTAAAAACCAAAACCCAATGAAGTTGAAATACAGAATGCATTAAGTGCCATCATGCAGTTTAACTACAATACGTATTAAAAGTGCTGGGTCATCCCGCTTAAGTTTAATTGCATAGCTGAGGTGGCTAAGCTGGGAGCACCATTGCCAAAGGCTTTCTGCAGGCAGGGGAAGCGGGTCACTCCGAGGCACGCATTACGGGAATTTACAACCACCACGCTGCTCACCGGCAGGGAGCTGGGAGGCTCTTGGGCTGAAGACTTTGATGTAGTTAAGAGCCAAGACTTGGTTTTATTTTTTGCGCTTTCAGTCACATTTCTGTTTCTTTTGTAAATGGCAACCTTTTTTGCACACAGTTTCACAAAAGGTATGTCTTATTTTGAAAGCAGCCCCAGCTGATGGTGCAGTTATGAAGAGGTTCCTGCTGCCAGGGTTATAGAGCAGTAATTTCTCAGCTTCTACTTTTTACTTCTTCCTGAAGTTGTTTTCCTCTTGGCTCAGAGTATCAAGCCCTACTGCAGGATTCTCTCTACTCCTCTGTCCCCTCAGGGGCAATACATTTTTCAAGACACATGACTGACTTAGTTTCAGTTCTGATTTAACCAAACCTCACACAAAACAACATGCCAGCATCCATCTAGAGACAGGTATGACCCAATCACAGCGGCGTCAAAAACATACATATCCTTACAACATCCCTATTAGGTAGGGAAGCATTGTTATTGCCAGTTTACTGACAGGGAGTCAAGGTGCAAGGAAACTAAATGATTTGCCCCAAATCATACAGAGTATTTGGAACATAGCTAGGAATTGACTGCCAGGCTCCTTAGTACATCTGGATTTGTAACCCCAAGACATACGTATGTGTGACAGCCTGCCATTATATTGTGCGGGCATGACATATGTGTATATATATAAAATATACATACATATATATATATAAAAGTTGATAAACATTTTTAATTGTCTTCATGTAAAGGATTATGACAACAAAGAAAAAAAAGCGGGTTATATGAATAGCACGGAAACRTTTCAGTCAAAAAACCTTGGGGGGGGGGGTTTAAGGATGGGAAACAAATGTCTCTGGCTAGATATTTGTAATTATAAAGCAAAATGGAGCAATGATCTGTTTGCACAGAGATAACGTCTTGAAATATGTTAAATATTTTCATATGGACATTATCAGGGAGAGTGTGGTCATGGCTAGATAAATTGGCTGGCAAAAGTACTGTGATTCAGATGTGGAGTAGAATGGTAAAATGCAGATCTGTCTCCCACATCATTATTAACTTCTCAGTCAGAGTAATTAAAAAATTAAAAAGGAAAATATACACTTGCTTTTAATCAACTAACCACACTGATGCAATTTATTAAAAAAAAAAAAAAAAAATCCACGACATCAGGCCTGATTTGGATCTCTTCTACACTTGTAYATAGCCAGAGCATTGCCAGTGAATTCAGGGTGCCACACTACAACGTTACAGGGATACTGCTGAGAGAAGAACATGGTCCGGAGAACGCAAAGACACTGTTTTATAGAGAAAAAGCTTTACATGAAAGCCACTTTTTCTGAGGAACTAACTTTAAATAGCCTATAGCTTCCTTTGACTGTGAATGTAGCAGACCACTTCCCTCAGGCTATTAATTTGCTTAATAGGTTATGATTATTATTGATTTGGCGGTGATTAGTCTCAAATTTATGCTGTTGAGGAACTGACCCAATATCCGTTGAATTCCATTTAGCTGAGATCAATGGTAAACGGATCAGGCCCCAGAGGTACAGAGAACTGCAGGCAAAATAAAGTGGCTTCATSCTTTATTGTGTTTTTTGCCCACCGTAATGGTACAATCTGTAAACAAGGAAACCCCATGCCTTACAATCCTTTCCTCCCTCTCTTTTCAGATCATTTACTCACCTGCCTGTAAAAGTAATCCCATCACACGCGTTTGAAGGACTTAGAGATGCCTTCATCATGTAAGTTGACAACATTTTCCATAGGCTTTTCCTTAATTTCTTGCTAGAAATTCTATCATAAACCTCCATCCCAAATAACATCTTTTTACAATAATGTGAAAATGTGTTGCTAAAACATACTATTGGTGAAAAAAACCCACTGGGGAAGGATAAACATAGCATTTCTTTTCTTATAAGCGGTATATAAAAGATTCTTTGAAAAGGTATGATTTTCAACAGTTGTTTAACAGATCACGTAATGAAATATTAATCATGTTGGAGAGAACTGGATACAGCTTAATAACTGATGATAGGTGCTTTTGATTGGCAGAGGAGATAGATAGATTTCTGTCATAAAACGTTATCACTCCCATGATAGCTATGGCATTCTGTGATTATACATTTATGTAGTACCCAAATAAGATATTTCTTTGGCATTTTGCACCAAGAGATAAGCTTGGCAGGGGATCAGTAGGACTGAACCCTTTCTTGGATCTTTCAGTTTACAAGTGCTGTAATTTTGCACACCGAGTGTGTGTTGCTTCCCCTCCCTTGATATTTTACGTCAGGGACTCAGACCATAAGGCTCATCTGACCACCCTTGTCCTTACTTCTGTTGTTATTCCAGCTGAAAGATGGCAGGCTTGAGTCTCCATTATTTATTATTTTTTATTTTATCTGCATTGAGTGGTCTCTAAAGGACAAAGTTGATGACACACCAGTGCAATGCAGAACAGGAGAACGACCTCCCCCAGAACCTAAGCAGCAGCACAAATGATGCCACTTTCTTTTCAAGGTGCACTTTTTATACTTCTCTTCACTTATGAAAAGCACATAGTGCATCAGATATTAAAATAYATATTAGATGTTACATATTTTATGTTCAAGGAAACAAACAGAGAAAGTAGGAAACCCTTTCGTGGTGCATTCTTGAAGGCAAAGACTTGAAGGGTGACGGTAATGCAAATGCCTGAATAGACTCAACTGGACTAGTTTAGCTTTTAGTGCTCATTGGTTAAACAATTTTGGCCAAATTATAAACTTATGTGTTCCTGTAGCTCTAGCAAGTAGGAAATTAGCTAAACTAACCTAAACTCTGCTGCATGTATTCCACTGCAATAAAGTATTATAGTACAATCCAATGGCACTGTATTCTTGCATTCACTTGCATCTGAACGATTAATGAGAACTTACCCTTTTCAGATGGGAGACCAACTTAAATCTACAAAGTTTCTCCTACCTGTATGACTTGAGGCTAAACTTTCCCAAACTGTATGCATATTTTATTCTTTGCAGAGAATGTTTCATTCATTGACATTTTCCCTTCCATAAGGAGAATTTAATTCATTTTTTTGTGTCCTTTTAATGTAGCTCTCCAAATCAACAGCGTAGAAATCGATGTATATGTCTGAAGTAAATCTATAAAACACTTCATAATTTTATTGAGATTTAGTGTTACTTTGAAAAATGCATATTTTTAAATTATAAATCTCTAAATCATCCATTTGACAACTCATCACCATCTGCAAATCAGATGATAAATTATTCTCGCTGCCATAAGTCATTCCAACATATGTAAATGGTAAGCCAGTGGCAGACAGGAGGGATCCCATGGAAGGACCATGTTTCAAACCCCAGACCTTAAAGAGTCTTTGAGTTCTGCGAGCAGGCACTGATCCCTCCCAGCCCGTGAGTCTCTGAGGATCAGGCGCCCAGCAGGCTACTTGTTCTACATCCATCTTTCATTTATGAGTAACTAGTGCAATACCAAAAATAACAACCTCACTGAATTCTGATTATGGAAAAAATCATGAATATTTCTGTACAAAATACATACATGTTTAATATATGATGTCTAGTGTGTATCCCCCTTTGCCACTACAAATGGAAAAAACAATTCATTCTGGTGTAAGGGTTTTTATATCAACACCAAGAGGAATTGTTTTCTCGTAATTGTAATTGAAATAAGATAACTCTCAGGACTGTGACAATACTGACTCTGATTTTGTAGATGCATTCCAGTTGTTTAGAAAATATCTTTTTCTTGACAGTGTATAGTCTTAGGTTTAGTTTGTGTGCCCTTCCAGTCAATTTTGTCAAGAGAAAACACTGTTTTGAAGACCTTTCCCCTATATATGCATCAATATATACGATTTACTTTCAGGAGTCAATTTTGTGTAGCCCCATAAATCTTAATCTAGCAGGCATTTAGCAAGCATCAAATAAGTGGATTTTTCTTCTCTGTATTTAGCATTGGTTATTATTAACTACATGCRTGGAATAGAAGCAGCAGTACATCGAAATCCGACAGTGCCTACAAAAACAGTCACGTTGGTCGGTGTAATGATGAGAAAGAGCCACTTCCTTTTGGTTTGCATGTGTGTAATGAAAATGGCATTTAAATCCAAAAATTATTCATGAAGTGCACTGAATGCATATTTGTGTATTTCTACATCTGTGGGTTAGATGACCGTCACCCTGACTTAATAATAGTGTATGAAGCACCGTGAACATTATCTACATCCTTGCCTATGCAAATAAATGCGCTAAACAGGACCGATAATAGGAGCAAAAGGCTCACAGGCTTGGGCTCATTCTGTTTACATTAGTTCTGACCCTGAGTCGCTACCTTACCTACAATTTACTGAGAAAATGGAGATTGGCTGTTACAGAGATACTATTCCAAAGGGTTGGCATACCCCTTTGCCAAGACAGCAAAAGGYTGGTCTCTCTCAAACCCTACTGGCACCCACTCTCAAGATGTCTACAGTGAGGCATAGACACTGCTGCCAAACAAGAATTGGTTGGGGGGGTTGAACAACTGTGTATAAAAGAAGGAAATACAAAGTGGAAAGCTGATTTCTGGTTTCTTTTCTGTTAATGTGTTGCTTTGTGTCTGCCTTTTTCATTATAGTGAAATCTCTCAGAGTGACTCCCTGGAGAGAATAGAAGCGAGCGCATTTGACAGCCTTCCCACTCTGTCTGAAATGTAAGCATCAATTAAAAAAAGGCATCCATGCCGTGATTTAGGATCATCAAGGAGTAAACAGTCTGCAGAGAAGTATTCTTGGACCAAATCTTCCTCTGTTACTTCAGCTGCCTTTGGATTAGATCTATGACAAGAAACATTTCTCTCCAAAGTACCATATAAAATAGCGAGCACTCTGTAAGGTCTAGCCTTGGCGATCTAAATCATGCAAAGACATCCATGCGTAGAAAGTCCCACTGCTTTCAGTGAGGTCAATGACAGGAGTGGAGCTCTGTGTCTACTTCTGCCGGCACTGTCGAGCTTTCTAAGCAGGGAAATAATTTGAGATGACAACAGATGAGAAAAATCTTCCTTTTTGAAGATGCGGTTTTCAAAGCCCTACAGTATTTAAATACAGCTGCTTAGTATGCATAGCTCTTCTTTTGAGCGCTAAAATATTACTCAAACAGAACATGTACTGATTTTAAACTTGACCTGCATAGCACAGGCATCTGAGAGAGAGAGCAAGTTAAAGCAATGACTAGGAGAATGCTCTGAAACATTTAGCGAAATTAGAAACTATAAATCTGATTCAATATCTCATTACTGCCTTTTTCACACAGCATGATCAGCAAGTGGCTTAAAAATGGTGCAACTGAGTGAGGACAAATAAGTCTTTTTTTTTTTTTTTCCTTCTATGTGAACTCCATTGAAGCCAGTTACTTGCTCACACAAGCAAGAGATACAGTTACCCACCTCTGATGGGGTCCAACTTCCACTAGACGCAATGGTGGGTTTAGGAGTAAAGGATTACRGATAGCTTGTCATTTGCCTGTCATTTGCCAAAACCAAAAAGCTAAGCAAGACCATTAAAGAGCTACAGGAGGCTAGCAAGAAAACCTGTTAGAATCTTGAATGCTCTACGTCTCACATTGCATGATGTCCCAAGCTGCACTCACAGCCACTTTCAATGGATGACCAGGGTAGGTGGGTTCAATGTAGTTCTTGGATTTGAACTCTCGTTGCAATTTCACGTGCTAAAACCTTTGAATTTTGTAAATCATGCATAGGGAGGAAGCTGGGCTAGAGCTATTGGGCTTTTATGCAAACATACAGGTTTACCAGATAATATAGCTGCAGAAAGTACTCCTTGATTAAGAGGGTCTGTCCCATTTTTTGAGCGACCACTAGCAAACAGTATTTCTCACACATTTACCTCCATCTCCCAGTTTCTGCAGATCTAAGCAGGCATCTGGTGCTGCTCGCCACTGCTCTAATAAAGACCATGGTGCTCTAAGAGGTTAAACCATCTGCGGAACTGTCTTTCCTGGCTAGGCAGAGCATCAGTAATACGATGGAAACAAGGGATGATGCAAAGGGATCTGATTGCGGGGCAAGGGCCAGGCATGCACACACACAGGCAGAGCTCAGGCTCCTYGCTCAGCCCCACCTCCATGACCGCCTGTTGGAGGCACAGTCATCGTGATGGTAGCATGCTCCTGCCTCTGAGCCCCTGCAGTAAAGCAGAAGCTCAGGGCGTTGGGCACGCCACGAGCCCAGAACGTATATCCCAAACAACCGGCAGACGACGGCAAAATGCTAACTCCCACCGGTGACCAGGATATCCAAACCAGATCATCTCAGCTCAGTGAACCGTGAGAATTCAGGAGCTGTTATCTTTTGTCAGCTACCTAACAATTACAGGCCATTTTTATTACCGATAGTGCTTCAAAATGCACTCGTGGTATATTTTTGGAAAGTTTGTTCACAGCAGGAGAGCCTTCTGCCATATTCTGCACTTGACTGTTTTCTGACAAGGCCAATCACTAGCAAAATTCAGGACCCTCCCAAATGTATAACGATTATAATACTCAGATACTTTTCCCTCATTACAGATTAATCCTGAACACGAAAAATCTGTTGCACATTGAGGACGGAGCATTCAGAAACCTTCCAAGGCTAAAATACTTGTAAGAAAGAGTTCTGTTTCTTTTCTGTTTGCCTTTCCCCCCCCCTCCCTCTAAAGGAGTGGACAAGTTACAGAAAGGAGTATAAGGAAAAAAGGTTTTCATGCATTACGGTACACTAAAAGTACATACGTCATTTACGATAGCTTTAATGTGCAGTTAACCAATAGTGAGGTCTTTCAATAGGCAAGAAAATAAAGTAACCCAGGACAGGGCAGTAATGGACAAAACAGTAGTAAAGTCTGCAAATTAGTTCTGCTAAGTGCTTATTTCTAGAATAAAGCTTTCAGATAGACGAGGTACTATGCAAAAGGGGTAAGTAAAACCTCTTCCTTGTGCTTCATGTAGAGAGAACATACGCTGCTTCTCCAGGACACTGCTTGAGGATGCTACAAAACTTCATTTTTACAGGTCTTACAAACACAATTGGAGCCTAATTAAAAATTATGGTCTTTGTCACTCACCTTTTAATACATTGTTAAACTCATACCTACCGAGTTGGCTTCTTGTTGCATCCCCTCTGGTAATCTTCTCTCCTGTAAATAGAAATTATGCTTTTCTCTAGGAGCATTTGTAACACTGGAATAAGACAATTTCCAGATCTGACACAGATCTTCTCATTAGAAGCTCATTTTATTTTGTAAGTAGAGACCCAACCTAACCCAGCTGTGAGTCTTTTCCATCTTGTTCCTGGATCACTGACAAAAATACCCTTTTTTTTTTCTCCACCCAAAGGGAGCTCTGTGATAACTTATGTATGACAACTATACCACAAAATGCTTTCCAGGGGATGAACAATGAATCACTGACACTGTGAGTAAAATAATCCTAGCTCCAGTTCCTTCTGCGAGGATAACACTTCTGCTTGAGGAAAGCAGGCTGACTTTATAAAAATCTTGAAATTAAGCCCCATACAATATATGTCTGTATTGTGAGTGAAATTTGAAATGCTTAGGAAATAGAGGGGTGTTCTTCAAGCTGAAGAGCAGGGTTTTATGCAAAAGCTAACTTCACTTAGGAAAGAAAATAGGAGGAGGAATCCAAATCCTCATCTTCCATGCAACGTTGTTTTTAAAAATACCATCAACAAGACATAAACTCCAAAAGCTGCGCTGGAGACCAGAGCCTCTCTCTTTCCCTCAGGGATGAGGTTTCTTGAACTAGTGCTTTCAGGGACCGACCAGGCTGATACTACTGATCTAACGCTGCTGAGCTTCAGCTGCACAGGGTCCCTCTGAAGAGTAGGAAGGGAGAGAACAAATTGGTACGAAGTACCGATGCTTGTTCTTACCCTGATTTCTCTTGACTCAGCTTACGTTGATTCCCACAAGTCTCCACACCAAGACTTTCCCTTTAACAAACTGTGGATTCATTGCTACAGCCACCTGTGAGACGGGTGGGCTGGATGCTAAGTGAGATGCGTACCTGAGGAACGCAAAACGCAGCAGAAAGCCAAGGTGAGGTCTCATCTGCCAGCACAGCAAGAACCGTGTATGGATTTTGCAGCACCCTTGTCCTCACAAAAACTTCCACAAAGAAGCGCTGAAATAGGAAAAAACACAGACTGAGCCTCTCTGCAGGATGTGGCTGAAACTGAGGTCTCCTGAGGACGGACCAGATGAGTAATAGAGGGCAGCGGCAGGCCACCTACTTTGTGTTGTAGCCATAAACACCGATTTGGACTTTGTGGACCAGACTGATATTTAAAAGGCAGTACACATCCAGATGGGGAGCCTTGTCTTGAGACAAGTGTGTACCAAAACCCCCGCACAAAACTCCGTGCAGATTTGCACCCGCAAATGAGCTGTGCACACAAGCAAGTACTGCAGTTGACTGGACTGGGCCCTTCATCAGGCTGATGTGCTGGCATGACAGTAATTTTGACACAGATTTTATGTATTGACCAGTACCTTCTGAAACCATTAGAGGAACTGAGCATAAATGTGACTGAAGACTGCTCCTACACGATGTTAAAGAGGAGCAATTGCTTAGATTAGGGCATCATTTCATTTTATGAGCCTCTTTCCTACCAGCAAGTTCTCAAAATAACTTCAGCAAAATGATGATTCTGTTAACGGTGCAAGAAAATGAACATACAAGAGATGGAGAAAGGCGCTTACAATTTTTACTGTAACCCCAAAGTGTATTAAATAGGAGGGAGTCTAACTCAGTCAGGAAACGGCCAACGATCATTTTTCTCCCATCCTTTTGTGATAGGGAGCTCACCACAAGAAGAAAAGAATTACCTTAGCAGCAGCTTCCTAATTGTAGAACTCCACGTTAACTCCACCCCAATGCAGTTAACTGTAATTAGCTGAAGTAATTCCAATTGTTGCAACGTGGTGAAACACAAGTAATCTATGAAAGTCAGCCTGCAGTAATGCTTTGCACTACAAATAGCTAATTCAGTCTTTCCAACAGTTAGTGTTTCATGTGGATGGGGAAATCGATCCTACGTATCGTTGTGGTTTTTAAGGAAATCATTAATTTCAGCATTGTGCTGAGATAGACCCCTTCTCATATCAATTGTAGCCACGTGCTCCCCACACTTCCAGCTTTTCTTGGGAGCAGGTTCCATAGCCCCAGTTTCTGCTCTCCCAAAAACAAGTGGAAAAGCAACAACAGAAATTTTGTTTAATTTATAAACTGCACCAAATTTTCTATTAGGGCTGAATATTAAAGAAAAAATACTATATACAAATGATTATATTGAAATGATGTTGGAAACATGAACTTAGTATCACAAATGGATTTTTCTCAGTGAAGTCAGACCCATAGGTCAGCTCTCCTAATGAAGGAAAAGAGCTGGACTTCAGGCGCAGCACAGCCCAGCCTTTAGGTATCTGGCCCCAGGGTGGGGAATGAAGAACGCAGGGTGGCACCAAGTGTCCCTGTGCGGCGCAGGGGACAGTGAGGTTTCCACGGCACAAATCAAGCCTGGCAGCAGTAGTTTGGAGGAGCTGATAGCTCACTGACCGCTGGATGATGCACGACTCACCCCTGCCTCTCTGCAAAGCTGTCTCTTGGGCTGCTGGAAGATGTGTCTGTCTGCAGAGGATCTGCAATCCAGCAGCACCCTCTGGGCTTTAGAGTTGCCTTCCACCTGGCACTTCTCTAGCCCTTGCAGTCTTCCATTTACACGTGCTGACACCGCAAAATCCAGGTCTTCTGCCTCCTGGTTGTTGTCGGTGTGCCAGGAGCTTACCTAGACTAATGTCCTGTTTCTGGATCTCAGCTCAAGGTGAGCCCCTCGGAGGAGGGAGAACCTGTACGTAAGCAGAAGTTCTCTTCAACAGCAAAACAGGAAGGTGCTTAGGCAATTTAAGCTGCAATTTTATCTTAATTTTAGAGTTAACGTAAGTCATGCAATAGTTACCTATGTTCTTTATAAGCCAGACTCTAATCATTAAAACAAATGCAGCATTAAGATTTGAAAGCTGTAGTACATAACATAATCTTGTCTTTTCTAAATCTTTTTCCCTTACGCGTTTTTTTTAATCTCCAGCAAATTATATAAAAATGGATTTGAAGATATCCACAGCCATGCCTTCAATGGGACAAAGCTGAATCAATTGTGAGTATGTTTCCCCTCCTCAGTGTTTTTTTTAAAGAGTAAATAATAGTTCAAATACAGTCAAAGCCTCTTCCTTCAGCTTAACTGGCTGTGTCTTGCATTTCCTGATACCCACTAGAAAACTGCATGTTTCAGTGTCATTGCGACTCAGTTGTTAATCCTGCAGCACTTACTGCTTTTCCTGAAACACCATCCCTTAGAATGCTGCAGTTACTATGAGGAAAGCTCATCATTTTTAATAAAATTTAATAAATTCCTAAACTTAGCAGCAGTAGTGGAAAGCTTGAAACCGTAGCCCAAACTCAGGAACCTAGATTTTATGTTGGAAACGTCAATAGTTTTTAAATCACTCTCACACGCTCTGGGACTAGCCTCTTGGTTTGGGCAAAACTTTTGCTGCATTTTTGTACGCTGCTACTGCAGTGAAGGAAGAAGACTGGTTGGTCCTGGTTTAAGTCAGAAGAAATTGGAAGTGATCAGAATTAAGTGTAGATGATAATGGTCCGATGGCATCAGCGGAGGGAAAGGTCGCATGAGAAATACAAGCGCTCCCAGGCCAGATACTGCAACAGCAACCGCTGTGGTGGGAGAGAGGATCAAGAAGAAATAGACGGGAAGAAGAAACCAAAAAGGTTATTTTAAAATAGAGACATAACGAGTTAATGTTTGATTCCACAGAATCCTGAAGGACAATAAGAACCTCAGGTGGATACACAACGACGCCCTGAGAGGGGCCACAGGGCCAGACGTCCTGTAAGTATCCACCGCTCCATTACCTGGGTTTATAGGTGTCCCACAGGAACTGCGCTGTGCTACGTGGGCTGCGTCATCTCAGCAAACACAGGCTTTGAGCCTGRAAGGAGACTTCATCTCTTACCCTCTACTTGTAAAATGGAAACACGTCAACAAGATGCCATGAAACTACAGGGCGGAAGGCTCAGTTTGCACCRTGACAAACGCCTATCAGCCAGTTCTAGCATTGGCATTGACCTCCGCCCCTTAGACATTTTGGCCTTTCCATTATTTGTGTTGGATCCTCCTGATCCTATCCCTGTGCCTTATATTCTGACATTGCCAAGTAACTTGTCTTTTGGTAGGATGAGTATGTTTTTACAATATATTATTTTAGAATTTGGTTATAAACGTGAACTAGTTGATTGCATGCTATAAGCCTGTGTTGAATAAAAGACATTATTAGCCTCCTCATGATTTATTAAATCAAGTACTTACCGGAGGGCTGCACTGGCTGTAACTCCATGCAATAAAACACAATGAGTGGTTCTGTAAATAGCACTCTGTGCCGCACGTGCCGTTTTGTTCCTTTTATTGGTGCTTTACGGTACGTGGCATTACTAATACCACTTTTACAATTGTAGCCTTTTTTCCCCCTGTTTAATGGCCCGACTCTGAAAATTCTTAATCATGTCGATGGCCTTTCCTCACACAAACAGCCCCTCTGAAGTTACTCTAAGCCAAACTGCTTAAGTTTGTCTTGGCAAGAATGATGKATTCTTTTATGTGTTTTAATTAATAACCATTTAATTAAAACACCTAGAACAGCCCTTCAGAGCCAAGCAGAGAGCCAGAAGGGTGTCCTACCTGTTGGCTGGCTGGAGAGCCACATTCGCCCACTTTCTCTCCCTTTCTCTGGCCTAAAGAGCCGTCCCTCACTCCGTGCACACTGGCTTTCAAACAGAGAGGTCAGGGCACAGCCCCTGGAGCAGTGGGTTTCGGTTTCCCCAGGACAAAGTGAGCTCCTTGCCTCACTGGGGCTCCTGGGCCCTGGGGATGCTCTTACCCCACTGCTCTGTAGTTTCACAGACCATATTTCTGAGCAGGGTATCAGGTGCTGAAGTGGCTTTGCAGATTTAGACCTCTGTGAAAAAACGAGTCACTGTTACCTACCGTCATGCTTTGGTGGTATTTTTATACGTATGAAAAGAAAAGAGAATGCTCTCTATTTTGCAGGGATATTTCTTCAACAGCACTGGAGTCCCTGCCTAGTTACGGGCTCGAGGCCATTCAAGTCTTAAATGCAACGTCATCTTACTCGTTAAAGAGACTGCCACCCCTGGATAAATTCAGCAGTCTTCTGGAAGCTGTTCTAACGTATCCCAGCCACTGCTGTGCTTTTCGAAATCTAAGGACTGAAAAGTAAGTCCGAATAGCACATTATTGTATTGCAGTACTTCAGAAGCTCCAAAATGGCAATTCTACTTTATTCAGCTCATGAGGTTTGATTATCCTTATTCCAGTTACAAGGAAGCTGTGGTACGTAGCAAGGCCTCGCACGAAACAACAGATCTCCACTAAAGCCAGGAAAATTATCTCCTTTTATTTTAGAACAGAAATGGATCCCATCCTGTGCCCAGGATCTGCCAGCAGGAATATTATTCTAAGTTTGCTTAAAGCTTGTATTTTTCTTGGTACATCAATTAAAAAGCCTACTGGCACATGGAAGATAGATCTCCATAAATAGCATGTTGCCCTTAAAAAAAAAAAAAAGAACCCCCTGTAGCCTTTAGCTATGTAGCTTATTTAAAGAAAGGTGATATGGATGACCTAGTAGAAAAGGCAGGCTTTCAGTTACCCACTGAAATTAGGACCTGACACAAGCCTACAGAAACAGGTTACTCGGTTTAGTTCCAGTCATTTCAGGTAACAATAGACAGTATTGTTCTCCCCACAACTGGAAACCATGGTGCAGAGAGAGTTTTGCATCTGCTAATTCAGGGCAGTCAATCTGAGACAACTGGAGCTAATTTTTCAGCATTTTTGTTTCAAAGAAATCAACCCTCGGTTGGCTTTAGGCAGCCAAAGCAACTCCAGATGAGTTTAACTGAAGGTATGAGGATGCCTCACTTCTTGTCTGTCTCAAATGAGGGCTACAGAGAAGACATACTGAGCAGTCATTTGTGGGAAGCCTGATCTGTGTGACTTGCATGCCATCGCATCAGGACTGCGTTGCAAAGGCAGGAGTAGAATCCAATTCTTTAGGGTAAAATTAGGGGTGATGCTATGCTTTCTCTGCCTACCTCATTTTACTAAGTGGTTCCTGCTTCTGCAAGAGTAAAGATCCTACAGTCAAGAGCTTCCATTGCTACCAAACCCTGATTCATTCCCAGATCAAGTCTTTGAGTGTATTAAATGCAGAAGCAACTCTGGGACAAAAAAACCAATGTTTTATTCGTTCTGGTGAAGATAGCTACATTTCTGATAYTATATTAATTTTCAGGTGCTTGACTTTGCAACATGATCATGCTCTATGAAAACAGGGGTGCTTTAGTAAGTCACTTTCTTACATGTAGTGAGCATTTTCTTAGTAAACTGGGAAAAAAAACCCCTGCAAATCAGGAAACTAGACTGCCCTCCCAGCTGGGACATCAGCAGGGTTCAGAGCAGTGCTGATGCATTACCCGCCTGCACAGCCCTGGCCACTGGAAAAAACTGTACAAGCAACAGGCTGTTATCTTCTATGTGACCAGCTACTACAAAGGAATGAGAGGCAGATCTCTGACTGTTTTCCTTGTCATCTACTGATGACAGCAGAAGACCACGGAGACCGAGACCTCCCAAGACCTTCCCGGGTTACACATGGAAGAGTCTTCATGTGGTTATGTATTCTTATCATCACACAGGTGCAGCTTGTTTCTGTCTCCTTCTACCCCCTATTGTTGCCCTGTACTCTACATAGAGTCATTCCACATMGGTTTTACTACCCCTGCCCCATATCCCATTCCTTAGCACCTATGGACTGCACTCTCTGATCAGTGAGATATGGCGACAAGGTCTTACATACACCTGACTGGGCAAGCAGGTTCACTTAAGTCAGCATCACAGACATTAGGAAAATAAAGTCCTCAGACCAAATATTCTTGAGATTTCTGGGGTACAACTGTGGTGTGCTCATTCCCTGAGCCATGTAAGAGAGGTGGAAGGTAGCATTCAGTTCCCAAGACTTTCTTTCACTGGCCTGAATGTGGGCAGGGAGAAAGCAGGTTATACCACATCTTCAAAAAATTACAAGAAGAAACAACTTCTGTTGCCATCCCATTATTTATAAGCATTACATAACAGCTTACATTGGTATCTTAAAACCTTATTTCTCTCATTATACATAAAACTTTCTATAAGCTTCCAGGTGTCTGATTCTCTTAAGAGTACACAAAAGAGCCAGTGGTTTTGCCRGCTCTTTCTACTGTCACAGCAATGAGGTCAGACAAGCCATTTCCATTCACACTGGTAGAGTACCTGCCTCATACTTTCAAAGCCTCAAAACCAGAGATTTTGCCAAATATGTCGTCTTTCAACTTGCACTTTTCAAATTGCTTTACTTCCAGCATGTAAAGTCTACCTCCAGATCCCAAACAGTTTTTAAAAGAGAGTATCAGGCCAGCTTCCCAGCATTTGTTAACATGCACTTCTCTAAAAGCCAGCATAACTGCTACCATTCATACTGGTGGAGATTCTGGCCCACTTCAATATTTCACAAGGCAAAACATACCTTTTAATTCCAGCTCAAGTTATTTCACTATAAAAAATACATCATAAACAATAACCAAGCTGAAAGACCATCCTTATACCCCGCCATGAGGTACTGCCCGCTGTCGCAGTATTTGAAGCCTTCTCCTCCCCACTTCCAGAGGTCTACATGAATGTTCACACTGCCGTGAGGCCAACTCTAGCTTACCTTACGTGTCTGTGAGGATCACTTGCAGAGATGATGAGAATTTGGCCAAAATCCAGACTGAAACTCAACTTTCTTTTCATCCTTCTTTCAGACAAAATTCCTTGCTTTCCATTTTCGACAACTTCTCCAAAGAGTGTGAAAGCACCATGAGGAAACCAACTAATGAAATATTGTAAGTACCTCTCTGTATACAGATGCTGGAAGTAGCAAATACGGACCTCGCCCTCCTGCTGTTTGTGTGTTTTTTCTAGAACAGCATGTCTTTTGCTGCCGATACAGTCACCCTTACAAGTTGCACAGTGGTAATTTTACTATCATTAAACCAAGATTTGTGATTTTGATGTTCAAAAGGAAAGAAAAAAAAACATGATTTCATAAGCTTTACTCACTCCAGCTTCTCTTCTCAATTCTTGAAAGACTTTCAAAACAGTGATTAAATATTTAAGAAAGTTAATGGCCTACATGGAAACTTTTCATGCCCTGAGATAATTGCAGTTGTTTGTGTGATTCAAAGAAGAGCTGCTACTGTTAATATTTTTTTGCCTATAGAAAGAATAATTAGAAGTCTGTATGTCAGTAGTTTTCCATGGTAGAAACAGAGTCCCTGAGTCAGAACTCTGATAACCCCATGCAATTGGTTTACCTCTTCTAAATCTGTCTTTCCATATCATCACAGTTCTGTTTGACAGTGTTCAGTGGGACAGTGAGAAAGGCTAACATCAAAACTGTTGTGTTGGCCATGCTGGATGACACAGGCTCTAAAACCAGCATTTAATGGAGAAGTTCAAGGATTTGCTATTATCCATCCCTCTACAGCTAAATGGGAGACCTTGGGACTTCTCTTCAGCCCTGAGGTGGGGTCAGAGCATTGCAAAGTCTAGAAAAACAGAGTTATGGTCACAAAATTCCAACAGCTAAATACAGCTGAAATGTGATTGATCCATTGGGATACTGACTTCCTTGGACATTATCTCTTTTGCTAGTTGGCGAGGCCTCCTACACTTGCCGTTTGGTTTTATTTGGCCTTTTGTAAAGCAACAACTGCCTTGATTCTCTTGTCACYGCTTTTCATTCGCTGCCTGCAGCATCTTTGAGTGCCTCGCTTAGTCAGTCCTATCCACTCCACTCCTAACTGCAAAACTGAAGCACTTCAGGACTACAAAAAGGCCAAGTCCAGGCAGGCAACAAGACCAAGAATATATTGCCTCTATCAAGGGTGGCTGTGCGGAGAAGCAAGGTGAGGCAAGGAGGTGAACACAGACAATTAGACATTATAAAGGCAAGTGACGTGACATCCCAGTGAAGAATATGATCATACAAATCACCAGTCCCTACGCCAGAGTAATGCCCCTGCTTTGGATTAGCATCTGTTGCACTCCTACTGTGCATTAAATAGTCTGCCCAGTCTGTTGGCTCCTGAAGCTTTTTGCTTTCGTAAGTCCCAATCCCAGCAATTTTCTGAGCAGACATTATATTAAGCAAATGGAAGTAAGGTCATGATTCATGGGCTGAAAGGCTGCAAGTTGAAAAGTTTGGGAACCACAGCAGAAATTGGCTGAAAGTCCCGAGCTCTTATTAGAAAAAAAACAGCTTGCACATGGCAGCATGTTTACACGGCCTCTCAGAAAATCACAATCATTTTTTATTAATAAATAGAGTCAAACATATTCCTGCTCTTCCAGTTTAACCCAGGCAAGTAAAAGCAAGCCATTGGGCAGTTTTTCACATAATGAGAGAAGAGTTAGGATAACAAGATTGGGAAGTTATTTGCCCAATAGCTGAAATAGCTAGGAATAGCTGAAAAGCAGCTCAGCTTCATTTGCCAGTTAAGACCCTGCTCCAGAAAAATAGTTTAATGTACATGCTTCAGTAGATGTGGAAGTTTAAGCGTGTATTTAAGTTATCCCAAAGCTACCAGTTTTCTAAGACTTGTCCTCCATAGAGATGCTTTCCAGGTCTCACACTGCAGATGGAGTGTTTGCCCACCAAACACTCACAGTTGAGATGACTGGATAGTTGTGCAAGAGGTACCTGTTCTGGCAGGGAATCAGAAGAGACAGTGTTGCTTTTAAAATGTTTCTTCTTTGGTAGGCTTATCCCCCCACTATTGATAACCTAGAGATTAGAGAGGTCTATTTTAAACACCTAAAAACATTTATAATCAGGCATTGGGTCCAGTCTAAACTTAGTATATTCCTAGCCACCAACATTATCTAGTTAACCATGCACTTCTACTCCTCGCTTTATAATACTGCGAACATCAAATTCCTTAGCACTTCAAGTCATACATAGTCTCAGGACTTTGTTCAGTAAGTGTGTTTTCTAAGGGAGGTAAGGGTGCACAGTTAAAATCCTTAGGTTATTTTAGTTTGGCTTCTATAACTGTCTGATAAACCTATATGCATCAAACCTATAATCGATCAATTTGAGTGTTACTAGAGTTTGAACTGCAGTCTACTGGCAGCATGAGAAAGATGGCTCACTTACAAAGCAATACTTACAAATAAGTAAGTTGTATAAGAAAACATTCCTGTGGATGTGACTATGACCTCTGCTGCTCTCCAAGGCTGCTACCCAAACAAAAGGCATCCTTACAAGGTTTCATTATATGTAAACACCCAGTAGAAATACATGTAGGAAGTAACTGTTTTAAAACAACTGTTATCTGTTGTATTTTACAAGAGTGTGAGCAGTACATAACAAATAGTTCACTTCTATTTGTGGGGGGGTGTTTTTTTAATAGTTACAGAGATGACTCTTACAACACATCGCTGTGGTCAACAGAAAAGAACACGTACTCGTTTGCAACAGATGAAGAAACCTCTCCTTACAGCTACTCAGCCATTTTCGATGACAGCGAAATGACTGGCTTCGACTTTGAGTATGACTTTTGTCACCCTAAAATACTCACGTGCACTCCGGAACCAGATGCATTTAATCCCTGCGAAGACATCCTGGGATACAGCTTTCTCAGAGTCCTAATCTGGTTTATAAACATCCTTGCCATTGCTGGCAATTTCACTGTACTCCTCGTTCTCATAACTAGCCATTACAAGCTCACTGTTCCTCGCTTCCTCATGTGCAACCTCTCCTTTGCCGATTTTTGCATGGGACTTTATCTGCTGCTCATTGCTTCTGTTGACGCCCAGACAAGCGGTCAGTACTACAACCACGCAATAGACTGGCAAACAGGCAGTGGCTGCAGTACTGCCGGCTTTTTCACTGTGTTTGCAAGCGAGCTCTCAGTGTACACGCTAACGGTGATCACTATAGAAAGGTGGCACACGATCACCTACGCCATGCAGCTGGATCGAAAGCTACGACTGAGGCACGCTGTGCCGATCATGCTCGGTGGCTGGGTATTCTCCATTTTAATAGCACTGCTGCCTCTCTTAGGGGTCAGCAGTTACATGAAGGTCAGCATTTGTTTACCCATGGATATTGAAACGGGCCTTTCCCAAGCCTACATACTGCTGATCTTAGTGCTCAATGTTGTCGCCTTCATTGTCATTTGTGCTTGCTACATTAAGATTTACATAGCTGTTCAGAATCCAGAGCTGGTAGCTGCCAATAAAGATACCAAGGTCGCCAAGAGAATGGCGGTACTGATCTTCACAGATTTTACCTGCATGGCCCCCATCTCCTTTTTTGCCATATCCGCTGCCTTTAAAGTACCTCTCATCACAGTGACAAACTCCAAGATTTTGCTGGTTTTATTTTACCCCGTCAACTCCTGTGCAAACCCATTTCTCTACGCAATTTTCACCAAAGCATTTCGAAGGGATTTCTTTCTGCTGATGAGCAAGCTTGGTTGCTGTAAGAGCCGAGCAGAGCTTTACAGGATGAACTATTTCTCTGCTTATACTTCCAACTGCAAGAATGGCAGCTCAGCCACAGGCCCCAGCAAAGCCTCACAAACGCTGCTGCTCTTGTCAGCGTTAGAGAAGCCATATCCTGCGGTACGAGACAAGACGTCTTACAATGAAAATTAAACCAGAGCGCCAATGGATGCGGCACTTTGCAAGGCCAGCTGTAATTATTCTAGTGACTAGGAATTATTTTATAGTACCTTAAACATTTCACAATAAATAAAAATGCCAATCAATAATTCTTATGCAACGTAACTGTTCTGAGGTTCAAAGTGGTATTTTCCCTTTTCTTCTTTTGTAACAATAGGCAAAACTCTTCTTTGGGGGGAACCAGGKGAGCCCAGGAGTAGTCAGGGTGCTCTTGAAGTTAACGAAGTTACTGCAGTGATTGTAGTCTGGCTCCTTTCTCTCCAAATCTGCTTCTCTGGGGTATTTAAAGCCTGTCTGATACCTTTCATGCCTTCTTTTTCCATTCCTATCAGCTGCACTGGCATTGTTCGGTTAAAGAGGCACTAAACTAGATGCCTCCCTTCATTTCATCAACAGAAACTTCCAATTACACAGCCACCTACACCCAGTTAAAGAACAGTGTTCAAGCGTTAGGTTGTAAAGATGTCACCAAGGAGAAAAGTTGACCTGCTGAACCTTTGTTACTAGCAATTTCACAGTTTACATTAGATCTCCCTCTGAACTGGTAGGTAATTTATTTAAAAAAAAATTAACCCATACACAACCACGTATGATCTGGAAATCAGATGCAATAGCTGTAAAACCCCATCTGCTGCACACAGGACTGTATTTTGTATATCATACGTGCACACACCCAAATCACATAAGCTGTAAAGGCGCCCTCTCAGCAGCGGGATAGCTGCTGCCTGCACAGGTAAATAAGCACTGCCTTGTTTTCTCTTCAGGGACAGTCTCATGAATTATTTTCATCTTCCCACTCTCCGGCATCACCAGAGCCAGCAGCATTTGGGATGCACTGGGGACTCCTCAGCACTCACAGTCCAACTCCATTCCCAGCTGATGAAGCAGAGTAGTTACTTTTTAGTGACTGTGYTTTCCCATAAAAATCTATCTTTTCTTTCACTATGTGTTGCCTGATGCTAAGGAGATCCAGATTTGTGGCTGTGTTCCTAATTTAAGTAAGAATTGAGCATTCCTTTGTTATTGCAGCATATTTAGTCTGTCCATGGCAAACAAGCTGTCACCCTTACGCAGTTCACTTGCCGTGAGCCAACACCACACTGTATTGAAGTTGGAGATTCAGATGTGTGAGCTCTTACCTGAATCGTATGGGCCAAACAATCTGTACTGAGTGACCAGCTGCAGACTGCATTGAATGCCAGGCAGGATCCCTGCAGGAGTCTGCCCCAGGCACATCCTAAGGAGGCCACGTTCTGCACTGCCCAGTCTTCTGACGAGGGGCTTAGTTATTGGAAAGTTCACAGTCCTGTGGGCAAAAACAGGTGCAAAAGCTGCGGGCTGCAGATCAAGCCTCTTCTTAGGTGGCTTATTCTTGACAGGTTGGTTACATTGCCTCTGATGGGAGGAACACGTGAGTGCTTATATTTCACYAAACCAATATGGTAGCGCGAGACCTACATGTGGCAGTTTATGGTTCACAGAAGGTAAAGCAAATGCGTTTTATTTGGGCTTGTAGTCGAAGTTTTAGCATCTTAGATCACATTCTGTAGATGATACTCGCGGTATCTGAAGACAGATCCTCAGCTGGCATAATACACCTCCCCTGCAGTCAGCGGAGCAGTGCAGCTGTGTAAGTTCTGTGCTTGCTCCAGAACAGTCACAGCCTAACAGTTCTTGTTGGCCACCAAAAGTGCAGACTCTCATACATAAGAAAATGGTATTATTGCAATCACTTTAAACCTCTTACATTTTTCTTCTCAACTGAGTCCTTTGCTTTGAAGTCTGTGACAGCAATAGAGTAAAAATCTGCGTTCCAAAGCACACCTCTTGTTGCCAAAACACTGCACTGCAAATTAAATTGGCTTCATGTTAATGAAAGTCATTCTTTTTGTACTAGTGACTGGTTTATCATTAGCTTATAATTGTGTTAATTAGAAATAACATCTCTGACCCTCTCTTACCTTCAGCTTAATGCCATGATTTCAATCAGTATAAAAGCTCTGTAAGCATAGCTGTACTCACAAGCAGTTTGTACACACGTGGGGAACGAAGCAGGATTGAGAACAGAGGAGACTGTTAAAACTCTACAGTTTAGCAATCAGTAAAAATTCCATATGATGCACCTCTTTATACACACCAGCTCCTGAGCTTAGCAGATGAGCAAACGGGACTACTGTAGGATATTTAACTATAATAGAAACTAAAGACATTGGTGAAAAAAAACCAACCTGGCCTAAGGCTTCTCTGTCACCTATCTCAAAACTGATTTTCGAGACTCGTTTCTTCGGATGGCCCACGGAAGAGTCCTACATATTATTCAGGACATGGCAAAACAATGTCTCGAGTGGGCAATAACTGATTTACTTACATTATATTTCAACAGGACAAGAGCTTGCAAGCACACCCTTCCTGTCCACCTACCACGACATTATCAGGAAACTACATGCAAGAGAAATGAGTTATAAATAGCAACAACAGATAGTACCTGCCTTACAATGCTGCTTAGGTAAAGCAAAGAAGTATGAGAGCTGTGGGCATTTTCCTTTTTGTACCTGCTGTAAGCTGAGTGAAATCTACCATTTAGAAAATAATTGCTGGGTTAAAAAAAACAAAACAAAACAAAAAAACAAGCAAGAAAAAACAACCCACAAACAACAGAAGTAATTTATATACTTCAAATTTTTCTACACTCAAAAGTGAGCAAATAAGTAAAAGCAACACTTTAATAAAGATTTAGATTCATGCTAAAGCTTCTCATACAAGTTACATCTTTTATTCTATCTCATTATTTTTGGTAAACTTACCTTCTTTCTGGTGTAAAGTTTTAGACAGCCATTTACTGAAGTATCTTCAATGGCTATAACTGGTATTACACACCTTCCCATCACATCTGCAGCAACGTGTAAGTAGCAGCAATCAGAAGCATTAATACGGTAAACTATTCAGATCAAAAACATTCTGATCTGATTACTGCTCAAGTCATAGGCTACAGTAATTAGCTAACTGAGCTTACATTTTAATAAGAAACATTTTTTTCCAGTATAAAAATTCCTGACTTCAGATATTTTTAGTTGTAAATGTCTTATTCAAAGCTGTAAGTCTTTGCCAATGTTCATTCAAGAACACCGGAAACAAAATGTAAGGCAATTCTTGTATGCTTAGACAGAAGAACATGAAAGTCAGTCCTACTGCGGGAGTCCAAATAGACAGTCCATAGCTCTGGACTGGGAAAACCGCTGCAAGCACTCCCAAGGAGTATCTGCAGCGTAGTTTGGAGGGAGCCAGAAGATCTGCAGCGTTATGAATTCAGTAGCCATCTTCTCAAATACGGGAAGGGTTGAGATAGCGAGAGCAAAACCCTRCTCTAATCCCTAAAGCTTCTATATTTGATCGCTCAGGAAGGCACTGGATGGACSCCACATTAAGGTTCCTTCATATCGAACAGGTGCTGGGTTAGAAAATGCAACTAAATGAAAACCCAGGGGATGCTAGATGGCGTAGCTAAGCCATCTTCAGCATCCCTTTTGATGCAGGTCAGCTTTGACCAGGAGTAACAGCCAGCTATGTATACTGTCGGCAAAGCTTCAGGAGGAAAGATGGCAAACAGTCCTTTGAGATTTTAATTGCTGATAGTACACGTGATTTGTGAAAAAGCAAAAGAGGATGAAAAATACCACCAATGCCCAACCCGTAAAACTTACAAGAAGTTTGGGAAGTAAGAGACCAGTGTCAAAAAATGCTTCCAATCCCAGATGCATCTATGTAATCAATATCATACTTGGACTGCACAGAGGTTGCAGCAAGCTGTCATAAAAATTAACTTGCAAAACTTCAAGGCATAAGAAGTGTTTCAAGAATGAAATAAACAGGCAGATGAACCTCACAGGTAGAAGGTTTCTAATAAGTATGAATTGGTAAAGCTTAGAAGAGCTGGGGAGGGCAGAACTCCTACGCTAGTACTTTCATCCCACACATCTCGGCACCCATTCACAGAGGTCCCTGAAAAGGGACAGGGAGAGAGGAGATGAGCAGTCATAAGGATGCTCAGAGCTCTGCCTCCTCACCTTCATGTAGAGGGAGTCTTTAACACCACAAGCAGAAGGAAGCAACAAATAGGAAAAAGCTGCCCATCTTTAAAACTAGCTAAAAATTAAGTACTCTTTAGCCACTTCATTTTATAGTGACTAGTGAAAACAGATCCTATTCTCAGAAGCAACATTCAGAGACCACATGGTGCTTAGTGAATGGTGCATATCCAGTCACATCCCATGGATTCCTGTGCCACACTACCTCTGCTTCCAGTCTTTTCTGAAGCATCGCTATGCTGCCCAAGTTGAAGACGGTCCCACAGTTCATAATGTACACATTTAAGGAGCACGAACACCTCAGAGCCTGCAAGAGAGTGCTGAAATCTAAAAGCATCTATCATGGGGTAAGAGCTGCATTTCCTGTGCATTTATGGGTCTGAAGTGTAGCATCAGTGCAGCTACAAGTCAGCTGAATGGGGAAAAAGAAACCATACACAGTAATATTTTAACTGTCTCTGAATACACAGTTCATCACATCCCAGCAGCAGTATCTACAAAAGACAAAAGAAATGCCACACTCGGGTCAGGCCTTCTAGTTCAGTGTCCTGTCTTAGATACCGGACAGCAGCAGATATGTCAAAAAGAACATGCAAGAAACTCAAGAAGTAGTTAAAAACCTGCCTCCTGAAGGAAGCATCTCTATTGTTTATGCCATCAGCACAAGGGTTTTGTACCATTATGGAGAAGGGGTGGGTTTCCCCCCCCCATTTCTTATATAGATTCCTTCTCTCCAACTCTCCCCTTTATTTTCCTTCTCTTCCCAAGGCCTCTGCATCCTCCCAGAGAGTAGAGACAACCAAAACGTCTCATGATGTCTTCTTTCAGCAATTGTAAAGGAAGCAGCCAGGAGGGAGGGGTGCCATACCCTTGCGTGTAGYACTGCCCTTCTAGCAGGATTATCCTGTTCTGAGTCAGCCTGGCTGAGGCTTTACTATTTAGTTTCCAGTATTGCCCTACGAGGAACAGGAGCTAGCCAGGGGAAAGCAGCTCTGAAGGGCTAGGGCCCGGACCTATGGGCACAGAACTTTTTTACCTCTATTTCTAGAGGAACAAACAAAAAGCTAATGTTGAGGACTGCAGGGAATGCAGTTCTCATGGCAGGGTGAGCTACTGTCACATGCATGGCTTGTACACATTTCTCTAAGCAAAGTTTATATTTAGTGAACACAAAAACAACTCTCTGCTAGAAATGTCTATGAGATGACATTTTATTATTATGCACAATTTGTATCATTCACAGCTTACTGGTCTGTAGTCCTAGAATGTAGTGGATATGTACAGAAGCAAACTTAAATGACTTTGCATTGACAGTGAAAATAAATCACATTTTAATGTTAAATCATACTATTCATTGCATCTCAGTAGACGTAGAGGGTATAGAATAAACAATAATAATTCTCATATATTGAGAGCTCAAGGGTCTTCCACCCACATTTCCTGACTTACATCTAAAGGGCCTGCCTTTAAGCTGAAGCCAAAAACCCACAAACAAAGCAACAACAAAAAAGCAAGGGAGAGGAAGGAAAGGGGAGAGAGAAGTACACAGCTGAAACAGCCACAGGTTTCAGACTTGCACAGATACTGCTTTTTCTTTTTTTTTTTTTTTYTTTTTTAAACTCAGCAGCCTTTGAAAAGAAATAAATAGTATCATCATCAACTATGTAGTTTTATATTTCAAGTCATCCTTTAGCTCTTATTTTAAAAAGTGGAAGGAAAACCAACAGAACTGAAATTTACTTAAATACAGTCACTTACTATTCCATTACTTTCTTGAATTACTAACAGATTCAACATTTTAGTCTTTAAAGCTATTCATTCCAATGATGTTTCTTGGGTGGAAAAATAATGAAATAATCAGAAAAGAACAGCAAAGACAGCTGAGTAGCTAACAATACGGTGTTTTGATTTGCATGTATTAACAACACAGATTTTGCATATTTTTATCACAGCTTTGTTGTTGGGGTTTTGTGGTTTTGTTTTGGTTTTTCTTTTTAATGGCAAAAAAATAGAAAGTCTAGTAGTTTCACAGAAAGTTCATAAGGGAATAATGCCACTTAAAAAGTGGCAAAAAGTCTTAAAGTACATACTTCAGTGAGGTTTCACCACTCCGCATCTCCAATGGCTTTTGCAAAAACATGGTCTTTACCCTCAAAGGACATCACTCCATCTTTTAAGTAGAACTTCCATTTGTTCTTACTTCTATGTATCTGATAAAAGAAATAAAGCAATGCCCCCCCCCAAAAATATATTAGACCATCCATTAAAAAAAAAAAAAAAGTTTTTAAGCACAACTTGGTTTACAAAATTTGTTTTTCTTTTAAAATCCTGATAGCCCAAAACACATGAAACACTTCCACTGAACACAGCACAAATAATCAAGAGGCAGTAGATTTCAGTTGTTTATAATGAATTCCCTGCCTTCTCAAGGGAACAACCTCCTGAATTTTAGCGCACACTCCCACCCCCCACACCCACCCACCCCCCCCAAAAAAAAAAAAAAGACAAAGGTAGCTGTGTGAAAGCTCAACACTGGCAGGAAAACAAGACAATAATGGAGCAATTTCCTTAGTGTATCAGTCCCAAACTATACTGCACCTTGCAAACAAGTATGGCTTAACTGAAATGCAGCAGTTTTCTTTTCCCATACACATGGCAAAGCAATATTGTGTGCACAGGGACATTAGGATACAGCTAAAAGCAGGAAAACTTTGCTCAAAAGCAAATACTGCCATATAAAACAGTAAGAAAGAATTTGCATATTCTGTTTCTTTTTAAAGGCCTGCAAAACAATCTATACTGCAGAAAGTTTGTGTTTAATACTAAAAGAAGGAATTTTAAACATCTTTGGAAAATTCCTTGGATTTTAAGCATCAGTCTATTTTCAAGTCCAGAAAGAAAAAGGAGGGAAAACCCAAAACAGGACAGTCATTTTGCCTATAGCATTCTTTTATACGTAACAAGGTAATTTAATAGATAACTGTTTCCAGTTACTTTCTACTAGACCTGTTATGTTTTATTAAATCTATATAGGAAAGGGGGAAGTTGCCAACATCTCCCTCTAACTTCTGTAACTGTGAACTTCTAATAACATCTGATCTTAAATTTCCTATAGACATGTCCAATGCTGAACATCAGAGTAGTTTTAAAAAATTTTCAACCAATTTTTCAACTCGGTACAGACAGAACTTGCTATAGATAACAATATCCACTACCTATAGCATCTGTAACCATCAAACCAAGTTATGAAGCTTCAAAACTTTGTGTACCTTTTCAATACAATACAGACACTGTGGCTCAATTTCGGATGCATTTTCGACACATAGCCCTTACACTACATCTTCCAAAATAACTAGTTTCAGAAACACTCAATCTGTTACACTTTACTAAAGACAGTTTTCTTAGAAGCTGTTTCCTAAAACACAGACACCATTAAGGCAGGCCTAGTTGAACACACACAAAAAATTATCATTAGTCACTTTTGAAAGAACAAACACCAAAGGACATTCTTAAGCGAACTGTAGACATATTTTTCCATATTTGTTTCAAAATAAGATACACATTTTGTTTTGTCAAATTTTAAACTACTGATACATAAGTGTCCAAAACCATACTAGAGTTAGAAGTACTTAATTTGATCTCTAAGAGTTCAAAATAAGGTTGAATTTCAAACATTAAAATGAAGGAGGACAAAATCGCCCTTAACAACTGTTTTGCTTTTCAGACACAACAGAATTCTGGTAGGAAAATCTCTCAGGAAGCACTTCAAAGACAAAAAATATAAAAGAAAGTACAACACTCATCTTTCTGTTATCCATTTCAAAAGTCTTATTTCATGGCTGAAAATGCATACATACATCCATGGAGTTGTTGACATTACTTAAAAGTTAAGGAAATGCATAAGCTTTTGCAGCTTTACAAATGTTAATTTTGCAAGATTTGGTCCCCTTTCTTTTAATAGGCCATTATGAACCTGTTGATTATCCTCATTTCAGGAAACAGCAGGTAAGTCTTCAGACTATTGTCAGCTAAACACGTAATTTAAACACTCAATTATTACAGCATTAGATTTTCTTTAAAAGGTACTGACAGTAGACCAGACATGGATTTGCTGAAGATATTATTTAGAATGATTAAGGAACAAAGATAAAACTATATACTGTACCTTGTCATACTGACAAACTATCACATTGTCAGTGTCAAACAAGTCTGGAGTGTCCTGTTCACTGACATCATCACCAGAATTTAAGGGATCCTAGAGATTAAAATTGTATTTTATACATTCTTTCAGAATAGCATTGAATATACTTGACATTAAACACACCTAGAACACTAAAGGTTACCAGTGCAAAAATCAAGACCTAGAGGCTATGAAGACCATGTTACACAAAGCTCATTTATAAGCATCTTTACATGCATACGTTCTCAAAAACAAAAACACAGGTGAAGAAGCAAGACTGCTAACTGACAAAGCTGACCCCAGTAACTGGAATACTAATCAACTGGTATTTATTTGATGTCCAGATGCTACGAGTTGATTCTCTTGTGAATCTCTAGGACCCAAAATTGCACATCTTTAAGAAAAGCCTTTATCTAGGAAACACACGTACTTGTATCACATTGTTCTCTTCTCTGTCTAATTCCCTGTGGTCCTTCAGAAGGAAAAGAAATCTAGATTTGTATCCCGATCTTACTTAAATAAAAAGCAGAACTCCATTTCACTGAGGCCAGGGTTTCACCATAGAACTTTAATTCTGGTAATTAAGTATTTTAATTCATCCAATAAACAAATAACTTCTCAACATCTCTTTCATTTGTTCACACTCCTCATAATAAGCTCTCGAGTAATTTCTCAGTAGTACCTCCTATCTCAAGAGGTATGTAACTTAACTGTGCATTCTCTGCATTAAACTTAGCAGGAATTGTCCTGGGTCCAACAATTCAACAGTCAAGATAGATAAACTACTGTAATGTGCTTCACAAGGCTTAAAAGTAAATTACCTCCTCAACTATATCTATTTGGGGCTCTTCATTATCACCACCACTGCTGCTAGACTCCGTGTTTGAAATACTGTCACATTCTTCATCATCGTCCTCCTCATCCTCATCCTCCAGAACTTTTAGATCCTCTGATTCAATAATGCCAATGAATTCATTCTCTTCCCTATCTTTTGTAGGTGGTATTTCTTCCTTGGGAGAAACATCACCAGTTCCATCTAGCTGAATTATGCCTTCAACGTCACTGCAGATATCCTTCTCTGATCGTAAATTAGATTCCATCTGCTCAGTAGGTTCCATCTGACAGGAATAAAAGAGACCAGAGACAGCTTGTGAATTAACACCACATAGCTTTCACCATTCAGTACAAAGCCTGAGTTTTTTGTTTAATAAAGCAACAAGACTGAGGCACTAAAATGAGAGTTTCAAGTCCTGGCCTACTTGTAAACCCTGAGTACATTTGCAAATCTTGTTCTTACACCTAACCTTAAATGGAATCCATGCCATATATACCTCAGCAACATAGAAAGACATTCTCTTAGACTYTTCTTTAAACACTATTGTACTCAAACAACTTCTTAAGAAAAAGATGATCGAGCTGGCCTTTAGAATTTCTATTGCAAAGAGAACTCCAAAACCAAACCAAACCAAACAAAAATACACAAACAAAAAAAAAAAGAAAAAAAAAGAAAAAAAGGAAACAAGCTACTCCCCCACCCCCAAAAATAGCATTTTTCATTTTTGAAATAAAAGTCAAGATTAACTCATCCCTCTCCCTCAACTCCATCAAAATGCTTTGTTTAAATAAGATATAAAAAGCTGAGAGAGACAGTAAATACTTCAGTACTTCAAGTTACTGTTCATAAAAGTGCTAGAATTCCTAAACTGAGCATTCATAGGAGCATAAAAGGGCTTTAAGCTTTCAGCCATCTTCGGTTTCTCATTAAATCTTTATTGTAGCACTTAATTCACATCCACATACACTTTCTAGTTCAAGAAAATAACACTTTGTTTTGACCTTCCATTCTTACTATGGACAGTCTTCACCATCCTGCCATCAAAGTTCAGATGAGCAACATAACATGCTTTCTATTTACAGTCATTTGTCATTACTGTCATTAAATCTCCATTTAATAAATTTGCGTCAATCACATATAAGCACTACAACTCAAAGTCAGCAAGCCAGCCTGTCCTGGTTTCGGCTGGGAGAGAGTTAATTTCCTTCCTAGTAGCTGGTATAGTGCCGTGTTTTGGATTTAGGATGAGAATAATGTTGACAACACACTAATGTTTTAGTTGTTGCTAAGTAGTGCTTACATTAGTCAAGGACTTTTCAGCTTCCCATGCTCTGCCAGGTGCACAAGAAGCCGAGAGGGAGCATAGCCAGGACAGCTGACCCAAGCTGGCCAAAGGGGTATTCCATACCATATGACGTCATGCTCCGTATATAAGCTGGGGGGAGTTGGCTGGGGGGCAGTGACTGCTGCTTGGGGACTGGCTGGGCATCAGTCGGCGGGTGGTAAGCAATTGCATCGTGCATCACTTGCTTTGTATATTTTTTTTTTTATTATCATTATGATTATTACTATTACTACTATTTTACTTTATTTTATTTCAATTATTAAACTGTTCTTATCTCAACCCACAAGTTTTCTCACTTTTACTCTTCCGATTCTCTCCCGCACCCCTCCGGAGGCAGGGAGTGAGTGAGCAGCTGTGTGGTGTTTAGTTGCTGGCTGGGGTTAAACCATGACACAGCCTAAGCTTAAAACATCTGCAGATAATTTCTGGAACAAAAATTAGATGAGGTCAGGAAAGTGGCTCGTTAATTAAAATCATTCAAAATTTCCACACAGCTCTAGCTGAATTCTAGTTTGTTCAGGATTTTTTCCCAAGGAAATACATTTCCTTCCAGCAGATTTTCATTTATCAAATCTGATTTTTCATACTCAGTATGCATTCTCAATGCAAGTTAAATGCCCTTCACACATTACAAGTTAAAACTAATCCCAGCCAACACTGCAAAAGCAATTTGCCCACAACTGGCCAGTATCCACATGCAGATTCAGTGTCAGAATGACATGGAAGTTCTCAAAGGGTCATTCATGTCTGCTCAGTCGCAAAAAAAAGGAAAACTATTATCCCCCAAAATAGTCAATAAGTCTAAGAATACATTATATCTATCCATTACACTTTTAGCATTTTTTATATTGACATTCTCTTCAATCCCAGTATTTCAGCAATATTTGTAATAAATTCTTAATGTAAAAATAAGCAGTCAGCTACTGCTATTCAAAACAAGCTCAAAAATGAACTTTAAAATTATAATAATTTTTATTATTATAATTTAGAGGTGCTACTTGTCACTTACAGATGTGTTTGATCACGTCTCTTATGATACTTCAAACAACCATCTCCAACAGATGTTTTTTCACCAGCTGAGAAATAAAAGGCCTTACCTTGTCAGAGGAAGTAATGCTGTCCTGATCTTTCAGGACAGTGTTATCATCCAAAATTTTGCCCGTGATAATCAGGTCAATGATATCATCAGACACCTGCTGTTGCACCGACTCCTGATGCTCAATGTCCAACTGCCCCTCCACATCCAGCAATACACTGCTCGAGTTGTTTGCCAAGGATTCAGTGGGAGAAAACCCTTCAGAGGATTCTGGAGTAAACACAGGTGTATGAAGACTGCTGTGTTGGGATTTTTCTGTTGAGTCTGCATGCTGATTCAACACTGCATTAGTTGCAAGTTGCTGCTGACTCACAGAAGGCTGCTGGACCAATGTAGTATTGGTACAGCTCTCCAGGTGGTTTTTTTCCATGACATTTGGTTGAAATACCATGGTCTGTTGGACAGCAGTCTCCTGGGGTTGCAATGTTTCAGCAGCTGCCTGGGCAGAAGATGCATTCACTTGTGCAACATTGGTGATGTTGGCTTGCAGAACTGAAGGTTGCCCAAGGGGCTGAAATATCTGCTGAACAGGATGATGTAGAATACTTGCGTCTCCTGGGGCCTGTGTAACCATAACAGGCACATTTACCTTATAAAGGTGCCCTACAAAGAGAAGAGTTAAAAACTGCTTCAGCAGATTAAACTACAGGTTCATCCAGGCCACTGTCCTGTTAGCACTAATAACCAATAGCAAATACTCAGGCAAACTGTGAGAAGCAGGATGTTTACAAAGCAGTACTTTCCCCAAGCAAAATTTCAGCCCTTGAAAATTAAGCATTCGGAGGCTTTTTGAGACAGAGCTTCCATCCAGACCATCATGTTTAATACCCATTTTTGGTTTTGGATTAAAAAAAAAAAAAAAAAATTAAAATCCTGTTTTAAATTTGTTTCCATGTCATTTCAGCAACTAAGGAATACAAGATGAAACAGTAAACTATTCCATAGCTACAGAGACAGTTCACTCCTTTAAGGACATTTAGGT